>JASXSY010000206.1:0-358007 GCA_034509805.1 Sipha maydis | reverse complement strand
TATTGATTTTAAACAACACTATATACTCTAGAAATATGATATTTCCCTATGGGAGTTTATTATGAGATTTTAATACGTACAGACTGCATGCGTATGTGAACTGGCACCTCGCAATAGAAACATCATGCGCTCTGAGTTCAAGTGATGAATATCTACAGTTTCAAATTTTTTTTATCAGTAACGATATATGAAAAAAAATGTGGAACGTAACGTACGAATTAATTTGAACATCATAAACTGGTATATTATACTATTATTATTATTTTTTTTTTAATAATTTTCCAATTTATAGTTTGTTATTACAATTATTATTACAAATATTACAATTCGTATTGTAATGTAAAATACATCCAATTACTATTCTAACAAAAAATATATGTTCTAACATATAGTGTATAGTAAAATTTCTGTTGTAACATATATACTTATTTGTATCTACAATATTATTATCCTAAACTGTAAACACTAAACGTAGAGCAAGAATAAAATTATTTAACCTTAATTTTTTCTTGGTGTTATGTGTTATGTTTAACATTTTGAAACTCACACACTCTAAAGCTATACCTATGCAGTTTTCAAGCTCGAACAATGAATGGCCGGCTTAGAAGAAAACGGTAACGAATGGTTTTTTTTTTTTTCGACAAATATTAGTTTATATTTTTGAGCTTAACTGGAGAGAAAAACGTATCATAAGTATTATACCTAATTGAATTTGTTAGCTAGTAAATTTTTATTTATCAAGTATAATTTATATTTTCGTATGATTGTTGCATATTTTACATGAATATAGATTGTTACTATAAAATCACTACCGAACAAAATCTTATTATATGAGACAGGCAGCGTGATTTAAATATTATTCACAGACATGAAATTGTTTAAGTGGCGTATAACAAAGAAGATAAGTTTAGTGGAAAAATGTAATGAAACCAACAATTTGTAAGAGATGATAAATATAATGAATACATAAATCATGGATTCTAAAAAGATTATCGAAATAACAGAAACGGAAAAAAATTTATTATTTGTATGCAACGCATACACTGTGGATAGTATGTAACTCGATAAATTAATTTTAAGTTTAATGAAATAAAAATTCAATGGAAAAATAATAAACGAAGAACGACTGAGATATATACACCGAGGAAATTTAATTTTAATCTTGCCTATCAATTAAGTTTCGAAGAAATGTAGAGTAGGTACCTATATAATAGAAAAGATTGGTCGCAACGACAAGGCAAAACTTTTGTATAAAATAAATTCAGCAACAATAATAATTTACTTATATATGATCACGTGTTCTGCTCAATCATTTTATTTTTTGTGTATATCAATATTTAACGATGTGCACGTTATGATAAATTTTTCACGGGTGAACACAGACTTTCAGCTTTTTTTATGTTTATCATAAAAATTAATTCTATCATAATAATAATCCTCTTATCAAAATTGTATTTTTATTTTATTAAAAAAAAGTATTATTTTAAAAGATGCTCAAAAACATAAATTTGTAATACATGCAATACCATGGTTTTATTCCTGTGCTCACTCATAGCATACCAGACACAAATTTCTATGTCGTAGCTTCAGTGTCTTTATCAAGAATGCGATTTAATAACATTTGCATATTTTCTATTAGATGCTTTAATAACATTAGAATGTATTTATAATATATTCCAGATACAGAAACCAGAATTATTATTATTATTATTATTATTATGTTTTGAATTTAAGTAATTTTTTCGACTTTTTGAGGTATTTGCATTTTCACTTGTTTTTAATCTAATTTAGTCATATCTTATGAATTACATTAGTACAATAAAGGTAACTATTGTAAAATAAAGATTTTCGAAATTATATACTAATTTTGTAACGCTATACATGGACACAATATTTATACGAAAAATAAAGTTAAATAAATACGAGTACTTAATAAGCCTCATCCAGACCGCGTACTTTTTTTATCTGGCCCGAGTTACATTTTCAAATTACTTCATTACATTTTAGCGATTATCGGTGTCTCATTTTTTCACGTTGATTATTAAAATATAGGTATTATTTTTTTCTCTAGCATTAATATTGGTATAGCCTGTGCCGCGTTGAGCTATGTTGCCGCCCCGTGGCAAATTAAAATTTGCCGTCCTTAAGAAAATTATAATTAAAAATTATATTTACCATACTATTAATTACAGTCAGTAGCGTATTAACGGATAGGATATAATTTTACTATGCTAGAGCAATAAATATTTTAACTGTCAAAAAAAAAAAATCGTCAAACTGAAAATATTTTTGCACGTCTAACTTGCAATGTGCCAACTGCCAAGATAATATATTACGGTTTATTTGTAACCGACTATTTTCAAGTAAAAAACGTACATGAATAACAAAAATAGTTTATATGATAGCAGTATAACTAGAACAAGTTATTAATTAACTATCGCATGGTAACATACAGCGGTATTTATGAACGAAATAATATGTATTATAGTTATACAGTCGTACAAGAAAAAGTATAATTATATATTTTCGATTTTATGTTGATCCTCAAAAATTTGTCGCACATCAAACATCATAAAATTTGCCACCTCGGGGAAATTCCCCCTTTTGCCCATCGATAAACGCGGCTCTGCACAGGTGCCACGGTATTTGATGACGGTGGCCACTTCAAAATACGTATGAAAACGCAATAATTCGAGTTTCGATTGTACGAACACTCGCTTCGAGTTTACGAAATTATAGAAAACCAAAGTTGAATTTGAAACAATAATTTTTTTCTGTATTATTTTTATTTTATTTTAACATAAAATATGTTGTATTTTTTCAACACTAAACAAAAATTGGATCTGTATCATCGTGAAACGACTTGATCCAATGGCCGCCGTTGTGACGGACCGCTTTACACTGGTCCGCGAGCGCGCCGCCGTCGTTGCCGCACCGGTGCGGACCGTCCCTGTTGCGCTGGTAGGACGTGGCTCTGGTTCGGCAATGGCCGTTGTGGCGGCACGGAGGGTACACCGGTCGTACGATTGCCGCGGCCCGAAGTCGTAACCGCGACGTTCGTACTTGGTGTAGTCGTGGCGGCGGTGGTGGCCGCGCGCCCGTCGGCCCCGGAGACAACGCGTGCCGGTGGCCGCAGCGCGGACTCCTGTAGCCGGCGTTCCCGGTTGCGCAACGTCTGCTGTCGCGTCTGCTCGTCCGCGGGCGACTTGGCCCACGCGACGTTGACGCGCACGCCCGTGGCCACGTCCTGGCAACCGTCCAGCGCGTACATGGCCGCCTGCGCGTCTTCGCGCCGCTCGAAATGCACGAACGCGTAGTTCTTCTGGTTGTTCACGCGCTCTACGGCCCCGTACCGGCCGAACTTCCGGGCCAGCACGCGTTCGTCGAGCACGCCGCCGTACTGCCTGACGAACAGCACGCGCACCTTGGCGGCCACCGTGTCCGCGCCCGGCCGCGGTTTCGCCCAGTCCACGATCGTCTTGCGCCCGAACAATTTGTGCTGCGACAGCGTCCGTTTAGCGCTCGCGGCCGCGGCCGCCGACCCGTAGTCCAGGAAGCAGAAGCCCCGGTGCGTCGACGGGTCGTCGAAGTTCCTGTACGTGATCACGCGCACCGGACTGCCGCGCGTTATGCGGCTCACCCCATCAAATATCTCCGGCGCCGTCTTCGCCTTCGGCAGATTGCCCACGAACAGCCTGCACTTGTGGCCGTCGTCCGCAGTGGCCAAAAGTCTTTTCGGACGATCCGTCGTCGTGACTTCGTGATTACGTGGTGCCTTCGCAGTCGTCGTCGCCATCACCTGTACTTTTCGACCGTTGACAGAGAGATTCGACGCGTGCTCGACGGTGTCGCGAATCTCTCGTTTTTCGGTCGTTTGATTTTTATTCTTCAACTTTTTCCCGTCCATTGTGCTTCGATGTTGTGTAAAACGGTTCAACTGATGTTTCGTACTTGTTTTACTATCGTTGAAAACTCGTATTACGGATTATGTTGATTTTGTACACATAGCCAGCAAGTTATTACACTGCACCGTTTGTAATCTGGTAATTTAGTGATTTTTTTTTTTTTTATTTATCCGTCGTACTGTTTTTTATCTCGTTTTAACGAATTATTTCTCAAAGGTCAACAGTAAGTAATATTGCATCCAACTGCAGTTTTAATCGACATATTGCTAGGACCTTTTCGTTGCCTAACCTTACTAATTTGTACCTATATAGTTGTTTATTTAACTTTCTGCTTACCTACAATCTTACCTGATATTTTGACTTGGTTTTTAAAAATTAATCATTGTCTTTAACGTCTTCGGAGGAAGTGCATTTTTAAATGATACATTTCCAGAAATTATTAACTGTATTGGTTCAGTCGTAAAATTAAATTAATTAAAGTAAATACTAATTGTCAATTGTAATGACCTTATTTCATATTTGTGTTCTTTACTATGGCTCGCCAGATTATGGGAAAATATACTAATACTTTAAAACCATATTTCTAAATACATAGTTTTTTATACTTCTTAAAATATATCTTGTGTCAATATCTCAACTTCTGTTTATAAATTGGAGTCCGTTTATTTTATTCCAATAGTTTATCATACGAAAAAATGAGAACTTAAAACATAATTTTCGGAATTATAACCACAGCTATGGGAAAATCCGGATTAACACGATTCGGGTATAAAGGTGACGCCTTACCTTAGTTGATTGGGCGTCGATTATCATGGTGGCCGACCTCTTGGATCGCTGATTTTCACCGCTGTATTGGGTCTATAGGTTACAGATAACGGTAATCAAACACCCCCATCGTAGGGGAGACGGGTGAAATACGGTGAATACGCCCACCCGAACAAGGAATCACGCGTAAAACGTAAAACGTCGGCTATGCTCCGAGCCGTGGAGCCGTCTGACAATCACAGGATTTACTCGGAAACCGTTATCTGATACCCTTCCGGAACGATAGATCTCACGACTTCATGCGACCGAGGTACGGGTTTTGCGTAATCCGGGTTCGCCTGTCGCGTCTCACGGCAGATTTGGCAGACTCACTCCGAGGCTTTAGCGGCATGCGTGTCACCGGGATGGTTTTTGCCGGTATTTAAAATCGATTGAGGATGGGGTGACGACCTGCTGTCGAGCCGTGTCCTACCAAAAACCGGTGAAAATATGAATGTGACGTAGGAGGTGAGTGTGATTAGCTGTAGTTAGTCATGTGCCCTACTTGTCTTGCCACCGCACTTAGTTCACCCGTGATTTGCGGTTAGATGAGACGGCGCGAATTTTACGGTCTAATAGAGTTCACCAAGTAAACACCGTCCATCTGAGTCCTTATGGGTTTTTGACTTCGGTACAGAAGTCGGTGGTCTGGCTCTCGGCCGTGCGTATAAATGTCCAAAGACGTGTACTCGTTCGTCTCTCTGTCCTTAGATGGCGATACGCGTTAATGGAAGGTTAGATTGCGTAAGGTTCCCGCTATGAAATTCTTTTTCTATAGGATATATTACTATACTATTATTCTAAGATTCCATTTCGGAATAATTTAATTTTTAAGTTCGGTAAAAAAGAAAAATGTAAAATTGTATTAGAATATTATACCTATATGTATATTTAATTTTTATATACTTATAATGAGTGAACTGTAATAAGCATTTACATTAAATCCACGCTACATCGAAAAAGTAGTCAATATTATTAAGTAAAATCACAAATTACATTGTGTTATCGTAAGTTATCGTTGTTAATAATCATTTTAATGTACGGATCAAAAAAATAAATTACACTAAGTTCTTTAAAAATTAATTCGATTAACTGCGAAATTATCGGTCCAAATTTTAATTATTTAAAATATTCAAAAATCTCATGGGAATGATGTTAAGGTTAAGTAAAAACAAAGTTTTTCCATATTTAAAGAAAAAAGACGATATAGCTACATGATCTTCCTTAAAAAATAAAAAAAAAAAAATTAACTTAGAAATTGTTGTATATTTTTAGAACGACCTTTTGACATTATCATTTTTTGTTTTTTTTTTTTTTAAAAAAATATCTTTTTAGTTTTATTTATATAAAACTATAAATATTAGACATCATATAGTCTTATACAGTGCACATACATTTTTCATAACACAGATTTTGAAAAAAGTGTTGAATGTAAGCATGGAAAAGATAAAACGTGCTAAAAAAATCACTCTGTAAATATTATTATGATAACATAACATGTTTATATTATTTACAGTGTTTTACAAACGTGAGCTGTCTTATAAGTGACAGCAACAGAAGTAATAACATGTGACAAGTCTTGTGCTATTACATCTTTTCTCTTCCCCTATCCTATTTGAAAAAACATGGTAGTAACTCCCACTGAATTAAAAGAAATATCACACATTTGTAGCAGACCACTTTTATACATTTTATAAAGACTTTATTATAATATTAAGAGAAAGTCAGATCTTTAATTTTTCAGCGGTAAACGCATGTTTACTAAAAACAAACAAAAAGTTACTAAAAAATAATTTAAAACCTAAGACATCTGTTATGAAAAATGTAGACTAACTATGATATGTAAGAGACAATTTAATTGGCTTTTTTTTATAAAGTAACAATAATTTTACAAATATAATTGAACAATTTATTTTTATTATTATATTATTTATAACTAAATATAATTTTTTTTCTTACGATAGTTAGTTATATATTAAGAAAATTGAAAAACTCTTATGAAATCGTCAAAAAAATTTTAATTGAATATTAATTAATACTCGATCGTCAAATATTTAGTTGAGATGGGTTACGCTAACGTATTTACAACGTGTCAATATACAATGTATTTTTCAGAGTCTCGTCGATCGGAGTCTCAAAAGCTTGTGGACCCCGAGATCGTACTCCACATAGCAATAGGGTAAAGACGGCATCGCATGTCATAAAAATCATATAAGTACGTGTGAATTTGCACTTTAATACCTCGTTGGAGTCGCATCTACCCCAGCAAGACATCACTTGAATCTCGTCGGAACACACCCTTCCGTTGACGTCGGTGTTGGACACTTGAAACGTATACAATTTTCTAGTGCAGTCTAGCTCGCTGAGAGGATCAATGCCGGCTACCGATATCCGTCCGGTGAACGAAGACCATATAATCATCGAAGAAATGACACAAAACACTGACATGAAAACCATTGGTGCGCTGAAACAGATGGATGGAGCAAAAAACATATTAAGAAGGTATCATTATTTTCACGTTTAGATTAAATTTCAAAGTTGTAATTTATTCTGTTTACGAAAACGTCACCTAAACGAACTCATATTATTTCATTGCCAAAAAAATATTACATGTACTAATACTACAATCAATAATTGCTTTTATAATAAATACGCGCACGCAATACTACTATTAAGATAAGTAGTACATGTGAAAACATCCCCTAAATGTCACTGTAATCTAATGCGTTCGACTTGATAAAAACAGGTTTTCAATAGTATATGAACAACAATTGTTATCTACATTAATATGTATTTGTTTCAATTGTTGAAAATCTACTAGTTTTTATCAAATCGAATACAAAAATTTACAGTGATGTATATTGATCGCGTACACTTCCATTGCCGCCTAAACATTAAAAACACTATTATATTCGGTAATAATTCATCTGTGTGCTCTTTACATTTTTTTTCTTGTATGCTATTATTTTAATGTATATGTGCTATTTATTGAAGAGTTATGTTTAGTGGATAACGAGTCCCGTTGTAATTTACATGGCACGTTCTAAGTAAAATGGAAATAGTCGCCAACTTACTGTGGATAACCATAGGGTCGGACCACAATATGATTTTTAGAAAAATAGAAATTTAATTAGTATTTTTATCAATATGTAATAATAATAATTTATAATGAAGATAATAAATTAATCACTGTGTTATTCCATACCTCGTGACATTTTGTCAAATACCATGTGGAATGATCTTTGAAAATATCGTTGCCCGTACCTTTTATATTAGAAATGATTTTTGAAGTAAAATTATTAAAAAATATGTGAGTCCGTTGAAAACAGAACACACAAGAAAAATATATTAAATTTTAAGTTGAATTAAGGATACCTTATTAAAAAAAACAAAAAAAAAAACAATTTACATCAACAAGAGGTAAAAAATCGAACAACGATAAAACCTCATCTAAAATTTAAAAGAAATTGAGAAAGAAAAAATATATATACGTTAACTAAAAAATGCCACCTACAATTTTCAAATAGTGCGATGAACGCCTTACCCGTCATTCGTCCAACATGACGTACCGTTAAAGTACAGTGGGTATATGTCCTAGACGAGTTGATAGTTAGTAGACCAATCGGACTTGCCTGCATAACGTTGTGACATCCCGGAATAATAAGCACTACTATCACATTACCATTTACCAATCAATAAAATAGAAAAATAATAAAACTGGGTGGATGGTCTGTTACACATCCGTTACATTTGAAGATTTCCATATTATTAGAAAAAGTTATAATAAAAATTAAATAAAAATACCGTAACCAATGCTTATGGCATGACGCCATAATTAATAAAAATATTAACAGCATGGCTCAAAACATTTGAAATAAAAAACATACATTACCAGCCCCGTAGGACTATAGAAGCTGGAGTACGGTTTGGCCAACGCCATTTATATCAATCACATAATGTGCACACGCGACCATGGAGCAAAAAAGAATCGTGGTTGCTCCGTACACAACGAAAGTCACCACCAGAAAAAGAGCAGATCACAACACGAATTATAATCAACGATGACCTTTTACCACCGCACGTCGGTTGACGACGTTCAGGTATGATGTTAAACCATTGCGGATATTGTTAATAATTAATTTAACATTAATAGACTGGTAATTTGATGAGCAATGTATCACGACATGCAAAAGAGATAAAGGGGTGGGACGAAGTGAGTGTACACACAAACGCCGTCCGTCGAGCTAATTCACAATGTCGCAACACAGATCCAATATTCGCTCGCGTTAAAAACACGCAGTCGGCTAATTACTTAATTACGTATATATGCATTAAGAAATCTCCATAAAATACTATTAGAATAACACTTCAAATAGTTTAAATAAAATACAAAAAAATAAAGGGTACCATTATGTCAAATTACACGGTATTATTGCGATGTTTGGTATTATATTTAAACTATTTGAAGTGTTATTCTAATAGTATTTTATGGATATATTCCAAGAAAATGTGGTATCTATGAGTGATAGGTTTCATAAAGATAAAACGCACCATAAACGGATGGGAATTGATTACGATTTAATTTTTTTAAGCCACACCGTGACAATCATTATTAAGGCTTGCGCTAATGTACGTGCAGAAAACAGTCGTATTATATGACTGAAGACTGCACAAAAACATAATTGCAATGCATCGAAGCAAATCAATAGGAAAAATAGATTAACGTCTGTAGAATGTGAACTCGAGTTCTCGAAAAACTTAAACATATTTAGATATTACTTATGACAGAATTTTCATTTTCGAAAATATTGTATTTTTGTTTACTAACAGAGAACTCCGACTAAATGAGTATATTCAATTTTGTATTCTGTTTTAATAATAATGTTTAAAACACATAAATTAAGAATAAAAATAATTATTTAAATTGAACCTTGAATTTTTATTTTTTCTATTCAATCAATTGATAATATTTGGTGTCGAGTAACTTAACGAGGAATATGAGAATTTTACAAATTTCATAAGATTCTTCTGTATTCGAAGCATTTTTTCTGTTTTTTCTTTTTTACGAAACACTAATACTAAGTACTAGATTCATTAACCACTTCGAATCGACTGAAAAAAATCAATTCATATATGTATATATATATAAGTATAAACATAGTGTTAACTTGTTAAAAAAAAGTAAAAACTAAAGTTAAAAACTGACGGTCATCAATTTAACAAGATTTTTGTCATTTATATTCGATTCCCGATTCACGTCAATGTTATTAAAGCACCAATTCCCATGTTCAGTTACTTTCGCTCTTCTACTGGTATTCCAATCCTTACCAAAGTTATAATATTCGGTCAGGTTCTAGTATTATGGTCAATTCATCTCGTTTTCAACTTCTGAATTTTGACGAGGACAAATAATTTAGCATCTGATTTAATAATATTAGTAGAATACTCCTGATCGGTATTGCATAAAAGTTACTTTCAGTATAGGTAAGTGTATACATTTTAATTACTTTTATCCTCGATTAAATTACTTTTTCTTTAAAAATTAATAATATTGAACAATATTAATGCAACAATTTAGTTCTTTTTGAATTTAAATTATTATTTCCATAGAACTTTCAAAAAAAATGCTTTGAAAGTAATTATTAATGTTTGCGTATGTATTTATATTATATTGCGTTCCTGGAATCTAATTAATAATATTATAGTTCCAATGGTTGGATTAAAAACGCTAAAAACATTTAATTTGTGGTTTGATCAAATACAGTAGAAGCAATTTTTATATATGTGTTTCCGTTGTATGCAATAAAGTATAAAGATGATTTTAAATAATAATTGTATATAATTGCCCAGGAATAATCTATTTAATTCGTTTACTTTAAGAAATTTAAATTAATATCATGTTTATTAATTAATTTAAACTGTTGTGGTTATATTGGTAATTTTAATCGGTGTTACGCTTTCAAGTGCTTCGAAAATGGTTTAATTCAGTGATGTTCAACCTAAAGTCACGACTCATAAGGATGTTGCCAAATTTTATTAGGGAGTCGCCAATAATTGAACATTAAATGAAAAAGTTTTATATTATGTAAATAAGTATTATCTTATATTACTATATATTTAGATTTTAGATATTATAAAACTCTAATTTTTTGTTTTTTTATATTTTTTTTTTTTATGTTTTGGATATATTAATTTATATATATGGTGTATATATATATATATATATATATATATATATATATATATATATATATATTTATATTATACACCATCATAATGTTGATAGAAAGGGAGTAAGTCATCGAAATAAATTCATTTAAGGTTTGTTGATTAAAAAATGTTGTGAACTGCTGTTTTATTTAACTAATAAACGTTAGAAAAGCTTTATGTGTAAGCAGAGACACATTTAACTGTCTATTTCTCATAGATTAAACACACTTACGTTCTCTTGAAGAGCTCAATCTTAAACCACTTTTAACCGAAACACATGTTGTTTTCTAAATGAGTAAATGCGCATCGTTTTTAAGTACTTATATTTAATCTTATACAAATCGTTCACTGTTGGTATGGATTTCAGATTTTAGAATCAAATTATTATTTTGTTAAATTTCAGATCTAAAAAAGAGAACATTTGTAAACTTATAAAGAATAAAACTCCTACATTGAGTGAAACTCAACCATCTCATGTGATACATGAATGCATGAATGATATTGATCTATTAGTCTTTAAAGTTTGAAACCAATGTACTATTGCTCTCCAATAAACAATTTTGATAAAAGAGGTGGAATGAATTAGATTACTATTCTAAAAATAGTTCATTTAGTAAAATAACGAAGTTTCTTAATAATATAAATTTAAATTTAAATTTTTTTAACTTTTGCAACAGAAAAAAATCTGTTACAAAATCTAAAATATTGTAAAATTGAAAGTATCTATAAATAGCATAATCTCCATCAAAATATTTCATAATTATGTTATATCTTTTATATCTTTTAATAAGTGAATAGAATTTTATAGAATTTCATTTAAATATCCAATTTTGTCAAATTAATTTTATAAAACTTATAAATTTAATAATTTAATAATTATTAATTCAATTATAATATTTTATAACTTTCCTGTATTTTTTTTTATGACTTTACATGCCATTTAGGCTCTTTACTTATTACGCCATACTTCTAATACGTAATCTATGTCCAAGTTTTCATTCCAATTAAGTTTTAAAATTCTCCAGATCTTTCTTAACCTGATGTGATCCATGTCTTTCATCTATATGTAGAAATTGGTATTAGTAAGTTGTATATAAATTCACTTTGGTATTTCTAGACAGTAACCTAGACTTAAACATTGAAACCCTAGCGAAGTATGGTTCATTAGGAGACTTAAGATTTATCTTAATTTCCTCATGCATAGATATATTTAAAAAAAAGCTAACTTTTTGATAGATAAAATCGTTTTTTTGAGTTACGACGAAAACGAAATTTCGATTTAGTATTTTCGTCAGTTTTTCAATTATAGAGAAAACTATTGGGAAATTCATAAAATGACTACTTAAAAGTACCAACTAGTAACCTCTCCTAATTTTTACGTTTTGTTTGACGATGATCAGAGCACTTATTTTAGTCAAAATCGTAAAACACAAAAAATAATTGTATTACATTGTTTGGTAATTACATTTTTGAATCAATTGTATTACATGTTTTACTATATAAATCTTTAATAAGGGCATTGTTATTAACTCATACTATCGTCTGTATACATTATGTTATTGTGTATATTGTAAAAACTTTCAAAACTTACGGAAAATAAATAAATTATTATCGTAATTTAAAATAAGAAATAAAACTAAAAGTCTTTATTATTTGGTTTATGAGGAAAAAAAATAATCATAACATATACAATGTTGGCCGATTTTTATGAACACCAATAATTTACATTGGATATCGTTAAGATTTAAAAGTTTTTAGTTATTTGAAAAGGACTGATTTTCATTACAGCGCAAATAAAATATGTTGTAACCGCGTGAACTAATTTTACCGTGGTTTTTCATTAACAACAATCGTTATAGAATTGATTTGTCGACAGTACAATTCGTGTTATAATTTGAAAAATTACTCTATGATATAATAATGGTAAGCGATAATTATTATTAATTCGTACGAGTGAAAGAAAAAGTGCCGACATTCGAGACACCGAGACAAAATGTGCGAAAAAAAATTTGTTTTTCCGCGCGGCGAATAACGGCGATCACGACGACGGAGACGTAATTTAAGTTGTACGGATATTCGTCGTCGTCGTTCGTACGCAAATACCAAACGAAACCGAAGAACACGAATGGCACGAGACGATAGTGCGCGACAGCTACAGCGCAGCGAAAAACAGAGATCTGAGCAGGAACGAAAAGGTTCGCGACCGATAAACTACGGCGTTCGACTCGTGCAGCGGTTACCGTTGAAAGCGGTCAGTTTTCGGCCCGGTCCCGGTGTTTACTTCGCCTCGCGCAACTGAGTCACAGCGCACGACGTCCTAAGCGCAACAATGACGACGAGGGGAACAAGACGTCGACGGGCGGCGTGGGTGCGAGAGATTAATATACTACCGTCCGTCGGCTGAACTGCACGTCCTATTTATTTCCGTGACTCTTTTATCATTATTATTATTAATGTTATTGTACTGCATGCATATATATATATATATTTCTTTTTTTCTCCTTCGTAAAATCGGCGCCAACCTAATCGTGCATACGTTTCCACTGCGTGGCTTTTTACGCGTCTTGTGTTGCCATCAATGGTTATTGTTTTTTCTCCACCCACCGACCCCGTTTGGAATTAATAAACGTTCGGTTTAGCGTGTTTGTGTACGACGCGACAACGGGGAAACTCGGAGGTCGATCATTTGCTACATTCTTAACAAAACAATAGCTTGCCCGACCAGACGCCTCTTGCATTACAGTGAACATTTCTTTTTTTCTTATTTTCTTAATGCTTCGTCTCGCTACTCGCAGTTGTTCAATTTTTCTCACATAACTTGTAACATCGTTACGGACGAATAAATAAATAACCACGAACATATAATAAGTGCGTGTTATGATTTTTTTAACGTGTAAGTATTTCGAATGCGAGTTGAAATCCCATAACACAATTAGCCGTATTAGAAATACAAATACGTGTTCGTGAACATTATTTTTCATGCGGATTTATAATCGACCTCGAACGAACGAACAAACGAGATTTTGACCGTTATCGATTAATCTGTTAATATTTATTTTTACGAATATATAATACCCTATAGTCAGGGGTCGCCAACCAGTCGATCGCGATCGACAGGTCGATCTTTCTAGGAATGTAGGTCGATCGTTGTAAAAATTAATTTTACCACTGTTGATCGCGTGATAAATAATCGGATAATGTGGATTGCCATATTGTATTCTAGGAATTTCCCTGAATTCTCTCAAACTTGCAGAAAACTAATGTCAGTTATCGCATTTATAAAGTTATAAAATCACATTATTGTTATCATGAAGAAACAATAAATATTTGTTCTTTGGAGTGTAGACTTGGTTTTTTTTTTTTTGTTTATAAAACAAATCTTTTTCTACACCTAAATAAAGACCTAAGTTCTCCTGGAGGTCGATCGCCAGGGACTTAAAATTTCAAATGTAGCTCACTTGTTTGCAAAGGTTGGCGACCCCTGCCTATAGTGATCAGTAGTGACACATGGAATCCATATTGCACGTGGTTTTATTTTCTGAGGGTATGTTCAGAGTACCACTGTTGTAAGTATACTGACTGCTTCACTTGTTTTCCATGCGTATACTATTATTGGCTCCACCGTTTTTAACAGTTTTTCATCGATTCTGCGTTATACGAATCAACTGCTTTCTATACGGCTCGTAGAAGACTTAACTTGATCACCAAGAAAATAATAAGTCATATTTTTACGTTGAATTATGTTCTTCCGTTCCTTCGTATAAACAATTCGTATAATCAATTTTATTTTTGCGATTCATGTACGTAAAACTAAATTTTTTCAACGGTCTTTTAATAATTTATTTACTTTCTTTATTAGTATATAGTTTAATTTTCATATACCACTAATTTATAGTGAATTTTTATTTTTTATTTTTTTTTATTATTTTTATTAAATTTATATTTATAATCTATATTTGTATGTATAATGAGAAAATCTGATATAAATATACAGAAAAAAAAGACAACATTAAATACACGAGGAAGGAGCCCAATGACAAAATCTCATGCTAAATCTCAATTTAATTTATATTTTCAATTTTTAATTTTTTTGTAAATTAATTATAAATGTATGAATCGTTAATTATTTTATACGATTTTATTTCTTTTTTTAGTCAACTAGGGGGATTTTTAGGAAATTATTTGGCTGCAAGTTTATCGGATAAAGGTTTTGATTGAGTATGCATTTGAAATGAAATGTCTTATAATGTGTCTGATCGATTTACTGAATCTATTTAAAAGTCGTTTTGAAGTATATCATTTGAAATGTGATACGTAGAGTGATGGATTAGAAGACTTGCAAAGTACGATTTTGGAATGTTTTTGCAAATCCCCGAAATTGGATTGTATAGACCCAAATTGATATTAAAAAGGATTTTTAGATTATAATTTTAGTGTATAAGGCTAGTTATGATTTAAGATCTGAACGAAGTAAATTAAATTTACTGTTGAAGATTTTCCTTATCGGTTTTATGTGAGAACCTCAATTCAATTTTATTGTCTATTATGATGCGGAGATATTTATCTTTTGAACTAACTGGAATTAAACCAGATATTTAATATTGGACAAATAAAAATGAAGTCTATTTGTATGACTTGTATGTAACTGTATGTAACTTGACTATGTAACTGTATAAAAAAACGCTGTTATTTGGTTGTCAGAATTAATATCGATTATGTTGAAGGATCGTAGTTTGATGTATTAATAGAGTTATTAGGTCTAAAACAAAGTATTTTAATATCAAAATGTTTAAAATGGATTAAACAATTTATTTGAAACTTCATCATTATTGTTTAAAATATTCAAAACTAATATTTAAAACCTATTTTTTATTTATGTGTCTTAAACTTATTTTTACATAATTTAGAGCTTATGTTAAAACTATGTTGTATTTACCTATTAAACATATAAGAATTTAGGAATTAGAATACATTAAATACATTTAGAAGGTATATTTTTATAGCAAATTTTCTATGAATAATCACTAGTTATTTTTATGATAATTTGTTTAAAACTCAATAAGTATGATTTCTATGCTAATTATTAGTAAACAATTTTAGAAAAGGGTATTTGATTATTGGTCTATGGTAGGGCATAATTTAAACATTTTCCCTCAGCATAAATATTTCTAATTCCACCTCTGGTTACGAGTTGTTACTAAGTTATTATACGCACGACTCATGGAATATGAGTAAATAACTGTTAGTAGTTATACAACAATCTCAATAACTGGTAAATTGAGAGTCGAAGACGACAGTTTTTACCGTGTAGCTCTGACGCCGCGTAGTTATACCGCAAGATGTATTTATACACTTTAGTATACCGTAATACCACAGTTTAGATTATTAGTTTAATCTAATCTTTGGTTATATATGGTAACAGTGGTAATAGATTATGTAGTACAGAATAGATAGAATATTAAATAATATAAATAATTCGTACATCGTACAACATTATTAATATGAAATTCATCGGGCGTCGCTAATGAGCATGTGTTTCGATGTTTCATAAGATACTGCCTGTTAATAATAAATCAGGAATTACTTGTTTTTAAACTTTTTTAAACAGTTATAAACATATTTAAAACAATTAAATAAAAACATGACATTTTATATAGAATTAAACAAAAAAAAACAGTTTTAAATTTAAAAAACCGTATTTTTTTTGTCGCTTTTTAGAAAAAAACATGAAATAAAACAACTGTATATTAATGTTTTCTGGGAATAAGCAGGTAAAGTGCGGTCATATTTTCGTTAGCCATGTTTCCCTTTATTTTGTCAAATACTCAAATATTATATAATATACGTGCTCATCATCAATAATTTTTTGATGGCTGAATGATGAACAAAATGACGGGAGGTTTTCAAGAAAAAATATTGTATTATTGTTATTCATTTTTCTCTAACCAGCCCCAAACAATAGCATATCATAATACTCTATATAACAGTTTGCAATGACTACAATCGCTTTCTTTCATCCATGAATATATATAATTATATGTATATATGTATATATATATATATGTATATATATATATATATATATATATATATATATATATATATATATATATATATATATATATATATATATATATATATATATATATATATATGTATATGCATACATATTCGTTTATTTTATTTATACAAAAAATATATTTTTAAAGCGATGTTGTCATTTCCATTCAAAAGTTGATGCGCGTTGAAATAATAAACAATATACGAAATAGTCGTAAAACTATAACCAAATTGCTCGAGTTAAATTCACGTCACAAAATAATATCACGTTTATAAAATAATTGTTTTTTAAAGTTATCACTAAACAATCAATATTTCGGTAGTTCTGATGATTGTGTTGCATTATAATATAAAATATTAAAGGCATATACCAAATGACCAGAATTTTATTTGAAAATAAAACGTGACAGTTACAAGGTACAATAATTTTAAATCGTCCTACATCTTATAACTTTCTTATGATTAATATATGACCGTTTTTTTCTTATTTAAACGAGAAAAAAAATATCTTACATGCAATTCTGATGTCCAGTATAATTTTCGGAGTTGAATACTATAAATTTGTTTCAATACAATTGCATTACGCATATAATTGCGATGTTACAGGTTATGTGACATCTTGAGTAGAATATATTCAAAACTATACTAAAATCAACGTTTCTTCACGATCTCAATCAAAAAAATAGTAAGAATTTGTGATTGAAAAATATGATTCAAACTCATATACCAATACGAGGAGGAGAACAGTTTTGTACGCTTAGCGAACTTCGTACTTTTGTATGATACGTTCAAGAACGAGAGATAATTTTTGGTCATAGGTATGTAATTATGATCGCGAGTACGTGGATGATAATAAAATATCGAGTAAAACGAAAAACGCATTATCAGTGTCCAAACAGTCGAATACAGATTATTTCACGGTCTTTATAGGGCGTATAATGTTGCATTGACGTTTTTAAACCGAACAGGTGAATATTTTCAATCGGGGATGATACGCTGTACCGCAGGATAAAAAGTGGAACCGACATCGGAATAGGTATAACCAATTCGAATGACGCGCGTTCGGGTTAATATACTGCAGTCCAATATTCGAAGTATAACATTATATGTCATGTACATATTATACCGTGCGTGGTCGGCGTCCGGGAAACTACATAATCGACGAGAATTGTTTTACATAATATTTCGAAAGTTTTTTTTTTTTTTTTTGTCGTATGCTATAACTTAATAACATTGACACAAACATTCCGAAGCATTCTATAAAAAACTAATGAAGCCTGATACAATCTTAATAATCTGGCCCAAAAAACTTATTTAGTTCATTACGTTTGATGAATTCCGATGTAAAGATTTGTTGATCCCAAACATTTTTAACAAACTTTCATTTAGTGAACATGTATTACCAATACATTTTGAAGTTGTATTAAATAAGTCATATTTTAAAATGTATTTATTATATTCAAATCATTAATTATCGTTATAAATTCATGTCTGGCCTAATAATAATCTCAGTATGTTTTTTAGAATATCAAATATTTTCATACTAAGACCTCTCTGATATTTTCAGAATTTTATTCACAGATCATAACTTAGAGGGTGTAATTTACGAATAAGTTTAAGAAAAATTACTAATAAGTCACAGACACGTTATTATATATATATATATATATATATATATATATATATATGTATATATTATCAGTAATAGATTAAGAAAATATTTAACTCTACTGATCTCGAAACTCATTGTTATAACTGAAGCAAAAAAAAAATGTTCGTATAGTTCAATAGTTTTTATTTTATTTATTTTTTTTTTTAGAACAGACTTTGTGATAATCAATTTTTATGTCTTGTGGAATAAGTATCCAAATTTAATTTTACTCAAACAAATCAACGAGTAAAAAAAATAAAATAAAATTTATTATATTTTACAAATTTAATTTTAATAAAAAAAAACTGTTTGATGAAATGAAAATTTATAGTCCTTTTATTAAATTGTCTTTATTATTAATAAAATATTACAGTGCCATGATTTAGATATAGGATTAGTAGCTAAATCGGGGATAAAAACAATAATATTTCACAATCAAAACCTAGAATTTAGTTCAAGTAACTAAAAAAATAATAAAGAATATAAAAGTAAATGATCGTGAATTAAGAAGAATTTCTGTTACGGTTGTAAGATAGCCGATGAGCCATTTAAGGAAAAACATGGAGTCAAAAAGGAGGTTATAGAATCAATTTATGCGAAGTTCACATATGTGTGTCTAAAATATAATGTACTTATGCTTAAAAACGTCTTCAATATTTCTCACTCATTATTAAAATACCATAAAACTAATATATAAGTTTGAAGTAGTAAGTGTATATTGTACTTGTATTATGATCGTACTGTTATACTAGTTGTGATAAATAACCTATTAATTCATCCAGTTTTCGTTTTATGTATATTATACGATAAAATATATTTATAAAATATTTTTTTTAGTGTTTACTAAAAGCAATATCAATACTGTAATGCTGATTGAGCATCGTATCAAATTATTGCAATAAACGGTAAAATAAATTTACATAAGCCAGCTCAAAATATTACGTTTTTTGGAAAATATATAAGCTTGTCTAGCGTATTTCCTCGATAAAAATACATCAATGAATATTTATTTTTTCCAATTTCTTTATTTTTTTTTATTTAGAATAATTTGATAGAAGAAGCCTTATGACAGTGTTATTACAATTTGGTGTTTCCACCCCTTCACCGAATATTGTTATTTACGGATATATATTCTTTAAAAAAAAATGCTTGGCCATTCTATATATTAAGAATTGTAATCTTTCGAGTTTCCAATTTTTAACAAGAATCACAAATTTTTATCGATTTTAAACTTTTCTTTTTCCTCTATTGTTATTAAATTTTTATTTTTTTTCGCCGGAATTGAAAGAATGAGAATACCAAGTTTTACTATGCCCACAAAGTATACGTACTATTACGCGTACGTATATATCTAAATTGTTGCCTTCTACAACAGTTAAGTATCATAAAATAATAATTGTTTAGTGCTTATTTAGCTAGATAGATTGTCTGATATTTTATTTTAATGCTTTAGAGGGTATCTCGGATTGATTGAGCTATAAAATATCTATGGTATTATATCTGTTGATACCATTAAAAAAAATGTATGTGTAATAAAATAAGCGAAAAATAAAAGAAAGATGTAAAAACGATAAGAACAGAAATCGGATTGACAGGGGACAGGGATCAATGTTAAGCAGTACCTAAATCAATTTACTTAGATCTATCATTTTTAAATTATCAATTTATCTAGATAATTATTTATACCACAGTAGAAACTGTATTATGATTTATCAAATATACAAGGTGACAAAGCTTCAACTATAAAATCTAAAATTCTTAATTTGTATCACAATAGTAGAGGGATTCAAGTAAAAATCGGATTAATATATCAGAAAAATATATTTTATAGAAAACTTCACTGTTTGCTCTTTAGCTAATATAAAACGTGCATAATTGACATCAGTAGATGTGAAAATATCGTTTAGTATTTATAAACATATAATAAATGATAGGACAAATATGACACCTGAAAACAAAGAAAAATAAATTATTATGAATTATTTTTATAAAAAACAAGTATCATAAATCGTAATTATTAATAAAAAAGTTTTTATTTATAACTAAATTGTATATTTATTTTTTGGATAGTTTTTTATTATACTTCATTATTTTATACGTTTCATAAATATTTAACAAATAAATAGTGTAAGAAAATGTAATACATTTTTAATATTTTTATTATTATTCCGAACTAAAGTAATTGTTCTATTTGTTGAATATAAATATATGTAAATATTAGCTTTCATTAATGTTATAAGTCAATGGCGGCTCATGGCTTGAACGACGGGTCTTAACTTGGCTAAGAACATTGTTGCTTTTGGATAGGTTCAGTGATGTTTCTATACTGTATATTGTTGAAAAATATGTCCAAAACTACACTGGTCTACAAAATAAAACTTTTTTTATCATCAGAGTTGAAAATTAACTTTTCTGAACAAATTTTTTGTGTTGATTTCAAATCTATAGTTAGATTTTTTCTATCACTCTTAGTTTTTTATAAATGTTATTTATTATGATTGATAAAATAAATATTTTAAAATAATATTACGATTTTAAAATTATTAATTATAAATCTATTATTAATTGTTAAATTATGTCAAAATTAATTGTGAAATATATTTATTTTGTATGCATTTTAAAAAAAAAAAATATTAATAAAAGTGACTATATAAGTATCTAAAGTATCTTATATCCTTATTTTTATTTAGATAAAATTAAAAACTATCATCTGAATCAGAATCTAAATAATTGTTTAGAAAATTATCCTTATCTTATCTAAATAATATTATCGTTATCTGATCTCATCACTAACAAGCTTAAATGGTGACTTTATATTTAGTGGTATGGTCCTAAAGGCCAAAACCAAGAAAGAAGAAGAAGTAAAATAAATTAAACATACTACATATATTAACTTTTATCTTTTAAATCATTGCTAAATATTCTAGAAGAAATGATTTATTTAACTTTTCTTCTAGAATATTTAGCAATGATTTATTTAACTTAATGTATTATTCTAAAATAATTATATTGAATACATCAAATTATAGTTAAAGCATTCTCGTATTATGTAAAGTACTATTTATGAAAAAAAAAAACTATTTAAGGTAAGTATAATTTACGTACTAAAAAATCGCATAACAAATTGAAGTCGATTAGATAAATGAAATTTGATAAAATAGCATTACAAAAATGTAAACTTCTTGTTTGTGGTTGTTAAATTGAAGTATGTAAAACCTAAGTATTCACATAGTATAATATCCATAAGGATATGAGTTTATAACGTTTTATCTTTAGGTTTGAGACAACGGAAAATAACATTTTCGCAGATCTACTGTAATCGAAAATTGCTTATCAAATACTCCACTATAATTATCTATACATCAGTTCTTTACTTATGCATTTAGTATAATGTATGCATATGTATTCACATGTATAAATTCATACATTAAAACAAGATCGAGAAAAGTTATAAATCTTAACTTATTATTAAAAACCTTTAAAACAAAGAAAAATGTAATTTAACTATACGTATAAAATAATTAAATATTAATTAAATGAATAGTAATTCGAAAAATGTAAGCTGATGAAAAATAAGATTTTAATATTTCAATCGAAGAAGACATACTTGAATATAATCAGAATATATGTGAGTTCAGAATGAGATCACCACACAAATCGTTTGTGTGTGATTTACATTTTTTTATGCACTACAATATTTCAAATTATTACATAAATTCTTATCCTCAATTTAACCACAGGTAAATTTTTGAATTATATCTTGCAATCTCACTGGAAAAATGAGACAATAAAATAAACTATATAATATGTTAAAAGGCATTTACTACATAAGGTCAAACTCGTAAATATTCATGAAATGTTAAATACCCATTATACTATGAATTTAAATATTGATCTATCGGAATGTACATACATCGATATATTAATGAAATAAACGTATAAATATTAGTCAAACGAGGCTCTTCGTAATAAATATTAAAAAATACATGCAAAAATTATTATTAATTTTTATAGTATTTTTCGATCTCTAATTCTGGTCTTACATTAAAGACGTATATTTATTTTTTTAATTATAATTTTCTACAAGTAATTATAGGTTGTTTACTTGTTTAATTATTTATTTATTTTTAAAAAATCATAAAATGTTTTCACAAGCATATGATTTTGAAAAAATGAAACATCGTCTATGTAAATGCAAAATAATGTTGCATTGAATGTATTGTCCTAGACGAGAAGTATATTTATCTTATTTTTTTGTATTTTTTCTGATCCTGTAAAAATTTATTTTTTGAACCATCTTTTTTTTTTTTTATAGTCAATAACTGTTTACGGTTGACATCAGAAACGTTTTTTAGACTTGTAAGCCCCATAAAATGCAAATATACGAATTAGCTGGAAATAATCTTTATCCCAGTTGATGACAATATTGGTACATAGTTATTTTAAAAAACATAATTTCCTTCGTTTCAATCATCATTGTTACATTTTATTTTAACTTACAGTTTAAATTACTAATATGTTCCGTTATTATAATTTCATGTATGACAGGTAATTTCAAAAGAAAAACAACATGCGGAATATAATAATAATAATTGTCAATGAAACATAAGTAGGAATCGTTATCATAAAATAACACTAAATATGACTTTGGAAAATATCACCATCCCTATTTATAAATCATTCAAAACGTTCGGCGTAAGAGAATAATCTCAGCGTACGAGCATTCACATGAAATCTTTGATACAGTGGACGAAAACGATGTTTTCATACTTACCACTTGCGTGTAGAGATTTTGTTATACAAACTAACAAAATTAATTTATATGTATACTATGATGAATATGATAATTTATTTATAATAATATAAAATTTCAGTGATACAAATATTTTATAGAAAAAACTAGTTTTAAATATAAAAGATAAAAAAATGGTTCTACAACCTCTATTTAAATCCTATTTTAATAAATATTAATTTTTTTTATTCTTGGTTCCCCCTATAACCATAGTTTAGAAACGCCACTAATACAATATAATGGACAAAATATCAAACATATGAAACCATCCTAATAATTTTAACAATACGCAATCTGAGTTTAAACAACTTAACAAAAAAAAAAAAAAAAATAATCGAGAAAATACTCAACATAAATGTATATAATTAAATTACTGTGAACATACCGTACCTCTATAATATACTCGTATAACAACAACAAAATCATACCTTTTCCACGGTTCCAAAATAATTACCGGTGTAACTCGTATTAAAATCGATTTTGTAGCTTCCGAGCTTAACATGCAGATACAATCAAATATACATTTTTATAATAATATTTATAAAAACAGTTTCAGTGGAAAATGCAATATTGTTATTTTCAAAGTAATAATATCAATCGTCGGACAATGTGTTATTGACGGTTTATTAACTATTACTTGTTGATTTGGATAGAAACTGGCGTCATTTCTGTATTTAACGACTGAGAATAAACCATTTTAATTCATATAATATAGTCATGTTAATTGGCCAATGACTCAATAACGCAACAATAACGTAATACGCACACTGTGTATATCATTTAATTGGTGACACATTTCACTCGATATACACATTAGATCTGTAAACAATATGTCTTTATCAATTTTCTAGTTTTATCTTAACACTTCAACACTTTGGTGGAATTATTCAAAACCCAACAGAATAGCACTGAAATTAAAATGAATATTTTAAGAGTTGGCAAAGCTATATGATACTACGTTTATTAAATAATATTGAGCAATAAAAGAGCGTATGAAATAAGTTACAGACATTTCCCTCCAAATATATGGTATTATCCTGTATTATAAAAAGTTTTCCAAAGTGGTTATAATCGTCAGATGAATAAAAACATATTTGTACGTGTGAAAATAATCGAAGACCATGGAACAGCAACCATATGAATGCACTTTTTCGTGAATTATTGTGTATGATAGAATTAAATACATTTAGATACAATAATAGTTAAATCCGAAAACCATATATATACTTATAGATAATTTATAAATGTATATACGTAAATGTAACGTAAATATTCATAATTTTATCATAGTCAAGAAGATCACAAACTTGATAAGGTTATTGGAAAATATTTTCGAATAGGAAATATTAAGTATTCATATATTTCGAATGCACGTAGTATGCCAATACAAAAACAAATACCGAGATTAAATAGAACGAATAAAATGTCTTAACATTTTTATGAACCATACATATACGAAATGATTATTTGTTCAACGTTAAATCGCAGTCATTAGATCACATTAAGAACTGAAAGGTACAACTATAACTGGTATCTATTTCCATTACGTTATGTTGGACGTCTGCCTTAAATAATTAATTTTTTGAAAGATTTCTGTCCCATGAAGCACATTTTCCATGTGAGCCTCTATAAATTTCCTTGAAGTAAAACTTAAATTTTACTTCGTTTTCGTTTGTAGTGCTATCACTATTGATAATCCTAACTCAAAGGCACAATCAAAAATTCGACTTGAACATTTATCGAATCGGTTAACGAACAATATAACAGAACGACTTTTAAATTAATATATTGTACACTTTGATCATCCCAACACATGCGTAAACATATATTTCGGTAGTACAATACTCGGGAGTCGATTTTAATTAATATGACGTAGTGATGGTATATTCTAGGTGGTCATCGTTTTATGATGCAAGCTGAAATTCAATTGGGTGAATTGCTCCTTATAGTCCATTACATAAATTTGGTCACGTAACTCTGTCTTAATCAGGGGTCTTAAACCTCCAGCCTTGTTGTTATCTCACGGATGGCGCGTTTAAAGAATATTGTATTTTTTCTTTTTTTATCAAATTAGAGCGACTAGTAGACATCGCTATGAAAATACGTGATTTCCTAAATTTATTTAATTTTCTAAAACTGAATTTTTGTTGTTTGAAAGTCCGTATTCAGTTTGAAATTTTCCGATCAAAAATAAATCATTTCTCATTTTAAATGCAATATAAATAAAAGAACCAGATGGGCCTTGCTCTGCTGTACAGTTAGGGGTGGAGTGCACCTTGTTTATAGGATAGGTCATTATTACAATGGATTTGTTAAATTTGAATGCAATGATAGATATCATTGTATACGAATAACGATTCTGAACGGAGTTAACATGTTTGTCTAGGATATAATACATTGTTATTTATAAATATTGTAAAAAGTAAATTTTATTTTGAAACGATAAATATATTTTTCAATTAGGATGGGTTTGCAGTTGCATACAGCGACATAGTTAAATTATTTAAAAATAATGCATGTAGTTATTATAGTAATACCTTATATTAACATATAGAATCAATTTTAATATTTATATATGTGATATCGTATAATGTATGTTGGTCATTACACATGTTGACGACGTTGACGTTGATACTTGATTGCGACTTTTAAAATTAACAATGGATTTATGTAATTGATAAATTAAATAATTTCAACATCTCCAAAAATGTTTAGTTATGATAAGTTTAACTTATTATAAACCTTTTATTAAATTTTCAAAAGTTTTCGGTCTGCCAATTAAATTTGATAGATGTTTAAAAACAAAAATTTTACAAAAATCGAAAATTTAAATTGTCTATAATATGTCAAAATACTTTAAAAACTTAACCATGTATAGAGAACGCCAATATAAAGATTTGGTGAATATTTCAAGTTGTTGCGATTTTTGGTTTTTGAGTTAGAGCATTTTAAAAAAATGTAATTTATAAAAACGTTATTTTCCGTAAAATTTCCCGTTTTTTCGTAATTTTTTTATCGTTTTTTTCGATTTTTTTTAAAAAGTATTGAAAAAGTTGGATTTTTGACTTACCAAAGTACCATCTACATTCACTTTTCTTTCAGAAAAGTTGCTGTTTAAGCAAATCGAAGCATTTTTACTGCCAAAAAAGGTGTCAGACACAAAAAAAAATAAATAAAAAAAATAAAAAAAAAACATACATCATTGTAAAACCAATAGATTCCATCACTCCGTTCAAAATCTAATATTATTGTAATAATTATAATATACGTCATTTTTATATATATATATATTTGTATATTAATATATAACATACATTTATAAGTATAGAAACTGGATTAGCGTTGAAAATACACATGTTTATTTTTGTAATATGACTTGTGGGATTTATTTCTAAATAACAGGTGGCCCAATGCCTAAAAAAGTTGAAGATACTTTATTACCTGAATGTTTATTTAAAATGTTTCCCTATATTTTTCCTCGTTAGTTATGCCAACATATAGATCAAAATTATAAGATAATAAATATTCTCCATGAGATTACCGGACTAAGATTTAAAAACATCCGTGTACGTTCGCAACAGAAGTAAGTAATACTGAAATCTTGTTTATCAGTAGTCATTAATAACAGAATATTATGGTTTTCAGTACATAGTATAGGACTGCAGTAGAATAAAAAATCAAAAATAAGTAGCCAACATTGAAATTATAGATGTTGGCATGTCGAGGTTCAATACAAATAAGTTGCGTACGATAATATTTACTTTTAATACATAACATAATATTGTTGTGGATGTATAATTAACGAAATATTATTTATTTTAGTTTACGGACGAATATTTTTTCGTAATTTTATTATTTAACAACATATGAGCAAACAAAAAAACCAGTATTCAGATAAGTTAGTAAAATATACATATATATATTTGAATAGATAGTTAGCAGAAAAATATACATAACATGTATGTATTGTTACCGGTTGGCAATTTTTAATATAATATGCGTGGGTATTTCTTAAAATAATATTATAAGACATGATCATTTATAATGTATATGTATAGTTACATAATCATAAAGGCTTGTAGTATTTTATTTAATACTGTTATTTTTTATTTTCCAGATAAAATGATTATTATTTAACGATATTTAAAAAAAAAAAAAAAAAAAACTAAAATAATATTTTACAATAATATTCCATATTGAATAAAATTGAATAAAATTATTATAAAAATTAAAAATGTATAACGTTTAGGACATAGATGAAACAAAAATGTTTTTTAAACAATCAAAATATTTCATTAGAGTTATCAAATCAAATAATATTATAAGGAATTATACAATGATAATTCATTAAACAATTGAGACACAGAAATAGTAGTAGTACAACACACTATCTTAATTATGATTTTAAAATAATACAGATAGCAAATTATTTCTAGACAATACTTTATAACTAGTAAATATATCATAACCTTTATAGCATAACTGTATAATTTTTTAATAACGAGCGATTTTAGTCGTAAAATGGATACAATAAAAAAACAGTATTTTAGTGATACTTTAAAGTATGATTATTTGTATAAATCAAGTTAGCAATAAATACTAAAAACTTTTCTTTTTTTTTCACTTGGAAGTATCTCAATGGAAAATAATTATTCTCGAGTTCATTCTACTAAACTTACTACAGATACACTATAGATAGGTGTTAATTTTTCTATAAATATCTTGCGAAAATTGCAATGATAAAAAAAATAATTTTAATATGCAACAATGAAATCGTTATCAATTAAAATAACGAAATCATACTCCAGTTTAAAGTAATACCATCTGCATTTTAAATATTGTAATCAAAGTCTTTAAACTAATTTATAAATATAATGAAATATAATACAATCGTACATTTAAATGATATGAACAGAAACAAATTAATATTTTTCCGTAGGATTTTAATTCTATGTTTACAATATGAATTGAGTCTTTAAACTGTGTTATAAATGTAGCATGACTCACGCTGACAGTTACAGACTACTTTCATTCGTTTCGATAATCGCAATAATTTTAAAAACTATTTGTAAGCTATATGAATGGAACGACAATGATTTTTTTCTTGTACGGTCGTATTTTCGGAAAAAATACTGTTTTTGATAAGAAAATATTTTTACCATCAATATATTAATGTACATGTATTTATTCGTCATAGACATTTTTCATCTTTCTTTTAACCACTCGATTTTTCAATAGAAATTTTAAATTAAAATATCTGTTTCATAGACGTTGCACGAGTTAACTAAATCTGAATAGATTATTTCAATCAAGTTAGATACCCCACGACCCCTTATTATAATGACTAGCTTCTAACCTCGTAAATACGAGTAATTATCATTCGATATTTATAAATTACTTTTTAACAAAAGCTTTTTTTTTCATGTATAATTTGATTTATTTTTTTAATGTTTCCGCATAAATTCAAAAGCATATTGCACTGTAATCCACGAAAAATCTAAAATCTAATTTGTTTATTTAATTATTTTAAAAATATGAAGAACTGATAATTTTTTTTTTAATTATTAAAATATTCAAGCTTAAGATACTAAAATGAAATGAACAATTAATTAATTTTGTCTAAAAATATTCGTAATGATTATACTTAATGTTCAAATAGTATCACAAAAACTCTATTGCAGAGGTTCCCAAACTGTGGGTCGTGACCCTAAAGTGGGTCGCGCTATATTTTTATATTAAAAATAAATATATATTTTTTGTTGTAAGCAACTGATTAACTAAAAAAATAGGTTATTCATTGATATTGTGAGTCGCCAAATTTTAAAAAATTCCCAAAATGGGTCGTACAATAAAAAGTTTGGGAAATTCTGCTCTATTGAGTATATTTATTCTAAATAAATATCAAATGATATTATATATGCGGAAAATCCCTTTGGTTATTGATATAACCTATATTAGTAAATACAGTAAGGAATGTGATAAAGTAAATTTAATTAGATTAACATGAATCAAGAAAATGGACTAGTAACATGAAACTGTAAGTAGCGAGTAAACAGTATTAATTAACAGACAGCTATGATTTACGAAATAAAACTATGAGCAAAGAAAAAAGCAGTTATGGATTAGAACCATATAAGGCAGGGCTTTTATTGACACTTGACATTAGACGTTTAAGTGGTTCATATTGTTAGTAATTTGTGGTGGCTTTGGAAATATGGAATGTTATATTAGAACGTGTATAACGAGAAGGAATTTTAAAAATTAATAAGGATAGTTAGGTGATATATTGAAAAACTTATAACTAAGCATACATCTACGATCGTCGAGGGTATTTAGTCTAAGTGCTTCAGCAACAGGAGAGTAATCGTGAGGTTCATGTGAAATACTTTAAAAGAAACTAACAAAGATCAAAAATGTGCATTGTATACATTCAAGTTAATAATGACCGGTGACTGTATGAGGATTCCAAACTATCGATCCATATTCTAAGGTTGGCCGAACTAGAACACAATACAAGCATGTAAGTGATCTAGAAAGTTTAAGATCTTTAGAAAATCGCATAATAGAACCTAATATTTTAAATTATTTACATCTAACCATTGAAATGTGTTCACTTGGATTGAAGTTATTTGACAATTTGAAGCCCAGTTCCAATACAGATGCATTCGATGTTAGTATCCGAGAGTTTATATGTTCATAGAATTGGATTAAGAGACAGATAGAAGGACATGACCAGGCATTCAGCAATATTAAGTTTTAAGCCTAAAGTTTTACACCACAAACAACACAAACATATTTATTTAAAAAATAAGAAAAATTATATCAAAACCGGATATAAGATGAAATATATATTGATTAAGATGTAAATTAAAAAAAAAAAAAAATTAAACTTGTAACGAGCACTACATTTTTAGATCTAAAAATAATGAATATTTCAAAATTGACATATTTCATACGTTTTCAATAAATGTGGTGAATTTTATTCTTGTATTTCCACACAATTTCTACCCCATTTGTCAGCGTAAATAATTTATTTATTTTCTTATTATGTTTACAAATCAATGCATGTATCAGCCCACCAATGCGGTTATTGGCATAATCAACTAGTCCGTTGAGTAAACACATTATATTTTCATAAAAATGTCGAACCGTAAATATTTCTTTAAACGGCTAAAATCATGCACGGTGGTACAATAAGAATGGAGAGCATTGATAGTAAAAATATTTTTTTAGTAAAAGATAAGCAGTGCATGATACGAGTAGATACAGGGTTGACGAGAAATTCTTATGGACCCGGGGCTGATTAATTCCAAGTCAGACACAGATCAAAGGAGGGCGAAAGATACGTTAAGATCGCTTAACTTTTCCAAAACCCTCAAAAAATGTATTCGTATATAGCAACAAAAAACTAATGGAACTTTTTTATTGATCATTTAAGACTCCTAAACTTTTTTTCTGTAATATGAACAATTTACATCGTACAGAATAGGCTATAATGTTTTTCCCCTCACCAACAGTTGTGATAAATCTTGTATCAATTGATAATATTATGGAGTGACTGTATTAGAAATTATTGGAATCATTATCTTCGTTACTGCTGGAAATCGTTGACCATCACGCGTCACTTGTCATCTCGGTAATTACCGCGAAAAGAAAACAATAATTCTTTATTAATAAAACATGAGTTTAAAAATATAAACTCTATTAATGATACATTAAATCGTTGAGATTAAAATTACTCTCCAATACATAAACAATTTCTTAAAATGTTCGTCACATTTCCAAATTTTGTCGCAATAACAAAAATAAGTTTTTTCTTTTTGAGGCTGTTTAAAACTTGGTTTAGGACAAGAATGGGTAAAGAAAGATTAACATGGTTGACTTTTATATATATCAATAAGTAGTACCATATTTAAGGCATGATTTTGTGAGGCAATAGTCCCCTAAAATATTTAAAGGGGTGACAAAATCTGTGACAAAATCGATTTCTTCGTATAGTCAATGAAAAACTATTTACAAATAATAAATAAATAAAATTATATAAAAAATAAATTTAATGTTGTAGATTTATATAGTTAAAATATTGTGTAATAGGTTACTAAAATGAAAAAAAATAATTACGAGTGACTTTTTCATAAACATTTAAAAATACTTATTTTCAGTTTTACACTTTGAGGAAGAGAAGCGGCAATAGTGAAAAATAATATACAAATTATAATAAACGTATTTTCTAAAAAAAAAAAAAACGAAAACTTGACTTCATATTTTAAAAATAAAGTAGGTATACTATTAATTTGTAATACCATAGCACTATGTTATTTTATTCCGTTAACTGCTATACAATTTTGTTACTTAATTTAAAACTAACCATACATTTATCCATTTATCCTATATATATATATATATGACTCTTTCATGAAAATTTTCTGGATCCACCCCTGTTCCAGTTTCTTTTTACTTACGCTTGTTTTGCCAAAATATGCACAATACTTGAACACATGAACATACTTTAATACAATGAAAATAATCAATTTTTTATCTTATGCTACGGCGAACAAGATTATGAAATAATTTTTTATAAAAGGCTAAGACGATTGAGTCCTCTTAAAGGTACAGGCCCCGAGGCTCTAGTCTTCTTTGTCGCGCCTTCTCGTCGGCCTTGGATACACAATAACAGTCGATACGCATGATAATATACGATTAATATTACAATGGCGTAGGTGTTTGAGTGGTTTTTCAAATGATGTAGCGACACGTAAGGTTAAAACACAAGTTGTGATTATACTAATCACCACTTAGTTAATGGATTACTATGATGAAGTATGTCAAACATCAATGCGAATCCATCTTGCGCTTTTTAAATTTAAATATAATAATCTTGTATATGATTATATTGAGTTCCGTTTTTCCTTTTTATTTGTTTATTTATTTATTTAAACATTATTTTACGAGTTTTAACCATTTACGAATTTATGTTATTTTTTATTATTTATTTTTTTTGTTCCGTTTACTTTCACACATTATAATTTTATTTAACGTCATACAAATTCAAGTAAATATTATTTACCCCCGTTTGTACTACCAAAATGAAATTAGTAAATAATAAATAGCGTAGATTTATAACCATGTAAATATTTTAAAATCGCGTATGAAATATTACATAAATAATATATTCTACGTACGATCGAAGACAAGCATTTAATCGTATATTGATTAATAGGCCTCAGATTTTGTAGCAAATGCTTTTTTTGACGGTTATATAAAGTTAATTTTTATACTTAAATACGTTTTGAATTGTTCTGTTTTGATGGAGTTAACTTAATTTTTTTTATGTTTTGTTTTTTTCCCTGTTTGGTTCTTTTTTCTTAATTTCTACATACATTTCATGAAAATTTAACATATATCTATGGATATACTTTATTCTTTGTATACTTTAACTATATTATTATTACCATAAATTATAAAACTAATGAAAACCCAGTAATAAATGGATGACTGATAAAATAACTAACGTTATTTGCCAAAATTTTAATTTTATCAAAATGATCGCAATCACAGTTTTATTTAAGGTAAGGGAAAATGATACGAATTATATCTACATATTTTTGTAGCACATTCTATAGCACATTCAAATACGGTAAATATCAATCAGTGAGGTATAATGTTTTATACAATGTAATTATCGAAATGCAAAAAGTTGAAAATGAAAAAAAAAATTCATAGGAAAATTCTGTGAAAATTTGAAAATGCCACTTCACACTATACATTAATATGTGGAACAGTATGGTTTAAATAATTTAGTTTATGTGAAATACTCATCGATTACTTTAGCTGATGTAGATAGGTAATTTTTTATATATAAAAATATATTAACACCAAATATAATGAGTTTTAACGATAGTAAAACTTAGGCAAATATATAGTCGTAGATTCCTTTTTTAATATTTAACTTAATGAATGGTTTTTTTTTCTTTTTTTGGCTATTTTTAAATGATTTTTTAAAAGTTTTTTCGCTACAAAATTTGAGTCCTATTGATTAGTAGTAATTATTACTACTATATATCCAACTAGTTATTTAATTGTTTAAAAAGTTTCATGAGTATACTAGTAAATTTAATTATGTTATATAGAAAAGAGAGGGAATGTAGGTACATCGAAAATGTGATATTAAATACTTCAAAAATCTATTTTTAACTCTACAATACATAATTTTTTATTTCCATTTTTTTTTATATATCTTATAGATGGTATAAAAATATTTGAATATTCAAATTTAGATATTCACCCCCAAAATCTATTAATTTGTATTTTGTTACCTCTGAGTAACAAAATGCATTTACGTTATACAATATTATTTATTTTGCATTAACATATTTAATTGCGCATATGAAAGTTATTTGATACACACTGGATAATCAAAAATAAATTGACCATAATTCGATGTGTGTATAAGAATGTTAACAAATTATTGTAACTCTTTATTAAGTAACAATAATTTGTTTGCATTCTTATACTGTTATTAACTATTTATTATGTTAGTCGATGTGCAATAGGTCTAATAATCAATGAATGGAATTATAGAAGTGTTAACTGTGAAAATTAAAAACGATGACTAATTCTTATCATATAATATTAAGTGAACAATCGATAACAAAACAATAAATACATTGAAACAATAGCAAACGAAAGTTGTAAGCATTTTATTACAATACATTGGATGGTTGAAAAGTTACCTGATAACAATCATAATACGTATACGTATACTATGTGCTTAATGTAAACTTGAAAACGTTTATTTTGTTTAAATGCAGTAAATATGTTTGATTATTAACGTAATATACCTGTACATACCTACGTTTCGTATATTTTAGTAAAATATACGTATGAACAAAAAAAAAAAAAAAAACTTAAAAAAAAAATAATTAGAATTGTACCTCCACTACATCATCTTATATATCAGAATATGTAATTTAAAATAATTCCATGAACATTTTCTCAAATCAGAAAAAATGTACGAGTATGTGCCTAAATTTCAACGAATCGTCATCGTTATATATAGTTGATTTTCGATACCTAATGAATATTGATTGTCCAGTTTAAAACGTGTTTCGACGTAAATAGAGAGTATAACAGTATCGGAAAATTGCATGAACTATTTTGATTAGTTCATTTTTATGTTACGATAGTTTGTACAAAACATATAACTAAGTTTGTAATCAGAAATCGTTTATAATAATCATTAAGGATTTTGAACAGGCCAGCGTTTTCACGTGCAACTTTAAGATCATGCAGCTTATATAAAATAATATATATTTATACGATCGTGAGTCATCAAACTTTTCTGCTATTTGTCTCCATAACAATCTTATTTGTGCAAAAATAACGCTTTTGTATCTGGTTTTGAAGCGATGATTAACGTTGTATTATGCTTTAAAAAGTATTTAAAAAATGTTCATTATATATTTACACTTTACACGCATATTGTATTGTACAAAAAGTATACATATAGCTTATATATAAGCACAAAGCTATACTTTCGTATCGACAATATTTATTTATTAGTCGAAAATAACGTTTATTGATTCTTAAACTGTTGAATTTTCAAATTAAACGAGCACGTACGAAGATCGCGGAACCGAATACGCGGCCTAGGCTTAGTTATTCGAAAAAAAAAAATTAAACTAAATATTAATCCTAGTGAACTTTGTAATTTTATTCGTAAACACCCGGAACAGATAAGAGTTTGAAAAAAAGTCTGGACACGGACGACCGCTCCCGGAGCTACCACCGCTGATGTAAAACTTACTCCGAGAACGATCCGGATAACGGTTTCGGTACGGCGACGAGCATGTGACCGGGGGAAACGTTACGTATAACGCGTGCTGTAGATGTTGACGTCGACGAGGTTCGGCAAAAACTCGGGGGTTAATCAGATGAGATGGAAAAGGAATCGTCGTGCGCTCCGCCCGTCATATCGGAGTCGTGACCATTTGTCCTGGGGGTGACCGCGATCGCCCGACAAGTGGACACGTCACCGCTGCGCAACATTATAAATACGTACATATTAGATTTTCTACTGACCTGAGTGGGGCGTGTGTGCGTGTATGTGTCTGTGTACGGGTTCTTGCGAGTATGCAATATTTATATATTTAATAAATGTTTATATGTTAGGTGGTTATACTGCGTAACTCTGCGCCGGGACGATGACGCCGACGAGACTGGCGAACGGACGCGATGGCCGGAACGCGATCAGATATCGAGAGAGTACGCGGTGGTGTGCCGGACTGCACACGGTCGCGGTCGCGCGGGCGACGAGGACGAACAAGGAATTCGCGACGGCAAATCGTGAACACTGTCGACGACGACGACGACGGCACGAGAGAGAGACGGAGAGAGATGATATGATTCGCCGTGTCTCGCCGACCGGTGGGGTGCGCGTTCACTGTTTACCGTTCGCGTCGGACGGCGCGGCGCGGACAACGTTTTCCCGGCACCCCATTGGCCTCCGCCGTCTCCCACCGAACTCCCGCGCGTCTTCCGCGACGTTACGTGCGCGCCGTACGGGTTTTACGCTCGCGCGTCCCGCAACCGTCTACATTTTCTTTCTCCGTCCCGTAGCGTCCGGCACGTTTTTGACCGTGTCACCCTTTGAGCGATCGCGGACGCGGACCGCGATCGTAGATCTTTAGATGTTGTTGGACTGCCGGTACGATGCGATACGGACACAGTCGGTTTCCCATGCGCGGTCGCCGCGGTTCACGGTCCGAATTCGCCATCGCGATTCGGCTGCTCGGTGAACGGTCGAATGGCGTTCGCTCCGCGATCGGTTTGGTGTTTTTAAGAGGAACACCGCGACTGCCGATTTTCCATTCGGTTTTCTTACGAATAACGTAGGATTTAACGTTAAACAATCTCTTGTAACATCCGAAATAATATTGAACCGATCACGCGCGGTTCGTTCTAAAAAGTTCGCTGAACTTAATTTCATTATTTTTCAAATGGCCATTAATCAGTGTTTTATGATAAACTTCGATACCCTTATTTGTAAATAATGGTTCATGCTTCTTCATTCAGTAAAAAAAAATGTTCAAGACACTGCATTGACTGTAGTCGTTATAGTATTTTTTAAAAGCGCCTAATACGTAAGCACTCGTGCACTCCAAACTATCAAATACGGTTAATAATGTAATGTAAAAATTATAAATATCTCGATAGCTACGTATGAGATCTTTTAGAACAAACCAAGAACGCGTGGTTTATGTTCGCAATCTTACATACCTTTTAGCCGACGTGTCGTTTGGCGTGGCTCGTAACATGAATTCTGTTATAACGGTACAATCCCACACGTACCCGTCCTTGATTTTACTACCCTCAACACGATTATATGCATACGGAGACGAAACACTTAGGAACCGCGTTATGTATTTTCTTTTTTTTCATTTTCTTTCTCATTTCAATGACGATAAAATTGCATCACTGCAACAACATAAATTTTTATTGAAATATTACAATTATTGGAATTCGAATAAGAAGTTAATGTATACTATTATTATTTACATTTTATTAATATTATAATCTATAACAGAGGTGGTAAATTTGTATACACTTATGATTGACTTCTGAGTTTTCTGAATTTTCACGTTGACATGTCACACTTCCTTTATTTCTTTTATTTAAAATATTAGAAACGTTTAGTTTTTACCATTTACCATATTATGGTAATATATTTTTTTATCAATTTACACGAACGTGATAAAGACCGTTATTAATACAGAATATCCATTAGATTACGTACAATATACCAACATAGCTACTCCGTGAATAATTCAGTTTTACATAGTTACTTATTACTAAGGAAAATGAAATTATAATATACGTATATTATAAAATATAATTTTATATTATACACTGCCTTTATTAATTGTTATTAATCTAATTTTTGTATACGAGAATAAATATATAAACATTTGTAAAATTAAATAAATATTTAGTTTATTTTTTGAATAAATGAAAATAAAAAATTGAAAGGGAGTTGCGATTGGCTCGAACTCATGTCGCGATCGGTTACCTTTGATCTATTGCACCACGATAATAATCAATATCAAAAATCGTTATGATGAAGAAACTAATTATTATTTTATTGCACTGAAAATTATTATTATTCAACAGTATCGTTGGTTACATACACATCAATACGTAAGACGGCGCATTGTATAGGCGATTTAAGTGCATTATTACGTTGCGCATCACAATTCATAATGCTATAAGCACCTGCACGTACCGCACATTGATGCAAACGTTTCAAACGTGCAAGTACAGGCAAGCATCGCATAGACAATCGACGTCACCAGTATTAATGTAGCAGCAGTTCGTGTGTTTTTCCCTTACAATAAACATTTTATAGTTAAAAATTAAGAGTACTCATTAATTTTACCATCCCTCTTCCTTCTAAACGACACGATCCGGAATTACTGGTTGACTAGTACTCAACAAGAGGTAAACCACGAACCCTGTAAGTCACGAACTCAACAGGGCCTACAATAATAACAATACGGTATTTTTAATTTACATATTTTACAGTTCTAATGTGCTCGTAGATAATACGATTGAAATGATATCCAACGTGTGGTTTAAATAATAATACAACGGTAATAGTGTTTTGGGTGAGCCTAGTAAAGTTTATGTTATATGTGCATGTTAAATAGTTACAATAAACAATGATGTTGTACATATTGTACTCGTACAATATATATTGATATGAAAAATGTCGTTTTATATTTTTTATCAAACCGTTTAATTTATCATTCAACGTCGGGTATTATTAACTGAAGGCTGAAACGTAGAGAATCTTTGAAATTAAACGAACATTATAAATAAAAATTACAAACATACGATTAACCAATCCAATATTACGTTCCCGTGTTTTTTTTATGGAAATTTTACTTCACTTAATAGAAAATCTAAAACCAATTAAAACTAAATTTTTCTAATACATTCACACGTACTAGTTATCTAGTAATTAGTAAAAAAGTTTGACGTGTTATATAATACATAATTTAAAAATATGACTATTTTATCGAAGTTTATGTAATTGAATGTTGTGTTTAATGCATTTTTGAAAAATCTGTTAAAATTTATTTTCTTCATCGAAATAAAGTCGCAATATACAAAATTGTTTTCACAAAATTTATAAAATTTTATTTTGAACGAAATTCTGCATAATATATTGTTGTAATCTTAAATAATAACCAACGTGCCTTTTCACTCGTGTAATTTAAAAGTTTATTTTAGAGGCAATTAGTTAAGTTCCAAACCAAGTTTGCATATTCTTCCGTGGTGAAACTGTAATCAATACAGAAATTTGGTGGATGGATCCGCAAATGTATTACAAATTATTTTCATTTAGTCCTAATCAATAGTGATTATTATAATTACTGGGCTACATACATGGATGTATTATTAGTTATTAGTATTATTAGTTATGAAGTAATCACAAAATAATGCTAATTTAATCATTTTGCCTTTCTCCCATACATCTTTTAATGTTATTTTTTATTTTTATTTTATTAATTTGGTAATTTTTTAACTTTTTTTATTGCACAATTTAATATTATCATATTACCACTACATAACGGTGTGGTCCATTATAAACGACTTCAACTGTTTATCGTATTCAATGATTAATTAATTTTCAGTAATTTCGACAATCTATCCACTTATATTCTACAAGCCTAAAGTGGATAAAAATATAAATTTATATTTTACTTTTATGGTATATAGATTGATGGTTACCTTTTTTTTTTATTAATTTGATTATTCCAACAATAATTTTAATATTTCATGTTACAAGTTAAAATTTGTACAATCTATAGATAGATTAATCGGTTATTACAAAACAATCAGAGAATAATAAAGAAAGAGAACATTTTTAGAAAAATGAATAAATGTTATAAAGATTCAGATTCATATCTAAATGATTACTGTAAAGATGAGAAATATCCTGTGGAAGACATTTTTTCAGTCTAAAGTTTCTGGTATTTTTTTCCAATTTTATGTTGAATGGTTTTATATTGAATTATATGAATTTAGAGTAGTCTTAAATGAAATTTTTTTAGTTAGTCTTGAATCCATGTGTCTAAATATGGTATATTGGTGTTTTTGTTTTTATTACGCATGAACCAAGGTGCTTTAATAATTATCCTAAGAAATTTGTTCTAAATAAGTCAATATTGCATTTTTATTCAAGATATGGCAGCCCATTTCGAGGTATACGTATATCTTAAATTATTTTATTATTATTAGTTTATATAAGAAATGAGCATTTCATTTGTATTGTTGAGTTATAGTTTATATTATTATTTAGTACAGTGTTCAATTTGGTATAGACTTGGTTTAGTTTATTATTAATATATACTTTCCAGGTTAGTGATTTGTTGAGAAAAACTCCAAGGCATTTAATTGTCGAATCTTTATAATTCCATATAATGGGTTGATTGTTGATTTTTACTTGGGTTAGGTTTGCACATCTCCTTAAGATAAATATTTTTGTTTCGCTATTAGTAGGGTTTAATTTGAGTTTCAATTTAGTTTTGATATTAGGTCTAGTGAGAATTATAAGTGTATAATTGCAATTTTATGAAGTTAATTTTTTGTTTTAATAGACATGTCATCTGCATAAATTGCTAATTGATATTTTTGTGGTTTTTGGATATCATGACTGAAAATATTGAGTGTAAGTTCAAAAACTGATCCTTATGAGACTGTGAATTGTATAAGATGTGTCGATGTGTATCAGTGACTATTTGTAAATGAACATTTTGCGATAAATGTGAATATATTATTAAAGAGATAGATTGGTAGATTCAATTTTGTTATAATTTGCAAGAGGACTTAATGCCATACCTTATTAAAGGCTTGCATAATAACTTGCATAATAATTCTTTCAAATTTTAAAGAAATAATTAATCACTGCAATAGAAAAAAAAAACTGAGCCAAGTCCTTAGAGTATTTTATTTCACATTATAAATGTATTTCGGGTAATACGTAATAATGTATGGTTAAGAAATTTTACTGAAATTATAAATATATAATTGTTCTTAAATTTTTAACGAAAATAATAGTCATTATTTGTAAAAACAAAATGTAAAGTTAACATTTATAAAAAAAAAAAAATATTGACTCATAATCTTTTTTTCTTTTTATATTTAAGATTTTATTAGCATAATATTATATAATTATTTATATAATTAGTATTTCATTATACTCTCAGTATTTAAAACAAAAACAATTATAATTAAAATACGTGTTCAATGTGAAAAGTAATTTAAATGTTTTAAATTTTTGTTTGTAATAAAAAACTGATTTTAATTTTTCTGGCTTTGCGGCAGTTTTAGGTGTAAGAAATATTTTTTGCGTCGAACATCGTCGAACTCAGAACGTATTAAAATTTTCAAGTTAAATATATATATATATATATATATATGTATTTAGTTTATTTATCATTTTGATGTTTAACAATTTGAATTGAAAAAAATCACAATTTTCGTACTCCTTTTTTTTTATTAAAGCCCAAAGATAGGTAAGCAAACATTTTCCACTCCTGAAAGCCTTTTTGCTTTCGTATATTGCATCAAAATTATTTGGCTAATGAGCCTCTAAGAGTATGATATCTAATGCTAATATGGAACATACTTTCTTTATTTAACTATATATAAGTATAACATAACTATACATATAACTATACATTCAGCATTATATTTTTCATGTACTGCATACTGTCACTTTTTTATTTAATACAATATTTCTACTTAATTCTTATATATTTTATATAATTCATATGGTACAACTATAATTTTAATCGTATTAAAAGGGCTCAGCTCGTTAAAAAAAAATTTCTATATAGTTTTCGGTATGGTTGGTATTATAGATTTGGCTATAATTTACCATTATTCAATGAGTGGTATTTGAATTGTATATATAGATTTATAATCTAAAATAGTTTGTATATTTATTAATTATAATGAAATATAATTACCGGTTTTTTACATACTTTAGGAGTTTATTTATGCAATGAATGAGTTATATGAACATTATATACAACATTGATTAGGTCCATTATAACTTTAGCATAACAAAAAATCTCTGAGGCACCTATATATTATTTTCTGTGACACTTATTTTTACGTTCCTAATACAAATGATATTCATTCAATTTATTTTTTATAACCTTAAGAATCTTGAGTCCTAATTTTGTATTTTCGAAATGTTATTTCGTCAGTCAGGCGTATTCACATAAGTTCAATAAAAAAAATAGCTCTTTGAACTTCTTCAAGAATAACATAAGAACCCTGTAAAAATGTATCCTATAAGACTACCAGACGTGTTGTACTTACCTTAATTATCATTATATTTTGTATTTTTAAATATATTACTAATGTTTATTTATTTTCTTGAATTCTAAGAATTCTAACCAAATTTTGTTTTGCTTCGTTACCATAGTTTACACATTGGGTTTCGAATAATGCAAGTAATTATAAAACAGTTCCAGAACAAAGATCGTCAATACAGATTATTCTCTAAAACTCCAATCCGGTTACTTAGAATTGCACCGCCAAAACACGTTTATTATATTATTATAAATTATGCGATTCCTTACGTGAACCGATATAGGACAGTTAAAATGACCAACACAATGAATGTTGTGAATTATAACTACACAATACTTTTACCTATCGGATTTATAACAACTATAGTAGTTAATTTCACAGATATGTAAAATAATTCGTAGATAATACATACGTATAGTTTAGAATTTTTACGTAGGTAGACATTTGTTTTCCTATATACGTGTAATACATTTCCAATTGTTTAATATCCGTGATCTATATTATTTGAAAGCCGTAAGTCGGTATGCGCACGTGCTGAAACGTTCGGAAAACATATTAAACCTGATCGTTATTTATTAAAATTTGTATGTTTTACGACGCATCTATTTTATGTATATATATTATCTGTATACACGTACTGAGAAATAAAAATAAATAAAAATATGATTTAATACGCGGTAACGTAATCGACGTGTTTGTGCATTTATTAATATATATATATATATTTATAAGATTTATTTATTAATTTCGATACGCGATTAAAATTGTTTTTTGTCATTCATCATATTAACGTTGGCAAAATATATATCATCCTATATTTAATACCTTTCACAAATTATTTTTAATAATTCTTGAAAAAAAAACATTTCATAACGCAAAACATTATGTTATGCATTATAAATTCAGTAAACATAATGAAAAATATAATAATAATAATAATAAAACCCATTAGTGATTTCGTTTTGTAAATCAAAATCGTGTACAAATAAAAAAGTCATTAAATAGCCAATGGGACAAGTGCGCATCGCAAACACTTTAACAATTAGATGCATCTCTTAAAAACGTTAAATCAACACATGTACACAGACTGGTTGAAAATCTGCTTACGTCTCAAGTATGCGTCATTACGGATGATTGATAACCGGTGGGTTGAAAATATTATCGAAATACCGTGAGTATGGAGGCGTAGGTGTTCAGAAGAACTCATATCGAAATTACATTTTGAGGCGTAGCCAGAATTCTAGATTAAAAATATAATTTTATGCGTAACATACCTATTATATGTTTTTCCAAGTAAACTTTTACTAATTAATATTTTTATAGTTACGGTATTCTACTTGACATTGATTTTATATTATTGAAACGATGGCCGTATACGTAAGTTACGTAAGTTTACTATTACAATACAAGTAGAGTTATTCGTGGGTTTATATTTCATATAATAGGAGACATAGTTTAATACAATTTTCCTGCTCGAGTTATTTAGTTTCGTTGAATCTTCCATGTTTAACATGGGATGAAAATTTTAAATTCGATTTTAAGAAAAACGTTACGCGTAATAACACAGATTCAATAAAACGAATACTACGTCTTATGTGTAATATGGTAATAAATCACTATGTGAGATACTTACATAACACATTTTATACCGAATTCACTCATGGGTTGCAGCTAATGTGACTCGCCCGTCCATCCTACCTTTCATACACCTTATTAACCGAAAAATAAGTCCTCTACTCCCATTTACTTACTGTATCATACTTATGCGTAAACTATTTGATTTTGAGTAAGAAAAAAAAAAAATTACAATTACAATTAAGAACACTACGAGTATCACATTATATTATACTCGAATTCTCAGAGACAATCTTATTATAAATTGGCGATGAACTAAGTGTATCCAATTATCCACGACAGGTATGACTTCTTCGTCAAAATAGTTCTGTACTGTATATTGCACAAAAACGAAATACATTGACCTATATATATATATATATATATATATTATAAGACGTACAAGTATAATTATTATTTTTATTTTTTTCTATAATGAATATAATGTGTTGTCATTATTTTTAAAATGTGTATAAACGTCGTATTTATAAATGAAATATTGTTTCTTGTAGTTCCAAACCAGCTTTTCTCACTTTATTATTGCGATTAAATTTCAATATTTTTCATGTCAAACAAATATTATACCACTTTATGTATACTGTATTACCTATGTATTTATATAATTCTTACTTTGCATTATATTGTCTATAATCAGTACTTTGTTTTTCTTAAAAATCAATTTGTTCGAAAACATTTAATTTATTTTCGTAACTATCATTAATATGTTTTATTTTTATTTTCTTGTGTTCAAACATGATTACTATCTCGCAATGCAGCTCATTATTATATTTTAATAGGACAATTTAAGCAATTTTCGAACAAGGTTAGTTTTAATTCAACCAGAAGTTATAAAAATCTAATTGTTATCAAGCCTTATTATTTGTAAGATCACGAGTGATCATATAGCGATATACACTAGGGGTTGTGGCAATTATTTTTATTTTAATATAGATGTACAAGCTGAGAAATATGTACTAAATAAAATAAACAACATGATTCATGGAAATAAATAACAGTCTTATGGGGATATTTCTCATAGCTGAAAAATGTAGCAATAAATATAATGTTAAGTGGCGAATTTGTTCAGATAAATATTTTAAACTGTTTTTCTTTACTTTGCCTTAATATGTTGTTCGAAACTCACTCATATGAAACGTACGAAAATATTATAACAATCTTAATTGTTATCTCAAATGTTTAAGTCGTTCGATGTATGAATCAAATAGAGATTTCATTATTTTATATACACACGTATAGCCTCTCAAAAATAAAAATCATAGTGTATACCTAATACTTTGTGACTATTTTTATCTTTTTTTTATTATAACCTCATCAAAATTATTCTGTAAAAAGCTCAGATCGTAGTTATATAATAAAATCAAATACTATTTAAGGTGTTTTGTTCTTCTTCATTTCCGTATCATGTAAATGATTGCTTTCCTTGAGCTTTTAAATTTCTCAAATTACGGTCAAGTTTTGATTTTACTTTATATATTACTTAAAAATATTTCTATTCACCCCCCCCCCCCCCTTAAAAAAGCTCCAGATCCGCCCCTGATACAGGACAAATATGAAAAATTACGGTCTCAAGTTTTAGTCACTATAATACTTTTAGTATTAAAATTTATAATACTCACTAATTGTAATAAAATAAAATGTTCAGTGAATATGTGTAAACACACAATTTTAATGATTATATTTTTTTAGAAAAATGTCAAATTTTCGAACAAAAAAAAATTAAGTCGGCTGATGTCGGTAATCACTCGTACAACGTTTAAGATTTTCATTTAAAACTAATGGTGAAGTTGTTTTGTTGTTTTTAAGTGATTCAGTTAAATTTTTCCTTTTCCTGGTGTAATATATCACTCACTTGGTATAATTATTAAGAGTAAAGAAAATTCCCATACGGCAGATCATTCAGTTATACTAAATTGTTATGATATTCTACACACAGTTATTATTTAATGTGTTTTTGTACTGTGTAATTATTCGATTAAAATCAAAATTTTACTTTTAGAATACAAGGAAGAAATGTGTTCTTGTTTTCTTGTGTTTAACATATTATATTTACGATATTTACGTTCAATAACTTTGCGGGTCATCACCGAAAGTTTTTATGATATTATCTACATTTGTTACAACCTACTGCCAAATAGTTTCTTTATATAATCATATACAGTTAAGTATTAACAGTATTTACAGTCAAGTATTTAAGGCACTGTTTGTAAACGTTATGTATTTTAAGTAGGTCTATAATAATTAAGTTATAACAAATAAAGTAGGTAACAACTACTCTTGTTGCATTTTTAAACTTTGTCGGTTAAACTTATTGAAAACGTACAAACGATTCAACATTACATAGCGCTCACTTCGTTTGAAGAATACCTCATTCCAGCGAAAATCTGGAATGGCTAAATTATTATAGTGATGCTATTTATAAATCGATGGAATCAAAAATGAATTATTCTACTCTATTAAATTGAATGTACAAACGTATACATTTCAATAAATTTACTGTTATTATAGGTTTTAACCAAAATGGAAGAGTTATGATTAAGTGGCATAATATAAATAAATTATTTATACTCCAAACCAAATAACACTACACCATTTATTTTGTTAAACAATTTGCTTTTTTTTCAGAAAATTGCATTTGTAAAGCTTATAAAACAATTGCAAACTAATTACAGATTATTTTTATTTTCCATGATTCCTATAATTATTTCGAGAATGTAAAGTAAATAAAATCTTAAAAAATGTAACTTTGTTTTTATTTTATTATTTTCACTCAGTATATGTAACTGTTTTATTAATATTTAAAAGTTGCACACTTTATGGGACACCCTTCATTTTATAATACATATTTGTTTTGTTATAATCATTAGGTAAAATCAGTAATAAATACATTTTACAATTTTAATCATTTCAATATTTTGCACTCCTTAAACGTAATTCTAATTATTATTAATCGTTATTTCCCATTACGCATTAATTACCATTTTCTTTTCGTAATAAATTTTTCCAACTAAAATTTATTATACGACAGTTTCATCTGTTTATTGTTTGTCAAACCGTAATCATATTTTTAAGCATGTAATTATTGTCTGCACTTGTTAATTTAGGCTACAAATATAAAATAAATACTGCATATTATTCGTGATAAATTACCGTAAATTAATAAGTTATTTCCAGTGATGTTCCCATTAGTTTTGTAAAGAGTATACTACACCGACGAATATTTGAACATGAAAACTGTTATGATTTAGACGGTAGCGTTGTAAATATTAAGTTTAATTTTATTTTTTACAGGAATATAAATTAAAATTATTAAAATAAATTGATACCATTGTATAAACCATAGTATACCATCAATAATTACTTCATGGTTATATATTATTAATCGACTGAGATAAAACTGATATCTATTACAAAGCAAGACCAAAAATTAAAATATTTACAATTTCTTACATTTAATACTTCTCCACGAAGTGCTTGTGACTTGATTACACGTAGTACACTAATTAATTTTCAAAATAGTGTAGAAAGTGTACGGCGTATATGTAGTACACTCTATGAGAAGATCACTGGTTATTTCACCATAAAATATACGTTTATGACATTTTTTTTATTTTTTTAACTTACATCCCATATAAGCTTTAGGTTTACTACAAATATTATATACATGTATTAATATATGATTAAAAATCAAAATTGATTTTGAATTCAAAGCTTTAGTAAACCTAAATTTACTACAAATATTATATACATGTATTAATATATGATTAAAAATCTAAATTATTAACAGAAACGTTCAAGAACTTTAAACTAAAAAAATAATGAAAGTATAAATTACCTATAAGCTATATTAGATACCTATGTTGTTGTTGATAAAAATATCTGTCAGAAATTTTATAAAACATTTATAATCAATCCCAATTTTTTTAGAGTATGGAGATTTTATTCAGAAAAATTTTCATTGATACATGTTCATTTTCTTTCAAAGTTTTCTCCGCGTGCGATATGTGATTTATATTGGTAATAACAACAATAATACTATGATTCCTTTATCTATTTTTCAATTATGGAAAGTTTGAAAAAAATTAATGTTATTAAATAATTATAAATTAGGTACTATCATTGATTATAAATACTAGTATTAGTATTAGTACTAGTATTTATAATCAATGGTACTATGAACAAATATTAATAAAAATGATAGAACTGTATTCTTTTTAAAATCGAAAGCAAAAAAAATTACAAATAATGATTATTAAGCAATACCAAAAATGTATGGAATAACTTTCACTAATTTCTGGTACGTTCTTTAAAATGAATTCTAGTGACCTTTCCATGACTACGTTTCTGATATATACTTGTTTTTGTGCACTTATATTCTCTCCGTATACTAGTCAAATTAAAAAGTAAAAATATTTGAGATAAAAAAAATTAAAATAGTTAACCAAAAATTAATAATTTCAAACACTACTAAAAAACATAATTTAAAGATACTCTTATTATTTATTTAAATAATGTACATAACTTCTATCTAAAAATTTATTAAATCTAATTTATTTTTAAATATATTGAATTAAATACTAAGCATAATATAATAATAATGATTATAAAATGTTAACGATAATCTAAAAATTCTCCTAAAAACAATTTACGTTATATTAATTATTACTCATTCGAAAATATTTAAAATATTTGCTTGTCATTTTTCGGAATACAACTGGGAATATTTACAACCGTTAGATAAGTAGTTTAATACACAATAAAATGTTCAAATACTACCAAAACTACCATTATTTGAAATTATAATTTTGATAATCAAAAAATAACAAATCATTTAAGTATACATTTAAATACATAAGGATAATTTAAAGGTATCAAACCATTGAAATACAAGAACATGTGTCCCACTTAAATATTTTAACTCATTAGGCAGTTGTTTTAATCATAGTGATATTGAAACAAGAATATAATATGATTTTTATTTTCTTTGCTATAAAATTAAGTTTTTTCGCGTCCTAGTTAAGAGTCTGAAGATAAATGTAAGATATCAGTTCGGAAATAGTTTTAGTAGTTTTTCAATCATAAAAATTAATTTCCATACATTTTTGTCCATTATATATAACATAAATGTTATTTTATGGTAATAGACTTGATACTAATACTTGACTATTAGCTTTATAAATTCTGAAATAATGCGAGAGAAAAAAGAAATCATGTATTTTATTATATTAAACGTACCATTTTGATATTTATCAATAAAATACAAATTAATTAAATACACATTTAATTCTCTCGCAAAATATGCCAATAACCTGTATTTGAAACGGCTTTGGAAAATATGGTTGATTGTTATATCCACCAATGATTAACTAAACTGGGTAGTTGGTTAGGTTGTTTTTAGATTACTTTGCGAACATTGTAGTGCAGATTTCACGTATTAATTTGTATGACATTAAATTAAACGATATATATATATATATATATCGATATATATATATACACAATAATAACATAAATTATATAGATATACAAATAATACATAGTCTTCTACGATTAAATTTCAATATCATACGATTATACGAAACTAATGATCTCAATGGCCGTCAATGTTTGGATGCATCAATGCTACCGCAAAAAGTGATTATAAGACAAAGAACATATTTAATGGCTAACACGATATGTACAATTCAGTGATAACCACCATTTCTCAATTGTCATACTACACTTAGTTTATTAACGAATTTAAAATAATGTTTAAAACAATTTAACAAAATATATAAGAAAAATACATAATTTCAATTATTATTATTATAAATTTGTTTATTTGGTACCCAATTTCACTTGAATTATTGAATTTAACATCCAAAATTTAATTTTTTCTCATGTGATAACTCATAAATATGGTACTAATACAGTGACACTAATTCATATGAACATTGATTATGCCTTATTATTGAAAAGTTATTGTATACTTGCATACATATATTATATGAAACGTATTAAGTCCGTATATAAATCCAATTCGACTAATAAAAATAATAATTACGTCGAAATTGAATTCACTAAAATTACTCACATGACATATATTAGTATAAAAAATTATCAAAATTGTTCTAATTGTTTAATTATATACTGAAAAGTTGAAAATACCAGTATCTGTAGTTATGGTGTAAAAGGAACGTTGAAATCCACTTTTTTTTCATGAATACTTAATATGTACCTATTATTTTTCATTAAATCGCGTTTTTGGTAGTTTTTTATGTTAACATATAACATTGATTCATTATGCGACAAGCATGTAACTTAAATCTTGAATTCAATAATATTAAATAATATTTTACGATATTTTATAATAAAATGTAAAACAAATTTAAAACATGGTTGAGATAGTGTAGTATTTTAATATCCTCATATGACGTATAATGTACCTGTATTCTTGCACTGCACAACGTGGATAACGTAGATAATCGCATGCCGTAAGATAAAAACCAGTTCTGGACTCAGCATGGATTGCTATTCGTCACAACTCTTCGATATTAGGTATACTCTCTTCGACCATTGATTTTTATAGTCCCCACTTCGGATAGAATCATCTTCGGTCGGAGTACGGCCAAGGCCAAGGACAGTTATGTTAAGTTCCCATATTGAATACTACAATACGCGTGAGGACGTGTTTGTGGCGAGTCTTTAAACCAAACGTGAAGTGTGTAGTATAAATAAATATAAATGTACTTCGCGCAACAAGAAAAACACCGCTAGCATTTACAAATTGAATAAAATAGTATTATCTTTTTTTTAACGCATTCGTACATAAAATTAAATTAATATTTATTAAATTAAAAAAAAAAATAATAAAAAAATAATTATGACAAGCATTAAAACGGTATTCGTTACCGGAGGAGCAGGATATATCGGCAGTCATTGTGTCCTATCTCTGCTAAACGCTGGATACGATGTAGTGGCGATAGATAACTTTGCCAATAGCGTTGGACAAAAGCAAGCCGCAAGTCTGGACAGGGTGCAAAAGATTACTGGAAAAAAAATCACATTCTATAAATGCGACTTACTGGATATTCAACAGCTGGACGAAGTTTTCACTAAAGTAATATTTATGATTGAAATAAAAAAGATGTTAATGTATATTTGTTGTCCTAAACTAAAATATAGCATAAATTCGACTGTGTTATACACTTTGCTGCGATGAAATCTGTTGGTGAATCAATGAAACAACCACTATTATACTACAAGAATAACATTATAGGCGCAATGAATCTTTTGGAAGTGATGGCTTCTCATAAATGTTATCGGTTGGTATTCTCTAGTTCGTGTACTGTGTATGGAAATCCGACTTTTTTACCAATAACCGAAGATCACCCAATCGGCAATGTCACTAATGTGTACGGTCGAACAAAATATTTCATTGAAGATATACTTAAAGATGTGGTAAACTCTGATCAAGTAATAACAACAAATATTTATAATAAAATGTTATGTTTCAAGCATACTGTTTGATTAAAAGTGAACAATGTTGGTTATTAATTTTCTTTATTTTAGAAATGGAATATTATAAGCCTAAGGTACTTTAATCCAGTAGGAGCTCATTCATCAGGACTGATTGGTGAAGACCCAACAACAAATTTTTCAAACTTAATGCCTTACATAGCTCAAGTTGCGTTAGGTAAAAAGGCTAGTTTGTCCATTTACGGTGGAGATTATGCAACTCCTGATGGCACGGGTATATTACATAATACAAATTGATAAATTGCCAGTTGACTGATAGCTGTTACTATTTGTATATATATATATATATATACTTTTTTTTTTTAACATTTTAAAGGTATCAGAGATTATGTTCATGTGATGGATTTAGCTGAAGGACACGTAGCAGCCTTAAAAAAATTACAATCTAATCATATAAATTTACAGGTTTTTATGATAAATTTTTCACATATATTTTTACTTTAGACATATATGAATATAAAACATAATCTTATGGGTTCTTATTGAAGGATAGATCACATAGAAATGTATATATATATTTTATTTACGTATAAAATATACACTCATTCATGTTTAAAAACATTTTTAAAAATATAATTTAATATTATTATATGTTCAAGATGTATTTATTATAGTAGTATAATACAATTTCAATTTTAGGTTTATAACTTGGGCAGTGGACAAGGTACTTCTGTATTAGAATTAGTACAAACTTTTGAAAAAGTAACAGGTGTAAAAGTACCATACACAATAGAAGCACGACGAGAAGGTGACATAGTGTCAATGTATGCAAATTGTGATTTAGCAAAAAATGATCTTGGCTGGACAACAAAACACACTTTAGAAGATATGTGTAGGTTACATTATAAATTACATTTGAATACATAAAACTAATAATGTAATTTAAATTTTCCACTATAATTATTTTAGGTAAAGACTTTTGGAAATGGCATACCATGAATCCAAATGGCTATAAAACCAATGACCCAACAAACATGAATGGAACAATAGATAACTATTGAAAAAATGTAAAAAATAATTACCTTTAGTATGACAATTAATATAATATAATTTGTTTTCTGTTTGACCATTTTAATAAACATTTATCATTTTTCAATGCCACTAGACAGCAGTAAAACAGTCTAGAATATTCTTCAGGTAAATATTTTTTAGTTTTCATAGTTTTCAGCCATTCCACAATCTTAGAAGACTTAAAAATCAAAAAAACAATATTTATTAAAGATTAACAAATACTATACACTATTCTAACCTACCTGAGACGAGTGATTGGAAAATTTTGCTAAAGCAAGAGGAAAAACTGAATGGTCACATTTTTTATCATTGATTGAACTAATACAGGAATAACCTGATAATGTTAAAATGAGATTAACAAATATTGAGCATAAGACATCAAATAAATTCTGAAACATTAAACTGAATATTAATAACAATTTTGTTATGTAACACTGTAATGGTTAAAAAATATTTATATTTATCTGAAAAAAAGTATGGATGTAAATTTGGTAACCGAGAAAACATATAAATAAAAACAGTAAAAAGTAAAAATTACAATACATATGATTGAATAAACATAAATATTATGTATATGAATATAAAGTAAATTTAATTCTGATTACATTAAATAGTTAAATTGAACATTTTAAATAAAATTAATATTTAATTGTTAATAATTGTATGGCTTCAAACAAATATTAAAGTTTTGAAAACTTTCTAAACATCAATCATAAATTTCTATAAGTAAATCAGGAAGCCATTTTTACTGTATCATATACGTAAAAAGTTAATTTTTATGTGTATGATGGACACTATATTTTAGTTTTTTGCATACTTAAAAGAATGAACTATTTTTAATAAACAAAAAATACTAACATTTTTTTCTTTTTTCGAAAATCCTGCTAGATAAATCATGAAATTAGCAATAAAATCATGCTGATAAGGACCGAAAACTTCAAGTTTAAAAACATCAACAATTATCGTATACAAATAGTCATCATCTCTAAAAAAAATATATATACAAATAAACAAACGTAATAGTTTTAAAGAAAAAATATAATATTATATATTAAGTACTGTACTTGGCAAACTGATTACAAGCTTGAATACATTTAATTAATCCATCAAAAGAAACATTACTGAAAACAAAAGTCTGTGCGCAACAAAGAATTATAAATTTTAAGAGCATTGATTCTTGAATAGGATATGGTCTTAAATCATTTAACACATTTGTTGGCATAACTAAGCAACAATCAAGAAATGCATTTAGTATTTTCTAGAATAAGAAAAATTAACATACCAATATTATGAATTAAATTTAAATTAGCATGCATTTAATTTGGTACATTGGCATATGGTCAAACCTTATTCTTTAAACATATTGTACACCAAATATTTTCCAACATATCACAAATAAAGTTCACATTTGTTAAATGAGTTTCTGGACTATGTAATATATGTTTACATTCCAATAAAATATGACATAGTAAATCAACACCTAAACATCAAAAGTAAAGTATTCAGTTTTTAATGAATTATATTTTAGTAGATAAATTATTGTACCTTTATTGCTGTTTAAATTTGTTTCATTTACAATGTTATATAAAACTTCATTTATAACATCTGACACAAATTGCTTTTGTAAATCATGATATATTATATTTGAAACTTTATAAAGGGTTGTTAATAACAATTTTATTTGAACTTCCTAAATTAATCATTCAAGATTATTGAAAAATAAATAATATTTATACTCAATAATATTACATCTAAGTGTGAGTGATGTTTATAACACAAGTATAAAAGTCGAAAGGCAGAAGTAGATCTTGTTGCTTGTTTAGCAATTAAAACAACAGATTCTTTCCAAAATTTGCTTTCAAATCCTTCTTTCAAATATTTCTCTAAAAAGGACCAATCAAGAGGATACATCGGTTTATCAGCGCCATTTATGATAGCCAAGCAAGCCAATTTAGTATCTTCGTCTGCTTCTAATATTTTTTTACGTTTTGGAACTACAAACGATATTAATCCTCGAGCAATGCTATGATTAGAAAGATGTCTTAAATTCCTTGGTTCATCTGCAATTGTTAAACAAAAAACTTACTATAGAACAGGATTTTATCATTAGAAAACTTACGTTCAGATTGAACTCTAGTTAAAACATTTTTTTCCAATTCCTGTTTCAGCCAAACTGATAACATTGATTGAGCTTCATTTATAAATGTTTTATTAATACTTTGAAGGAATTTAATCCAACATTCACCTAAGGTAAAAAGGCAAAATATATTAATAAAATAAATAACTTAAGATTTTTAAAATTTTTAAAATTTTTACCTGGTATGGGGCCATTAAATAATTCAATTTTTTCTAAATCTTCTAATTGAGTAACAACTTTTGGAAAACTTTGAAATCTTTCTGGTAAAACATTTAGAGGTATGCATTCTAAATCTATGTTAGATAAAGACCTAAAATAACTAAAATTAATAAGTATTTCATAAATATTTGAAAGTCAAAATCTTACTTTAGAGCACATTTAACAGTATTATCATTTGGATGTACAACCATAGACCATAGATTTTTGTAAAATTGAATACGTTTTTTACTATCTGTAGATTGATTGGCACACACAGATAGCAAATTACAATAACTATATAACATTAAAAATTTGAAATTATTTTTTTAACATAATTAAGAAAAATAATACCTGGATATAACAGAAGGATGATGAACACTAACAACGTTTCTATCAATAATTTTTAGAAGGGCTTCAGGATTCATATATTCAGTGACACACAGATCAACTAAAGATTCCAAGGCCAATTTCATTGGCAAGTACATAGATTTTTTAATATACAATTCAAGCATTTGTTTCAAAACAGCGACCAAGTCTGAATTCGGACTGAAAATTAAAATATAATTATTACAATATACATTTTAATTAAAATAGTATTTTTACTTTGATTCAACTAATTTTTTAACAGTGTATGCTTTCACGACATTCCATTGTAGTCCTGATTTATCTTTTGATAGACAGTATAATAAAAATCTATAACATCTAATTTCAGTTGTCCATAAGTCATAAAACATATCAATGCTTAGAATATTAAGAACTTCCTCATTGCTATTTTCAAAACGCTTTATCAAACTAATAATCAATGGTATGTTTTCCTGAAAACATCAAAATAATTAACATTATAATTGAAAATAATTTAAGTAACAATTTTAAATATTATAATGTGTAATAATTAATTAAGTTCAGGAATTAATTAAATTTTAACCTGTATGCAAGCTGCTGTTGGAATGAATTTTATTAAATCAAATCGATTATAATGACAAGTTTCAAGATCCACGGAATAGGCTATTAGAGGTAATAATATTTTCTTATTTAGCAATTTCAATACTGCTTGTTGTTGAGAGTGATCACCAATTTTACTTAAATAAAGACCAGCAAAATAAAAACTAAATTGACTATCGTTTATTAACTCACTAGCTGAATTAATTTCAGACAACCACTTAGAGAAAAACTGTTTACTGTAAAATTCTGAAGATAGCCTAAAAAAATTCAAAATAACTTCATAGAAAATGAATTTGAAAATATTAATGTACACTAAAAATAAACATAATAAAACAGATTACTTTATCAATGAGTAGGATGTTATTATACTTGAATCAGTCGTTAAATATAATGATAACTCATGATTTTGAGTACATGATCTAGATACAATTACTAAAAATTAAAATATAAATGTAATATGTGTTTTAAGAAATATACAATTGAAGTCTTACAATCAGAATTAATAGTTGATAAAAACAAATTCATTGTGTCACCATCAATAACTTTTGTAAGATTCCACTGTAAAATACTTGCTATAACAGTCTGAGCAATTATTTTATGGCACCCAAAATTTTTAATAACTTTCAAGCCTAAATGTAAAAGAGTAATCAGATTATATTTTGAAAAAATTGAAAAAAAAAATGCATATTACAAAAGTTCATAATTTTCAGTACAAATTTTGAAGGAGTTTGACTCAGAGTTGTTGAAATACATAGCAATGCAATATCAGAAGCACATGGACAGGTTATCAAAAGACTATTAAAGCGTTGTAACATATGAGTTGGATCAAAACCATATGATATAAGTTGACTAGCTGTTTGAATTAAACATAAACATAAATTATATTTTATTTCGTGTAATGTATCAGGGATCTTGTCACAAAATTCTTCAATAATATTGTACCGAATTAGAGTGTCATCCAAGTTATCGACCTGCAAATAAATATATTAGCAAAATAATGAAAAAAAAATGTAATTTATATTTTACTTGTAGCCAAGAATAAATTTCAAATAGCAATTCATAATCGGAAGTAAAGCAGAGTATTTCGACAAATAATTTCACAAATGAAATACGATAATTAGATGGTGTAGGAGACAAAAAAATAAATTTAAACAGGCGTTTAGTGATTTTCAACCAATTTGTAATAAACCTAAAACATTTATCGTAAAATACAAAACATTGTAATTAAAACATTTTTAATAAAATAATTTTTACTTGTGATCATCAAAATTTGTACTGATTTGCATGTGAAATAAAACTATTCGCCATTCATCAAGATCTTCATCCATTATTTTTATAATAAGATCAATCAGTGTATTGATACATTCATTATTAATATTTCCATCATCACTCAATAAATTAATAATTAACTCAAATATCCCCTGTATAAATCCTGTTTTACACTTAATTTGGGGTTTTAGAAGAACCAGCCAATCAATCAACACTTGGTTTTGATAATTATTAGACATCATGAATGTACATAAAGCTTTAAAATTGGTAGTACAAATTATTGGATTTTGATGACAACAATATTCTTGGAGGAGTAACATTTCAGGTATCTATAAAAAAAAAAAAAAAAATTATTAAAATCACCAAAAAAATCATTCTCTATTATTGAAATTAAAATTGTTTTTCAAAATGTATATAAAATATTATAAACTAGAGTTCCTTAAAGTCCTTATTCTGGAAGACTACCTATTTTTAGTAAGCTTCTTTTAAATCTTGATTGTAAAAAAATTTTGATTTCCAAAAATAAATCATGTACTTTAATTATACAACTGAACATAAATAATTGTTAAAAATGTTTTATCAAAATCTAGTCTAACGATTTAATATAATAGTATATACTACAGAACTAATGTCAACTTTATTTAGCTAAGAGTCACTGGCTGATTAGGTGCAATATTATATGAATACAATTTAACTAAGGAATGAAAGTTATAAAAATTGTTTGAGAAAATTATGGTGTAAAGTAATGGATATTTTGCTTATTCTATTTTAAGCTAATTATATTTTTGCTTACATAAATGTGCGCAAAATTAATACAAATACAAATATAAATAAATTAAAGCTGCTTAGAAAAAAAGAAATAATAAATAATTACATTTGTCATATCTGTACGGGTTCCTTTGATTTTAGATTTAATAATATCGATCAGACTGTCCGTGGCCTAAAAACCAATAAAATATTTCATTAGGTGATGTACAATTGAAATAAAAGTAATCAAATCAATGTTATTGAAACATTTACAGCGGCAACTAATATTGTGTTCCCAGTGTCCATTTTTCGTTTGATCTCTGATAGACTGTCCATTACGAAAAGATTATTAGTGCGTCACGATTGAAAAAATGTATACACTATTCAGTAATGTTTGAAATCTCACATATTGAGAGTCAACCTAACACAAAATAATATACAACAGGCAAATTCAAATTTTTAAAGAGGTCAGTTAGGACGTTGTGTACATAGTAAAATGATGATAACAACTGAAGATACAGTGGTTATCATGGTTTGTAACAAACGTCCAAAGTACCCACAACCTAGATTATTCAAAATATTATCACCTTATCTGTTTATTCCCTCCTAAATCCGTGCCCAACATTAACTATTTTGATTAAACGTTATCAAAATAATAATTACACAGATTACATAGTTTTGTGTAAGCTGCGATTATATTACATATAGTTCATTTTCTTGTATTTTAATATTTATTATTTAACATTCAGCTATTTATTATTAACTATTTATTCAGTATTAATTAATAAAAATATAATATTATCTATAATTACTATCCTATAGTTGTTGTACAATATTCTTTCTGTACGAGTTCTAGAATAAATTAAATCTTAGATTATTCTTATAAGCATTTATGAACATTTATGTACTGCTTAACTTCAATAAATTATTTCAGATGTTTAAATTGTATAGAAAATTCATGTTTTATACTTCTTGTTTTGAGTGTGAAATTACTAGAAATGTTTGTTTGAATTTGGTCTTTCATAAAAGTACACTATGTGCGCAAGATAAAAAACACAAATTGGACAACAACATTTGTAATTTTCACCATGACACATTGGATATATTTACAAATACTTTAATTTTGCAAAATATCAACAAATGGAATACACATAGATTTTCCAATACAAATGAATTATCCAAAGTCAAATCAAATTCTATTTTTAAATTATGTGATGATACCGATCTTCTAATAAAATATCTACAGCAGTGCATTGATGGTAATTCTAAAGTGACTGAGAGCACACTAAAACATTTCATGTTAACTATGGCAAAACATGGTCAAATTGATGGCTTGATTTTAATTGAAAAACTCAATGAAAAGTACAATTATAGTATCAAGAAAACTGAATTGCAAATGAATTTTGCAGAAGCATATTGGACAAATGGTAATTTAGATAGTATGTTTAATATTTTTGAGGCACTTTACCTTACAGAACCTTCAAAAATTAACTATGTATTAGAACCAATTATCAATACTATAGTAAAATCACGTGGTATTGCATCAGTAGTTATGGTTTCAACATTTGTCAACTCCATAGCAATCAAATATGACAACTATTATCCAATGTGCACCTTATGGAAGTATTTTTTTTTAAGTGACCTATATAATAATAACTTAGAAGCAGAAAAATTATTACAGCAAAATAAAGATTTAATCAAATATATACACTACCTTGTCCCAGTAATTACCAAATGCTCATTGAAAAAACATAATATTGACTGTGTTCAAAGACTTATGGTTATACTGTTAAAATACAACCAAACTGAAATTTATCAATGGGTTTTAAGAACATTGTTTGAATATTATTGTAAGTACATTTTTGAATAATTTTACCTAGATACATTATTTTGATTTTAATTCAAAACTATCATAGAAATAACTAATCTAATTATGTACTTTATAAATACATAATTATTGTTTCTTTTTTTTCAAATATGTATAATAAAAATATGTATTTTTGACTATTTCATTAAAACATCAATTGATTTATGTATATTTTATGGAATAAGTACTAAATTACTAGTTAAGAAGTAAATTAGTATACTATCGTTTCAGCCTCGATAGTTATAACTTACAATTAATTTCATGAGTTTTTTTTTGAATATTCAATTCTACATTCTTATTTAATGATTTTGCATCTTGTTAATAATAAGATGAATATTCAATTTACTGTTAGTTAACATAACAAATAAATATATTTTTTATAATTAATTAATAATAAATCATCTGATTTCATGTTATAAATAATTATTTAATTCTAGGTTCTTATAGGTAAAATGTTGAAAAATTGAGAACTACCATTGCTTTGCATGACTTCACTATAACTTATTGACTAATACAAATATGCAGTTAGAAATTAGATTTTACTTAATTATACAGCAAAATATTTCAAAATGTTCAATAAAAAATAAGACTTAATAAATTAAACTCTTACTAAATGTATATATTATTTACATTTATTTTAAGTCATGATGTTAATAAGAATTGATTCACATAATTGTTCTCAATTTCAATATTTGAAATATTGAATGAATATTCAAATAACTAATAAAAATTAATTTTTACAAAACTATAATATAATTTAGAAGCAGCCTATTTATAATAAAATATAAATAACAATTATGATGTTATTTATTTTCCTTTAACAGACATATTATTAGTTAAGTTTTGTTATAAAAGTTAATTTAAAAGAAAAGTTTTTTTATTAAACACATTTATGTGTTACTTAATAATATAAACCCAAATTTGTTATGATAACACCAAGAAATGAAAATTAGGAAATTATACGATGCAAATAGTTTTTTTTTTTTAGTTTATTTGTAGTAATGCATTTTAAATAAAGTAATCTTTAACAATCATGCATGTGAATTTACACATTTTTTCCATAATAATTAAAACTTAGAAAATGTATATTATTACCATATCACCAAATGCTGCAAAGCTGTGGTTTAGCTCTTTTCTTAAAAGTAAATTATAGATAGTAACATAAAAAAAAAAAAAACAATTTTATTCAAAAATATTTTATTGCATTAAAAACAAATTGATATTTATAAAAAAAAAAATAGTTATACATGTTTTTTTATATAAATTATTATTATTTTCAAATCAAAGTAGTATTTTCATTTACTATGTATTCATTATAATTCAGTCAGTATTGATTTAAAAAAATATGTTCATACATTTTCAGATACTTTGGGAAATGTACGTCAATGCAAAGAAATAATGAAACACTCCATTGCATTGAATGTACCAATAACACAAAAACACCAATCACAATTAATCAATATGGTACTCAAAAATAAACAACCGCAACAAATCAAAAAAGAAGTTACAGAAACCATTTTTAGACTTATGTTTTAAATTGTATTAAAACATGATAATTGTTTTAGATAATAAGCTTATTTTTTATTCTTAAGTGTTATAAAACAAAAATAAATAGTTGTTTTATTTTTGGAGTTAAAACATTAATAGTATTCACTCAAAATATAAAATAATGAATATTCAAAAACACAAGGAAAATATTCTCAAAATTAAATTAGTTGATGATACAATATATCTATTTCTAGCACCTTTTAAACTGAAGCTTTTCAGAGATTAAATACATAGTTATAGGATATCAAATTTTTGAACCACAAGAAAGCATTAAAAAGTTTTTTTTTTTTTTTAAAAATATGATATATTATGTAGAATAATAGTTGATACACATATATAGTGTTATGGTTGTCTATTTCTGGTTTTTTTTTTTTTTTTTTTTATTGAAGTTTAATTATAGGCAAAAAAAAAGGTAATTCAGTATAGAAAAAATACAATAATAATTAGTTAAAATGTTATAAAAATAAATTCATCCCTTTCCAATATTACAAGTTGACTTATGTATAAATTCTTAAATATTAAGGACCCAAGTGGATTATTAATATTTGGTATATTTCATTTTAAAAATAAATTATCAGAAAAAATACTTTGACTGAAAATAAATAGGTATAATAGACTAATATTTAATATTAACTAGATATTGAACAAATAAATATCAATAAGATCAACTTAACAATACTATTAACAAGGTATCACAAATACATAATTCGGAGTTTACACATTAATGAAATAATATATGTACATTTTTAATTTGCATTATTTGATAAAGTTAAAATAGTAAAATATATTTTTTTTTTTTTAGAATATAAATAATTATCACTCTGAAAAATTATATAGTTGCACGAATCACATATTTCATACAGAATATAAGTGAAACAAATATAAAAAAAAAATACTTACGAAGATGGTAAAATAATACAATCAGTAAAACTTTGGCTGTAAATTAAATATACATTATAAATAGATAGTACAATATTAAAATCATATATTAATTACCTGCTCTGGTGTAGTAGTCGATGGAACAAAATTATCATCATCATCAGAATCATCATCACCAGATGATTCACTACGATCTTTCAATGCTATAAATTAAAATTCATTATTTAAAAAATTTAAATTATGTGAAACATAAGTAAAAAACATATAGTAAAACTTACAATTTTTAAAATAATTTAAATTAGTACTGTTTTGTTGTGCTTTATCTCTAGACAATTTGTCAAAACAGTTTAAACAAACACGTAATGGTTTGGATGATTGATTTGGTAGTAAGAATCGTTTACTAGAACATGGGCCACATACTACAGTACCACAACTACGACAATGATGCTGAAACAAAGAAAGAAAACAATATTACTAAAAGTAATTGATTGAAAAAAATTATTAAATAAGAACTAGAATAAAAACAAAAGTATTCGTATATGATCTAATTTATTTGTACGATAAGTTGAATTTTCTTATTTTCACCATAATTCACTAAAAATAATACACAATAACCATTTGATAATATACAATACAATATTATGATTCTTGCTATATACTCAATTATTCAATAGCAATTAATTAAAAATTAAATTATAACAGTACAAAAATGAAATATATATTGGATTTATCAACATTTGTTATACTATCTAACAGTATTTAATATTTTTATCTTTTAATCATATTTATGTTTATAATTTTGAAATTTTATTAAATCTATATACTATTTAAATGTATTAATATTATTGGTAATAATACAGGTACTAACATTGATCAGCTCTTAACATTGAAAAATATTAGCTGATCATTAATGATATTTAAACTATTTTAGTCACATATCATATATAAAAAAACTGTTCAAGTGTATAAATTTGCACTTACTCTTCGATTAAGTACAGTAAATTGAGTCTTTTTACAATGCATACAAACATTTGCTTCTGAATCTGGTACCCATACTGCGGCATGAACTTCTACTGCTTTTTTACCACTTTTTCTTAACAAATCTTCAATGCATTTATTAATATGTGCCATCCACTCTTGTTTTTCTGTTGAAGTTGCAGCGTAAACTGCAAACGACTTAGACGCTGTACGAATTAACCAACCATTTCTCAGTTCTATATATTAAATGTTATAATAGACTTATAATAGTAAATTGATTTAATTTATCTTTATGTAAGTTAATACTAGTTAACATTTTAATAAAAATATTTCAACTTACGTCCTTCATCTTGTAATGATTCTAATTTGACTTCTTCTAATGGTATTATATGTTGTTTATTATACTAAAAAAAAAAAAAAAAAGCACATAATTTATAAAATAATTTATTGTACTCATTTAAAATATTTACTTTTTTTTTGTTTATAAGTATATTTCCATACACCAAAATATCATTAAACAAAAAGAACTGCCTAGGTTTTGGTTTCTTGCGACAAATTTTGGTCAATACACCTTCTCCGACTAATACACGTCCAGGAACAGCTAAAGGCTGGATTTATAAACATAAATATTACATTATATTTATATAAAATTTTTAATTTTACCCAAATAAATAGACATAGCTTTTGTTGTTTTATTTTATTCTTATTAAGATTAAGAAATTATTAACCTCCTAAAGGTTATCCTCAGGGCTTAAACTGGAAAGGGATGCAAGGTGACTCAATCCATCTACCTCTCACAGCGCTTATAAAGGGTCACCTTTAACATTTTTCTGAAGAGTTTACTGAAACACTCAATTGTTTGTTAAAAATAATCATACACAATAAAAGTTGAAAAATTGGCATTGCAATAAAGTTGAGGTCATTAAGTGTTAACATTGTTCTACAAAAAAAATGTATCTGTTATTTAAAACATTTAGTAAGTAATCTACAAGTTTATACATTTTTATAGCACATGAATAGTTTGCGGAGAAAATTGTTCACTAACACATAATGATATAAAACCTATTTATAATTAATTACATAGTTATTGAATGAGATTATATGGAATGCTGAAAATTATATAAGGATTAGTCACCCTGCTTTTTTTTGCCACTTTAAACCCTGGTTATCCTAGATACAAAATATAATTTTTTTGTTTGAAAAAAAATCCAAAATCAATTATTTTTGCATACATAGATATTTTAGTTAAAAATATTTAAATATTTCAAAGCGATATATTTAATCTACATTTCAATAAATACTAATAGATAAAAAAAATCATGTAACAATAGCACACGTTTGAAAATATGTTTAGGGTTATTTATTTAATATAATAAAATTATTAATATTTATGCAAAAATTAATGAATACCTATTTAAAGATAACAAACTAAAATCATAAGGCATACTTCCAACCTTAGTAGATGTATTATGATAAGTGATTTTTGCGCAGTAATTTCTTATTTGAGTTTAATTAAATTTATGTTTTATTAATCTCAATATTGATTAAATGTAAATGTTTGTTTAATATTTTAAATTAACAATAATTATAATCCTACTTACACCTCCTGAGCCACCAAAACAACTTTCAACCATAGCAATGCGTCGAGCATTTGCTTCGCTATTTACTGAAAATGTTAAAATTATATTTTATTGAACTATGTATAGATGAAAAATACTTTAAAATTAAATAAAGAACATATTACTTACCTAATCGGTCCACCATTGTTTAAACACTGTTGCAGATCTATTATATAGAAGTAAATATTGTTCAAATCAGTCAATATGATAATATATCAAAGAAATATAGTATGTAACAAATTAATATCTCAAGGCCTAATGGTAACTATAAAGGAAGTAAATATTATAGAAATATTGAATACTCTTGACTACCTAGTAAATGATTTTGAAAACAATAAAGCCCATGTCATAATCAAAATCACAATATTTATCAAATTCTTATCATTTTTACGTCATTTCATTTGAATATATATATATGTATATATTTTATATGTAATATCGTAGTTTTCTATGTACAGTTTACACAATCACTGTTGACAGTAATAACACTGAACAACGGTAATAACAACACAATGATAATAAATTAAAAAAATAAAATAACAATTTGTACAAAAATTATTTTGTACTCAGGACTAAATGATTCATAACCAATTCATTAAATGTATGAAACACCAGTTTTGTTTTAAGTAATAATTATTTATTATAGTTAGTTACTTTAATAATTAGGTGTATAAGTTACCTACTTATCTCAATTGTCAAAATAATTATTAATTTATCGTTAAGCTCAATAGTTAATAGACCTATTGTGTAATTAACTAATATAGTTATTATTTTTTTATATTATTTACCTATGTACTTATTGTAGTTATTTTTTTTTAAGGTTATAATTTGTTTATTATAAATGGTCATTCTAACTTATATTGGAAGTTATACATCAACGAAAAATTATGTATAAGAGTTATTGTAATAATATGTTCTGTTGTCTTACACAGCGTATTTGTATAATAGTGTTAATTTTTTAAGCCTCTCGAGTTACCAGTAGACTGTTGCCGCCATTATTACTTATTTATTTATTTTTTTTTTTATTGCAATAATTTTTGTACTTATGTTAATACGTCGTGTGAGTTTCTAGTGCCACCATTGTAAATCCATAGTATGCTAATTCATATTTACCTAAATTAATTTGCTATACTCTCAAACACGATTTGTTTGTATTGTATTGAAATTTGCGAAATTCAATTATCGCGTCAAATTATCACTCTCGAACAAAAATGAACTACAGACCTGCGTACGAATGATCAAAAAATCGTATCACTCACTTGGAATTGTAAAATCAACGGTATAATAAGCTTACCCACTATTCGACACCGTACCTACTTGGCGCGTGAATAAGCATGTACCTTTTATCGAAAACAAACGGTCTTTCAAACCACCGCGTTATGTGGAATACCTTTGGTTTTCGTAACAATTTCACTGCGACGCGACATAATGTTTCATCACGCACACATGACTCACACCATCACGAATTAGAAGTTATTATTTGTACGTTTATCGTAATTGCACGCAATTGTCGCCCAATGTAGATTACTTGACCGCGCCATTGAGGCCGCAACGTGTTCGCGTAGTGCGTAAAAACGTTTAACCTACAGCACGCACAAGCCCACCTCGACACCGTACTTGTGATGGTGAATCCAATTAAAATCTTTGTAATGCTGTCGATAAATAAAGACGGGTAAGTCCCGGGTGTATTATATGCGCCTGTGTATTCAACGCGCGCTCGTATGTTCGCATATTTGCCAACGATGAAGGTATTATTTCATATACGTTTCTGGCACGAACACCAGGTACGGGTAAATTCGTACGTCGCATGTCACATCGTACACTAGTTTCGAACAGCGGTTTCGTCCAGGTGCAGACTACGAAAACACTCGGTTCGGCCGACTGAGAAATAATTATTAGTACAATTATACACAGTTTTTTTATTTTTATTTTTTCTATGCCAGTGTTTCTTAAACTGTGATCCGCGGCACTCGAGTGATATTCTTCAAAACATTCGACAAAATCTAAAGATCAGAGGTGGGAAAAAGTCGCGTTAGGCGTGCACATTTATAAAATATTATTGTATTAGGTACATAATTACGGTATGCAATGTACAATAAATCAAAATATATAGTTAACAAGTGTTTTGTACTTGTGCAACATGAGAAAGGTCGTAAAACGACCGTCGACAACGAAAAATCAGTACGTGCCACGTGCCCACGTGATTGTAATAGATAGAACGACAGTTTGGTTAGAATGCCACCGTTGCCCGTGCCTTCTGATATTTTTCGTTCGTGGTGCTGTGCATTTTGTTCGAGTGACGCGGCGCCGCGCTGTGCAGTACGAATACGAGATGAAGAGCTATTGAGTGTCCTTTCAACGTACTTGTGTGTAATCTTAGCAGTCGCTGCGACCAAGTCTAAACGTAGAAATTAATGATGGGAATGAAATCCGAGATTTGAATTTATCATTGTAAATTTCCGTTTTCTAATCATATGACTTTCGTTACACCACTTTTTTGTCGTTCTTTAATTTCTTGGACAAAATCATGGTGGTCTAAATAAGATATCTCGATAATTGGTAAACATTTGAAGTCTCACGTACCATTATTTTTGGAGATACGACTAATAATAACCAAAATGTATTTTATGATATCCGACTTATATATTATTTATTTATTTATTTCAACATATTTTTATAGGCAACTCTTAATGTTTTGCTATTTATTATTTATTTTGTTTTGTGTGCCTACTATTATTTATATAAACTAGAAAACTATTATTTTTTGTTTCTTTGTAGATAATTATTCTGATACTAATTTTCTTCGATCTATTAATTTATAACTTTCATTATTTATTTAAAAATATTTTATTAGAAAATCTTAATGTTTTTGTTAAAAAAATATCATTTAACTTTAAAAACATTTAATTATTTTGATTATTTTGTATTGACTATAAATAATTCTTAAAAAAATACTAATTTAATATTTTCAAATCCAAAATCCTGGTAAAATCCGAATTTCGAATTTTGAACTTCAAACTCCCGATTTTCAAACTTCAGTGAGTTCGAATTTTTCTCATCACTAATAGAAATAAGCTTAATTTGACACCGGTACTTTCATCGACGAATCTTACTCCCGATATTGATAATGAATGCATTCACATTCAAGCTCATGCATCCTATTAAGGTCCGTGCACTTATTTTATTATTTTTCGAATACAATGTCACTCCTCGAATACTATTATACCCATTGTAAATAAATAATTTTATCGCATTTTACTGATTTTATTTTAGTGCATTGTTAATATTACTGTTTATCGCCATATTTTGTGTACCTTCCTATTTTGAAGATCATTTTCATAGAGGTTAAAAATATTATTGTTTGATGTCCATGATCAAGAAACGTTTAAAAACACTGATCTATACCAGAGCTGCCCAATTTATTTTAGAATCGGGTTGTATTTAAATTACATCACGTCACTTTCCATGAGTTCTGAAATTTCATATATCATACGAGTAAAACGATTTTACAAATCGTCATTCTTGAAGCGAACTTTGTGCAATGTTATTTAAGTACTAATTAATAATAACTATTAATAGGTATTTGTGATTATCCACAATGGAAAAGTACAATTGAAAATAAAAGTTTAACGTGTATTTATAAGTTCTAGCGTCTTTTACTTCTAAATCATAAAAGTGATGGTTTTATAAAATACTACTTATAGATTTTAAGTTTAATATTTATAATTTTATCAAATATTACTAGAAATACTTAAGTTAGTAAAAGGATAGATATTTGGGTGATTATTACGTTAACGTTATGTATTTTTTAAATTATTATGTCTTTTATAACTATAAGGGCTCGAATTTCAATGATTATGTACTTTTTTTTCGATGTTTTACACGATGCTTAAAAAAATTAAAAAATCGACTTCATTAAAATATAAACACAGTACTACGTAATATAAATCATTTTCATTTTGAACTATTAAACATAAGGTAATCTTGTTTTAAATTAGATAAAATTGAAATTTGTGTCACACCAACTAATTAGCCGGTTTAATTACGTACAACACGTAGTGACTTCTTATCGAACGATAATATTATATCGGTGGTGCATATGGCCAATTATCGGACACTTTTAATCGTGTTGCGTATAACATAGAAGGTAATGCAGGTGCATTTTACGTGTTATGTATTTTATTAATGCTTGCATTTTATTTTTGTAATATCCAAATAAATATTAAAATAAAAATTCCTTGTTCGTACCAACTTTTTTGATGTGTGAGAAAATATGGTAGTGATATATTTTCTAAAGATGGTTCAGTTTTATTTTGTAAAATTTTTAGTCATTTTCAGTGTATAACAACTTGGCAGATAATCGTCAGTAGCTTAAATTTCAAAACAAAATAAGTACAATATAATATAAATGTAATTGTTCAAATTAAATGTTATTTATTTATGTACTTCTTATAGTTGTAAACGTATACAATATTAAAAATATTTTTATTTTTTTTTTTTTTGCTGAATTTTAATTTATTTCATTAATACACAATTTTTATTTTTTGAAAAAAAAAACTATTCAATTATTTGATATAAATTTTTGTTAAATTTATTTTGTGGCGTATTTTAAAAATTTGCATACATCAATGAAATTTTTGGAAAGGCATTTTTTTTTACATTTTTAGGACATTTAAATCCAAGCTTTAGTAATAACTTTTTGAAGTTGTTATATTTCTTTGGAAAATCTGGGTATAAGAGAAATGTTATATCTAGCAAGTGGCTAACTAAATAAATACGTATTTTTGTGTATGATGATACTGTTTTATATTATTTTTCAGCGAACATTAAAATATTAATAAATTATTTTATGATGCGTGCGTGCGTGCGTTATTTTGCACGGACATTAAATGCGTAAAAGCTTCCACTCTCATTAGTTTAGATTAAGGGTTAGGTAACCACTCGCTTCTATATTCTACTACTGGTTAAATTGGAAATTATTAATATTTTATTAATTATACTTAGTCGTCAGTTGTTGTTGCATCTTTCCGAATATATCGTTTTGTTCCGAAACTGATGCATAAGTTTTTATTATAAATTGAAGTATTAAGTATGTGATTCCATCGTATATACTGGATTCTGGTGATATTGTATTGACAGACTTAAGAAGTCTACAAAGAATACACGATCCATCGTTTGCCATTTTCATGTACGCACGTATAATTACGTACGCTCAATATTCAATAATTACATAGGACAAATCTGATTTGAAAAAAAAGCTTGTCGCGTATATATTTACTGTTATAAGTAGGTATATTGAGTCATTAGTGTACAATTTGATTACATGGAATTATATGGTTACAATGAGATGGTATATTTACAAATGAATATTATAAAAATAATATAATACTAGAAAACAGGGACTATATAGAAAGAATAAGGGTTAATATTTTAACGTCTGTAATTAAACATTTTCTCGGCTAATTATGTATTTTTGATATAATAACACTAATTTATTTTTTATCGTAATAACTTTTGAAGTTTTATATTTTTATTTGATGCACTGAAGTAATTTTATTTTATTTTTTTTAAAAACTATAAATTAAATAATTGAACGATATTAATTAATTATTTATAAGTATTTAATATTTTGTTGAAAGCAGTAATGCACGAAGCCTTTGAGTTTTGACATTATACGATATACCATACCTGTCACTCCAATATGCTTCATTCAAATACGAGTCACATCTGATATTATGTTTCAGAAGTCGCAATTAGTTGTACATTTTCGATTTTAGTAACGTTTATATAGATTAAAATATGCGTTCAAATGCGTTCTGATTATAATTAAATATTTTAAATACATATTTCATATTCATTTCATATTTCTCTTATATCAAATGTGTATATGTATTATATGTGTAATAACAGATACAAATATTGATTTTAAAACAAGAACAGTTATTGCACCTAAATATTTTAATTATAAATAAATTATATTTTAATTGAATATAGAAATTCAATTTTATAATAATACATTTTTTGAAGAGGAAGGGTGATTTTATTTCTTGGATAGATCAAAATTTTTCTTCAAATTCGAATTAACCAAGTTCTATTGTACATATTTTAAATATTTACAAGACAAAATCTACCAAATAATAATAAATTATAAAGGTTATATAATTAGTAAAAAGTTAAAACATTCAGTTACTGTTATCATTTGATAAAATAAATGTTAAATGTTTTTTTTTTATTTTTTTATTTTATAGGAGGTTTTACAGTAAAACTGTGTATAGATAGCGTTTTAAATATAGGTTACAAAAATTAATTCTCGTCACACAAGGTGAAATGAGAGTCCTATACTACTAGAAGGGTATATCTTTTCCTCAGGAAACGACTAGGTCCTTCGTCCGTAATTATATTACTGGGCCGGAACAATTTCGCCAGGAAGATGGCAGCATTACAGCCGCGATTTATGATGATTGCGTGAGTCCATCTGATAGGGACTCTTTAAATTAATTGGTGTTACCCCAACCAGCTCTACCTCAAACATTCCTTTATATGCAACTATGATGTTGTTTAGACGCCCCGGACATTTTGAATATTGTTTTCGTTTCTTCCGGGAGCCATGTCACGAAATCAATTGTTATCAATGAGTTATACGCATAAGCAATAATATATTAAGTAGAAATAGACTTAAAGCCACTTTAACTTTCGGAATAAATGGATAATATTATATATTTATTTGTATATTCTATAGTTTTGAGATGATTTATAAATTAAATATTTTTATGTTTTTAATACAATATATCCAGGGATTATAAAATTTGTAATTTGTTTTTTTATTTATTTATATAGTATTTAATAATATATAAATAAATAAATAATTTATGTATAGAAAGTTTATTATATTTGTAAATTACGACCGGTTTTGAATTAAAATTCATCATCAGATATACAAAAATCGTTACTGAATATAAAAAAAATAAAGGACATTGAAAAATAATTGATAATTTTACATAGAAATAATTTATTGCATTAGGAGAGACTATTTAAAATGAATACCTAGGTATTAGACATTCTTAATAGATATGTTAAGAAATGTAAATACTTTGGTTATTATTATTTATTATTATCTAAAATGTATTACATTTAAGTTTATATATACCAGCATTTTAAAAATAAGAGGGATTTTTGTGAATGAAATTTATAGTTATATTCTTTATATGTTTGTTAAATTATAATTATTTTTACTAAAGATTTCTTTATTGTTAGTATTATTGTGTAGAATTTTAGAAAAATTTGTTAGAAGTATTATTTTGATATTTCATACTACAGCAGTTACCAACATTATTTGGTGAGTTGTGTTTTCTATTTTCTTTAATGTATTTATGGATTTTTTAATAATATTTAAATTTAAATTATTATTGTGGACTATATTATAGATAGTATTGAGCTTGTGTTGATGATTATGTTTATCTAATGAAATATGTACAAGTTTATAAAATATCGAATTAAAAATCGATATTTTTTGAGAATATGGGTGATTAGAACCAAAATAGGTATCCTATTCATATATTATGGAAATTGTAAGATTTAAAAAATGTAATTAATTTTTATGTGGACTTCAAGTGTAAATCTAATATTTATTTATTTATTATTTTTAGATATTTAACTACATTTTTTGCTTGTCTATTTAAACCTTTAAATAAAATAAAATTGTTATCAAGTGTCATTATATGATAATAAATACCATTATTCGTTCTGCAATTTATATTTTATTATAAAACTACATTCAAAATTATATTGTGATACTGGATCGAGAAGTTTCTTTTATATTTGAACATAAATAGTATGAATCTTTTTCAATAGATTTTTAAAAAGCTATTTTTTTTTAGTTAATACATAGTATTGCTAACTGAAAAATAATTTGGAACATAATTTTTACAACCATTATATTGCATTTTAACTGACAACTCAGAACCATTAATGAAAATTCTAAAATAAAATATTGCATATATTTTGTTATTTTTTCTTCAGTGAATACTATATTTAAGAATATTTCAAAGTTAACTTTATTTTCAAACTAAAGTTATATATATATAAGACAATAATAATAAAAATCAAAAGTTATAAAATATTTATTGATCAGTTTTAAAAAGAAAAGTAACTTTTGTCTAATTGAACATAAAGTTTTAATTTTTTTTTAAATAAATTTAAAATTTTCTTTTATTTAGACTGTTAAGTAATATTTAGAAATATTAATTTAGTCTACTTTTAAAATATTATTTTATTTTTTTGATCAAAGAATTCTGGGTTTGACATATTTAGTAATCAAAAAATTAAGATTATCATAAAATTGACAATGTTTAAATATTGTCAGTAAATTAAAAAAAAATAATAAACAAAATAATAACAATATGTGTAATTTTTTAGTATAGGACTATTACAAATCGACAGTTAAATTATAATTAAAAATAACTGTTAAATTATACCAATAACTAGAATTCGTTCATATTTCTATTGATAATGATATATTTGTATCGAATTTTAACCAATATTTTATAATTATTAATAAATGTATATTAATATATAAAATATATTAAGATTAAAAACTGTTCATGGTCCACTGAAATAATTATTTATATTACTAATATAAATTTAAATAATAAAACTAAAAAAATATAAATCTACAAACAACTGGTAATTTTACATAAATTATTAAATGATTAAAGATAATTTCATCCAGCTATACACGTTTTAGATATTGTAGAAATATATATATATATATTACCTAAAGTTACGATTACATTTTGCTAACATTTTGTAAATACTTTTAGTTTTTATTTTTAAAATTTTTATACAAGACTATAGGTACATAAAGTGTTAATTCAATGTAATAATATTGAAAATTTATAGACGCAAAATTTTCTGTGAATATTTTAATATTCAAATGTTGATTAAACTCGTGAAAAACTACATTATTTTTGTAATTAAAAATTCAAAAACCTTTTAATTTTAATATCACAGGCTTGAAAATGGAAGTACAATATTCTTCACGCATTTTTATTTTTAATTGATAAAAAAAGGTTAAACGAAAAATTACAAAAATAAAAAAATAAAATGAAACATTAGAATGTAACACTTTGACTGAAAACTTATATTAATATTATATGCTTATTAATTAACAATTAATATTATTGTAAATTATTGATTTATTAATTTTATTAATAAATAAATAAATACATTTATTAATTTAACTTATTAATTATGTAAACCCTTCAGAGATATTTACAGAACGGCAGATATATCCACCGTCTATGTAAGGAGTATAATCATTTCCTTAGCAAATAAGACAACAGCTAAACATTTTGAACAATATCGAACCATTAAATTGCTATCGCACGCCTCAAAGATTTTAACAAAAAGTATGTTTAAGAAAACGAAAAAGAAAATAGAAGACATATTATCAGAAGACCAATTCGGATTTAGAAAAATTATGGGTACGAGGGAATCGATATTGGCTTTAAGATTAATCATAGAAAAAATAATACGGTTAGATAAGTCGACGTTTATTGTCCTAGTTAACATTGAGAAAGTATTCGATAATGTTAACTGGGAATGGAAAATAATGTTCAAAATTCTAAAAAGTACTGAAGTTGTAACCACGAAAATAAAGTTTCTCTATCAATTGTATAAAATGAATTAGCAATTGTAAAAACAGGAGACATTCACTGTTGGACAGGGATGTACATTATTACCTTTAACATTTAATGCTTACATTCAAGGTACCATAGATACTATAAGAGATAAAACACAGCCAGGAATAAAGGTAAGTGGTAAAAGGTAAGGTAAATTCTTAGTATATAGTAGAGACAATAACATAAGAATACGAATAAAATTAAAGGATGATGAATTTGTAGAACAAGTAAAAAATTTCAAATAGTTTAATAGTACGATTAGCTCAGATGGGAAATACAATTAGAAAATTAGAAAGCAAATATGTCAGCTAAGTTTGCATTTAATAAAAAAAAAAGTATTTTTGCTTCAAAAAACATTTATCTTAACATCAGAAAGAATCTACTAAAAACGTATATCTGGAACATTATGTTATATGAATGCGAAATATGGACTATTAAAAGAGAAGAAATGAGAAGAATAGAAGCATTCGAAATGTGGTGCTACAAGATGATTGAAAAGATAAGTTGGACTGATAGAATCACCAATTAGGCAGTTTTAGAAAGGGTATCTGAGAGCAAATCAATATGGAGAAGTATACAGAAAAGGCAAAATTAATTAATAGGTCATATCTTAAGACACGATGGGTTGCTCTTACTAACTTTAGAAGGAATAGTCGATGGAAAAATTATAGAGAAAGACCAAGATTTTAATACAAAAGTAAAATAATAGAAGATCAAGGAATAATAATAATTCATACCAAGAGTTGCAGAGGAAAGCTAATGATGGGAAACATGGAAGTTGCTGCAAACCAATCATTACATTGAATACCGCAGAGAGAGAAAAAGAGAGAAATGCTTATTAAAATAATAACTTTAACCGTTACAGTTATTTAATTAAATCAAATTACAACTGTTATACTTTTATATGATATTTTGTTTTCAAAAAATTTAGTTTGATCACCCTGATTACAAATTAAGTCGGTAATTATCATTTATATTTATGTAGTAATTATGTACACTATCTGTAGATATTGATGCTGATTCATTCTTCCTCCTCCATTTAGAATAATTTTACATAATAATTGTATACATTTCAAATTAATAATAAAAATGCATTTAAAAATTTAGTCATCCATTTTTATATCTTACACAGTTCCTGTGTTTAACCTAACATTACACCTGACTTCTGTATCTCACTCCCAATTTTATGGTATATATTTTGATTATTTTTTATTTAGTTTATGATTATTTAATAATAAATTAATTAATTGCTGGATTAATTATTTTGTTATTTTAATGATTTTCTATAATTTATACCAATCTTTATCGTATACATATTTCTTAATTATATATTTATTTAAATGTAACTAACTATTTTGATATTGAAATCTTAAAATCTTAACACATAGGATAATTATTAAATTATACCACTAATATTTTTATAGCTATAGAATACTTTTTATATTGATGACTGTCTATTAAACAATTTAAATCACACTATTTTCGTTAGTAAAATATTATTCAATCTAATGCATTTTATAGTGTAACTTTAATACTTAACCCAAGATCTATTATTGTTAAACCTATATAAATATAAATATCTTACATCTCCTTTTGTTGGTTATATATCAGTGATACTCAGGGAGTTTCATAAAATGTGATTTTCAGTGAACTGTTGCTATTGCTGCCTCGCCTAAGTATGAGCTTCACCGACTAGTCACTTGGAATAATTCAATTACATTGGTCGCACATAGTAATTTGTAATGATTCATTACTATCTTATCGACCGATGTGAGAAAAAGTAATTTTTTTATTGTTACCAGTATTAATTTGTCTTTATTTTTATTATGCTCGATGTTGTAACTTAATATTAATGATATAAATTATATATTTCTGTTTATTTTAAATAGTACATAAAGTATAAATTAAATTTAAAAAATATAATAATTATTATTGACAATGATAAAAACTTATAAGACCTATTGATTATTTAATCATACTTGATACATGAATATAAATTAATTTTGAAATTCTGAGGGAACTTATAACATTATTTTTACTTTTAAAGAATTTGAGATTTAAGGTTTAATATTAACCTTTAAAATAATATTATTTGTTAATATTGTTATGATATACAACTTAAAATATTCTGTAGGTAATTATAATTAAATTCATGTAATTTATAGGTAATATACTTCATATTCAGTTTAAAATTTTTGAACTTTACTTTAACTTCAATATCATTAACATATGAAACACATGGAAATTTTATTTTTATTATTTTCTATTTATATATGCAAATTCTTAACTAAATTTAACTAAAGAAGAAAGTAAATTTAAGTACTTGTTTGTAAATTATATGAGATTCCGCCAGATAACGATTTGGGGTCAAACATCTAGCTATGCGTGCGGAATACGACCATAAAATAACACCCTCGTTTCTAACTACTATACTATGTTGATATAAAGCCTGGCTTCTCGTATTTTCTCTTTCTCTTTTACTCTTCGTCCTCTGCCTTATAATTTTCGGAAAAGTACTTAAATTATATTTAATGACACGCTGTTAACTTATAAACAATTTATGAGGACGTATAAACTATAGTAGACAAATTAAGGTACTCATAGTTTCTTTATATTATACACTAATATACTTTATCAGTAACAGTTATAAGTCTAATAACTTACTAGTTACCTACTTACTATAGAATTTTGGATAATTTTGCATACGTCTAAATTAAAGATTTAACTTATAAATTTATAAATAACATCTTTTGCAAGCCCAACAATGAATATTTCGATAACATTTCTTAATAGTCTTTTTTACCAACATCAACTTATTAAACAAAATTAATGGATTATGAAAGAAAATAACTATTTGTTTATTTATTAAATTCAAATAAAGGGAACAATACAAAAGGAAAATAAGTCAATATATATTAAATATATAATACTTTGTTATCTTTATATCTTTTTTAAATCTATAATTTTATACACTTTATTTCATTCTTCCAAATACTCAAAATACCGTTAAATTTTAATTTGACGGTTATGTTATTTGAAATTCTATAATTATTACTAAATAATAAATTATTTTGTCGAAAAATAAAACAATTAATATTCTTATAAGTTATAAAACTTTAATAAAATTAAATATTATTATTTATTTAGATAGCTTATATATTTTAGTGATACAATTTATTTCAAATAATTATAATAACTGATTTATATTTTTGGTAAAATTTTAAAATATTTATATAAGTTTCATAAATCAAAATAATTGTCAAAATAATTGAAATAAAAAAGTATTTACAAATTAATATGTTATACCCTTTAAGTCCTTTTTTTAGTTTGTGGTATGATAATGAACACAATTTTCTGTATTATTCCTTGTTCTGGTAGTTTTATTATTTAGGAAATACCTAGTGTAAGAACTGCATTTTTTTCGGACTTTTACGGGACATTAACCAACCCCCTTTTAGATAACACGTGGTGGCATCCATTCACAATCAGCACAAAATTACCCCGAGGTTCATAAATTATGAGCGCATTTCTACCCTGTTCTCGACCGTTCGTTTGCTCGCCCCTTTCACCAGCTACTACGTTTAATTTGTTATTATGTTAATTACATGCAATGGTTATAAATGCCGACTAACAGTAGACCACTACGTTATGATATTTACGTCACCGGTGTGCGTAAGTTGGTTTTAGTTAATAAATGTGAATTTCTAAAAAAAAGGCAACATAAATTATACATATTGAATTTTAATTTAAAAATATTTTTAAGTTTAGACAGAAATTCTTTAAACACGTTTACAAGAATATTTAAAATGCGTCTTGGAATACTTAATTGAATGATTTTTCTGACATGTGTAAATATATTTTTAATTAAATAGACTTTACTTCTAGTCATTTATAATACCTATTTAATAAATTATTTATTTATTTAAAGTTTCAACACCTCGACAAGATTAAATAGTACAGTTAAATCTAGTTATAAACAAAAAAATAAAAGAAAAAAAAACAAACAACATAATTTTATGTAGGTTTAACTGATATTTATAATAATAATTTTTTAATTTAATTAGCGATTCAAAAAAAAAAAAAGAATCAAGTTAGTTTCCTTGTTATGAGGATCTAAAAGGCGATATTCTGTACTATATTTAATCATATTAGTCGAGTATTTTGATACTAAGAAAAGTTAGGTATTTTTTTAAATTTAAAGTTAGAATTATAAAATTAATTTTCTTTAAAAATTCTAAACAATATAGTTTACTATTTATTAATTTATGAATAAGAGGTATAAATCATCTTCTAGTCACTAATGATTCTAATTAAAATTCTACAGTCAAGATGTTTAAGTGAACGAAAATATGATTTAATTTATCTAATTATGCCTTAATCCTTAAAAATTGTCACTTGAATATTTTCAAATTTGTCAGTTAGATAGTTTTGTTTGGGATTTCAAAAAATTGATATAAATTCTGATATGGACCTGACACAAAAAAAAAAAAAAACAACATAATATCATACCTTAAGACAATTAATGTTTTAAATTCGGAGTCATTTCGATTTATAAAAACAATGGTCTGCAAATCTTAGCTATATACAATGTTGATGTAAGTATTGAATGTGAGAGGTGAGGACAATAAAATACTTAAATCACGCGTAGTAAATGATATTTATAATTCAGAATTGTTTATATTATATGGGGCGACAGTTGTATTTCTTTGGTGGTTAAATGAGATATATTTACATTTAGAAGGGTTATTTGAAAGACCGTTATAAATAAACCATTTCGAAAATTCATCTAGATAATTTTGTAACTGGTTCGAGTCTTCAATTGAATTAATTTGTCGAATGTGACTTCAATATGTTTTATAAATATAATGAACATAAGAGGGAATATATAACCATTTTGAGCTACACCGGATGTATCAATATCATTATTGAACGGTATGCGGTGAATTGGTCGCGAACAATTGATCGCCGGTGAATTGTCGCCGGTGAATTTATCGCTGGTGAATTTATCGCGCGTAAAATAAGTCGCCAGGTTAATTAATCGCCAAATAAAATAATTTTTAATAATTTTGACCATTTTGATAATGGTTTACAATCCAAGATATATATATTTAAATATTTTGTAGGTATATCAGTGTTGAATATGAATTATGGATATTTAATATATATACACCATATATATATATATATATATATATATATATATATATATATATATATATATATATATCGCCAAATATTTTTATAACTTAATAAACAATTTTAGATTTGATACAAGTAAAAATAAAATTACAAATGAAAGTATATAATGATAATTTTAAAAATGAAATAAAATAATAATAACTTATGATTAAAAAATGTTTATGATTATGTGCAATTTCTTTAATAATTTCATCGTTTTTTGAATGAATACGACCTTTGCACTTCATTTTTTTATACTGGTCACATTTCCATATATATTTGTTTTCGGTACCAAATTTTTCAAAATTATAAATATAACCGTCACAAACTAATTTATTTTTACCTTTTTCACTCTTAATAAATTCCATAATTAAAAAATTAAAAAATAAAAAAATTAAATACAATTTTATACAACTTAATATGACTCAATACTTCAAGACAACACTAGCCATACTACACAAAGCCAAGCCGAATCATATTAGTCAAGTATAGTAAGTCGACAAAAGTCGTATAATTGTGATAAAACCAGTCCATAGCAATAATAATTTTATCTTAGATAACCATAATTGATTACAAGTATTACAACAAACGTTACCTACCCAATGAGTATATTGTGTATATATATTAAATATCTACTGTTTATTCAACATTGATATACCTACAAAATATTTAAATATATATATCTTGGATTGTAAACCATTATCAAAATGGTCAAAATTATTAAAAATTATTTTATTTGGCGATCAATTAACCTGGCGACTAATTTTACTCGCGATTAATTCAACGGCGATCAATTTACCGGCAATCAATTCACCGCGATCCTTATTGAACTAATGTCCATTTCATTGAACATAGAATGATTTATTTGACAAATTATATGAGATCTATGATGATGATAGATTTACTGTACCGAGTTTTTGAATTTTAACAACAAAATATGGTTGGTTAACTGAATCTTTTTGAGATCTGTACAAATTGCTACTACAAGACCATTTAATTTTACTCGATAAGATTGGTTTCAGTTGATTTAAATTTGTAAAAGCCTTGTTATTTTTCAAGAATCTGCTTAAATGATTCATATTATTTTGGTTAAAGTTTAGTAACATACTTAACTTGTATATAGGATTATAGTTATCAGCCTATGATTTAATACCAGTTTGCCATAGAGGAACTATGAAACTTATTTTTACTTTTTTACTCGGTAGTAGTTTCAGCCTTGTTAATTAATAATAAAAATGTTAAGTACAAAGAAATCATACAAAATATATTACAAGTATAAACCGAAATTAAAATTTTTCATACTCGATACGTTTTACTTTTAATGCACATGTAATTCATATGTGAATTGTTACGCTTTATAAAGCTTAAATTTCTAAAAGCTTTACCGTATATAGTTTCTACGTGACGTTTGAAACTCAAATCAAATGACAAAACCATACTGAAATCTGTAATTTTATTTACAATAGTATTAAAGACAGCTAGGTTAAAATGGTAAAATAAGTTTGGACGTTTGAATTGAATAATATTTCAATACATTTACTCTTATTTAAATATAATCCGTTATCAGAACACCACGTTGTGAATCTTTTAAGGTTTTGTTTAATTTTAAACAATTCTTAATATGATTTATTGTAAAATATAATTTTTTATCGTCAGAACAAAAAAAGAATTAGACTATATATAAATAATTTATTAATATGGTTCATAAAAACTAAAAATAAGAAGAAAGATATGTAGTCATCTTGAACACTCTAGACAGTATTGGTAGGATTTTGGACTCGGAATTCGGTATTTTTTCTTATTGAATAAGTTTAGATAGATAAAATGATAGCCAGGATATGTTACCGCTGACGCTAATATTTTAGATTCTGAACGGAGTGAAGAATGTATTGATTTTACAATGATGTGTTTTTTTTTTTTTTGTGTCTGTCGACACGATTTGGGGCAGTAAAAATGCGTCAATTGCCTTATGTAGCAACTTTTCTGAAAGGAAAGTGAATCTATTTGGTACTTTGGGGGGGTTAAAAATAAAAAAATTTCAATATTTTTTAAATGCGACGGAAAAAACCCTAAAAAATTTTGGGAAAAACGGGAGTTTTTACGCAAAACCAGTTTTTGATATAATCAAATTTAAATTTTCAAAGTATTTTGACTTTTATTGAGCTATTTATAGACAATTGAAATTTTCAATTTTTTTAAGTATTTTTTTTTTAAATAACGATAAAATTGTTTTGGCTGCCCAGAAAATCTTGAAAATTTAATACAAGGTTTCTTATAAGTTGTTCCTTAACTGATAAAAAAAAATCTAAAATCGTAAGTCACAATTTTTTTTTATAAGTGCTCCAATTTATACGAAATATATAAAAATCACGATAATTTGCAAGTTATTTTGTAGATAAAAATTCATAACATTTTTTCTGTTCATGATTAAGTTTTCAAAGTATTTTGACATATTTTGACTTATTTTTATAAGCGTTTGAATAGCGAATATTGACATAGAATTATATGTAAAATGTAATATAATGTTTAATATTCTAGACTGACAAATGATATCGGTTTTTTTAAAATGCTCTAACTCAAAAATCAAAAATCGCAACAACTTGAAATATTCACCAAATCTTTATATTGACGTTCTCTTACATGGTTAAGTTTTCAAAGTATTTTGACATATTTTGACTTATTTATAGACAATTTAAATTTTCGATTTTTCTAAATATTTCGTTTCAAAATAAAATATACTTATTACAATATTTATAAATAACATTGTATTATATTCTAGACAAACATATCATCTCCGTTCAGAATTGTTTTTCGTATACAATGATACCTATCATTGAATTCAAATTTAACAAATCCATTATAATGACCTGTCCTATGAAGAGTCGCACTTCACCCCCAAGTGTACAGCAGAGCGAGGCCCATCCGGTTCTTTTTTTTTATTTATTTATTTTTATTTTTTTTTTAAATTTTTTTTTTTTGTGTCTGACGACACCTTTTTTGGCAGTAAAAATGCTTCGATTTGCTTAAGTAGCAACTTTTCTGAAAGGAAAGTGAATGTAGATGGTACTTTGGCTAGTCTAAAATCCAAATTTTCAATTCTTTTTAAAAAAATCGAAAAAAACGATGAAAAAATTACGAAAAACAGGAAATTTTATGCAAAATCTTGTTTTTACAAATTACAGTTTTTTAAAATGCTCTAACTCAAAAACCAAAAATCGCAACAACTTGAAATTTTCACCAAATTTTTATATTGACGTTTTCTATACATGGTTACGGTTTCAAAGTATTTTGACATATTTTGACTTATTTATAGACAATTTAAATTTTCAATTTTTGTAAAATTTTTGTTTTTAAACATCTATCAAATTTAATTGGCAGACCAAAAACTCTTGAAAATTTAATACAAGGTTTATAACAAGTTAAACTTATCGTAAGTAAAAAATATCGGTGATCGGTTTACTCAAATTTTTTTTATAAGCCGTTAATGCTCAAATTTGTATAAAACGTGTACAAATCACGATAATTTGCAAGTTATTTTGTAGATAAAAATTCATAAAATTTGTTCTGTTCATACTTAAGGTTCAAAATTTTAACACTAGGTTATCTATAAGCTACTCTTCAAAAATCTTTAAAAAAATTTCTACCGGACTTAGAGGAAAAAATTTAATGACAGTTTGAAATTTAAATATTTACGAAATTGCATAAAATAGCGATTTATTCTCAAACGATTTTAAATATTTGTTATAATTCAAAACGTATAAGTCGCAGATTTTTGAAATTTTTACCAGCTATTAAGATTGGCATTTCCTTTACGTCATATTTTTTTCAAAATATAATATTGATTTTTAAGCCACTTATAGGCATTTAAAATATTCGATTTTTTTACATTTTATTTTTATAATCAGTGATAAAAAAAATTTGGCTCCTACAAAATACTTGAAAATTTAATAGAAGATTCCACAGAAGTAGTTCTTATTGTCATTCAAAAATTATTAAAATCCATAGGCACAATTTTTTTTTATAAGCGTTTGAACAGCGAATATTGACATAAAATTACATGTAAAATATAATATAATGTATAATATTCTAGACTGACAAAGATATCGATTTTTTTTAAAATGTTCTAACTCAAAAACGAAAAACCGCAACAACTTGAAATTATCACCAAATCTTTATATTGACGTTTTCTATACATGGTTAAGTTTTCAATGTATTTTGACATATTTTGACTTATTTATAGACAATTTTTCCAAATTTTTCGTTTCAAAATAGAATATACTTATTACAATATTTATAAATAACAATGTATTATATTCTAGACTAACATATCATCTCCGTTCAGAATCGTTTTTCGTATACAATGATACCTATTATTGAATTCAAATTTAACAAATCCATTATAATGACCTATCCTATGAAGAGTCGCACTCCACCCCCAAGTGTACAGCAGAGCGAGGCCCATCCGGATCTATTTTTATTTTTTTTTCCTGTTTGAACCGACGACGCCGTGGGAATTGCTTAAATTAAATACCTATAATACGAATACCTATCTGTATAAATAATAACCTCATTTAAAGATTTCAGAGTTGCACTAGTATACCCAACAATACCCGTAAACATGCTTATGATAAAGTCATCATAACAAATAACTCTGACCTGTAATTCAATTATAATCACACAAATTCACCAATTCTCCTTTTTTTTTTTTGGAAATATGGTACACTGGTAATTGGGAATTATATTTGAAAATTCAAATTAATAAATCCAAATTGATCCATACAACATTCACCCTTAGACTTGTTTTTCGCCGCAACGTATTTATTAATGACACTCAAATTTTATGTATGCCGAATGCTAAATATCTTGGACTAACCCTAGCTAGTAGGGTTATTACATTTAATTTTTATTAGGTCAACGAAACAATCATGTACAACTCAGAAGTGTAATAATTGAATAATAAATAATGTATTAAATTCTTTGATTTTTTTTTCAATATAATTATCTCATATCACGTATACATATATACGATATCGATGCGTATGAAACGAAATTTATTTTTTTTCCATTATTATCCTTAGGTGCAGTATAATCTCCCTGGTTCTTTAATTTTTCTTAGAACCAAAGTGAACTTTCTCTTACAGAATGTCATTCATTGTTGTTCTTTTATTTTTTAAATAATCTTTGTTAATATTTTTGATGCATGAGTTATTAGTATTGTTGTTTTGTTATTTTGAATTCGATGATTCATTATTGTTTTCAAACTTTCACAAGTAGTATGAGTTTTAAGATTCCAACTACAGCACATATTTCTATTTTGTTTAACAAAAAGTTCTTATGTTTTTGTATTATTGCCATTAGAGTACACATCCCGAAAATGAAGTGACATAAAATAAATATTCCGTTTCAGTAGCTCATTCAACTTTTATATCACATTGAAAAGCACAAAATAATATTTTTAGAAGTTTTTCATTGTATTGTAATAGTTGTTTATAATAAATTTAACCAAATTATAAAACCAATAATTAAATAGTTACAACACGTGGTGCTGAATGATCCGTTTATAATATAATCAATCCATTGACGATATTTTAAAACAAATATATGTCTAGTTTGAACACGCTTATCACCACATTTTACTGTCAAGTTACTTATCCCTGGATAGTAGTTGTAACCGTGACTGGTAATACCAAATAAAACTCCTTGGCATATTAAGGGACCTCCACTATCTCCATTGCATACCATATGATCATCCGGTACAGAACACAAAAATAATTCCCAAGTTTGTTTGACTATATTTTTTATGGAGTGGCTATTAACAGAATTTTATAATATAAAAATGGAATGCATTTTTTATTTTAAAGAAAATACATACTTATCTGGTGGGACTTTACAAGCATCAGGCCCATATTTCACATTTACTAAAGCTATATTTGCTCTGTAGTTTGGGTTATGATCAAATTGATTTTTACCCCAACCCAATATGCTGCATTGTAGTTTATATTTATTTGTAAAAATGTCAGGTTGTCCGGAAATGTTTGCGTAACTTTTAATTTGTTCAAATGGTTTGTTTATCTGTTAATAAAAACACAACTAATTACAATTGAATTGAAAGTTTGGTAGAAATTAGAGATCATAAATTTAACTTATTTACTTACCTTTAGTATACATAAATCTGCAACCATACTTGTCTCATTGAATAACGGATGCAGAAAAAATGTGACAACAGTTCGTTTTTCGCCAGTCGAATTACGTGGATCATATTGGTATACCTAAAGTAAAAATGTAACTAGTTATAAATAACATTAATTTTTAAACTATTTGTGTTTTTAAAATATTATATAGTACATATAAATATAAATTATTATGTGTGACACCTATAGTATTTGTTTTTATAACTTTTACGAGTAGATATTACTCAAATATAAGTTAAATTTTTTATACTATGATTATTATTCAATTAATTTTAAAATACAAAGTTGTAGTAAGTACTACTACTTTGGGAAAAGTACTACTTGAGTATTTTCAACATTTTTAAAAAGTATTATCTCGACAGGAAAAATTTAACATATTCCAGCCCAAAATATATATTTTTCCTAGACTAATTGTAAATTATAGCTATATATATATAAAGCTCATAAGCTTATCGTAATTTTTTATTCTAGAATATTATAACGGGATAGAACTGAGTGATTATTTAATATTAATCGATTATTCTTAATAATATTAAAATAATCAAATTATCATTTTTATTGATTATTTGATTATTAATTAAAATATCTAAATAACTGAATAAATGAATAACCAGATAATCGAATATTTGCCCAAAGTCAAATTTTCGAGTATTTTATTAATTGATATATAAATATATGATATACAGTGCAGTGTTTTCAATTTTTTCTGGGGTCATCCATAGTTTATGCGACAGTTTATATTTCGATACGAGAACCTAATATCTATGACTTTTATCACATTTTATATTTAGCCGAAACTTAGAATCCAAAGTCAGAGTAAAATTGTACACTAATAATATACTATATAATATTCTTATTATTTAACTATGTTGCAGAAACATGTATCAGTTTTTTTTTCTTGTGAGGGTTCAGTACTCCTGTAAATACACCACTATGTATATTTATCTACGAATGATCCTACGAGTTTAGTCTACTGTTCTACACTTAAGTATGCATTATAGTAAATACTATTTTGGTCCTTGATCAGTGGTACAACAACTGTGGTGGATGGCGATGTCTAACATCGGAACCCTAAGACTTAAAGGGGGCCTCATCATAGAAGTAAACTTGGAGGTTATTTTTATCGCAAAAGAGTTTAATAGCGCGTTTAACGATAAGTAAGTAGTAAATAGTCTTAATTGAAAAAAATTAAATTCACCAATAGTTATAGGGCCCCAAATTTACCTTATCATTGGGACCCCAAGATCCTAGTTACGTCACTGTCCATTATATTATAATTTTATTATATAAATGTATAAAATTGCATTAATATCTAAAAAGTTAAGTAACGATAGATGGTACTAGTAAGAAAGAAATAGTAAGTAGAATAAATCAGGCAAAATATGTATTTAATAAGAAAAATAATATATTCATCTCCAGAAACATATATTCTAACATACGAAAGAAATTGATTAAAACATACGTGTGGAGTGTGATGTTATATGACATAGAAGCTTGGACGATTGCTAAAATAGAAGAAAAAAGATTATTGGCATTTGGTGCATGGTATTGGAGAAGGATGCAGAGAATAAGTTAGAGAGAATATATGACAAATTAAGAGGTTTTCATCAGAGCTGAAAAACGTAGATATTTCATGAAAAAGTTTGAAGAAAAGAAGAATCAAACTAATAGGACATACACATAAGACATAATAATTAATAAAGAGAAAACCGGAAAATAGGGAAGAATGGAGAGTTGCGACAAACCGGTCCATGGCTGTTAATTCTTCTTCTTCTTCTTCTTCTTCTACTTCGACTTCCTCCTAACTATTTGGGGTCGGCCACCCTTGTCCTACACCTCCACTTAACTCGGTCAATCACATCTCCTCTGCACACACCGACAGCCCTCATGTCATTCTCCAAAGTCTCCAACCATCTCTTTTTTGGTCTTCCTCTTCCTCTTTTCCTTTCAACGTCCATCTTCTAACCACTCTTACTGCATTCGTTTCCTCTCGCCTCATCACATGCCCAAACCATCTCAGCCTATTTTCTCTCATCTTGTCCACAATTGGCGCTACACCAACACTACCTCTCACGTATTCATTCCTTATTCTATCTTCTCTTGTCACTTCACTCAACCATCTAAGCATTCTCATTTCCGTGACACTCATACTTTGTTCTATTCTCCTGTTAACCGCCCAACACTCTGAACCATACAGCATAGTTGGTCTCACTACACTTTTATAAAATTTACCTTTCAGCCTAATTGGAATTCTCTTATCGCATAACACGCCCGATGCTTCTCTCCATTTTATCTACCCGCACTTAATCCTATGTTTTACATCAATGTCAAAGCCCCCGTCCTTTTGAACAAAAGATCCTAAATATTTAAAGCTCTCAACTTCACCTATCACATCACCATCTATTGTCAGTTGTCTCCTCATTCCTTCAACTTCTTGGTCTCTTTGTTCAAAATCATACTCAATATACTCAGTTTTATTTCTACTAATTCTCAATCCCTTTTCTTCGAGGGCTAACCTCCACTCATTTACCCTATTATTGACAACTTCTAGGTTTTCTCCTATCAGAACTATATCATCCGCAAACATCATACACCATGGTATCTCACCCTGTATCTCCTTTGAGACCTCATCCATTACCACTGAGAACAGGTAGGGGCTTAGAGCTGACCCCTGGTGCACACCTACTCCTATACTGAAACCTTCTGATACTCCACACCGACTCTTGACACTAGTACTCGACCCTTCATACATATCCTGGATCAAATTAACATACATTTTTGGGACATTTTTTCTCATTAATGCCCACCTTAAAACTTCCCTTGGCACCCTGTCATACACCTTTTCTAAATCTATAAACACCATGCATAGTTTTTTATTCTTTTCTCTGTACTTCTCTACTAATTGCCTAACACAAAATAATGGCTCCATTGTCGATTTTCCTGGCATAAAACCAAACTGGTTTTCTGATATCGACGTCTCACTTCTTATCCTCTTCTCTATAATCTTTTCCCAGATCTTCATACTATGACTCATGAGCTTTATTCCTCTATAGTTCCCACATTCTTGTATGTCTCCTTTTCCTTTAAATATTGGTACAATAAAACTCTTTCTCCAATCTTCTGGCATTTTCCCCTCTATCAGTACCTTATTAAAAAGATTTTTCAACCACCCAATGCTTACATCTCCTAACATTTTCCACACCTCTACAGGTACTCCATCTGGTCCTACCGATTTTTTCTTTTTCATCGCCTTCGCCACATCTCTCACTTCCTCCTCGCCCACTAAACCAATCAATCCTTCATTCCATGACATACTCTCTAAAGCTTCTTTTGGATATTCCTCGTTCAGTAATTTCTCAAAATGTTCTTTCCATCTTTTTTTCACATCCTCATCATTTGTTAAAACTCTCTTATCCTCATTTTTTATACACCAGACATCTTGGAAATCCTTGGATCGCTTTTCTCTCACCTTCGTCAGTCTATAAATTTCTTTTTCTCCTTCCTGTGTTCCTAGCCGCTCATATAACTCATCATACCTATTAAGCTTTGCTTTGCTTACCGCACTTTTCACTATTTTACATACATTTTTATACTCTATCCAATCTTCCCTCTTCCTACTTTTCTGCCATACCTTAAATTGCTTTTTCTTACTCGCTACTACTCTCTGAATCTCCTCATCCCACCTCCACGTTTCCTTGTCTTCTGGTAAACTACTTTTGGTTTCACCAACAACCTCTTTTGCTATGTTCTTAACACAAGTGACCATCCTTCTCCAAACCTCATTTATATCTCCCTCAACATTCCACACAGCTTTTTCTTTTAATTTCTTTATAAACTCCTTCTCTTTGTTTCCTATTAATTTCCACCACCTAATTCTGATCTCCTTCCCTGTCTTCCTTCTTTTGTTCATCAATTTTATTTGTAAATTTATGACAAGACTGATCCTCAGGGTAAACGGCAGTTTTTTTTATGTTGCACAAGATGATTATTTAATATTATTTTATTATTTTTTATTTTTTTAATAAAACTTAAATCTGTATAATTATTTGATGACTATTATTATAAAAATATTCCATAGTAAGATTATTCGATTCTAAATTATATTACGATTACTACATTAATTAGTTATTTGTTTATTCGATTAGGCGATAAAGGACGATTATTAGGTTATTCGATTATTAAATTATTCGATTGTTCGATTATTCGATTGTTTGATTGTTCGGTTATTCGATTAATCGATTATAATCGAAATATTTTTTTTTTAAATATGATTATTTATGGGAAAAATAATCGCACAGTCCTATAACGACGGGATACTACTATTCACCTATCCCCGGCTGTATTCCGTATGGCTATACTCCCAAAGAAATATTTATTTAAATAGTAATTATCATAATATTGTGTATTGATAATAATAATAATAATAATAATAATAATAATATTAATATAGATATTACAATTTAATTTTTGTCTTGCTTTTATTAACTATTTTATCGTTTAAATTATTACATATTGAAATGATGGAATTATTATTATAAATACCTTACATTCATTTTCTAAATATTTTTAAACATTTTATGGTAAAGTATAAAAAGCATAGAGAAAAATTTAGTATTATAAATAAAAACTCAAAACTAATTATGAGCTTATTTTATTCAATCAAATGCTTTTGCTTTTTAACTATTTAAAGCGTTGTTATACCAACCACTTATTTATAATTGGTTTTTAATAAAAGTATAGTGGTTAGTCGTTGAAATCACATTTTTATCTAATTATTAGTATATGCTTTTTTTCTGATATTGTTCTATATTTAATTTGGAAAGTACGATTTAATCTGTTGGTTCGGCGAAAAATCTAACAAGTACTCATTTCTGTTTCTGTCTAGTATTTAATTGGGTGTAAATTGCTGCAATCGACTTAAAACTTTGATAAAATTGTATATAGTATAATATAATATTTAACATAAGTGAACATTTATTTATTGTATAATGTTTCGTTGTATAAATATTTCCATTATTCTTGGTGGTTATAATATAAAACCACTGTGCAAGTGTAATAGCAATATATTACAAACAGATATTTAACAATGTTAAAGATTTGATTTTGATTTTCAAGAATTTAGTTGAACATAATTAAAATTTCGTCCGGCTTATTCGTAAATATCAAATTTAAACATATTACAATTTTGCAAATTTTGTAATTAGAAAAAAAATTTTGTATATAAAAATTGTTTTAAAAAAAAAAAATACTAGACTTGAATATTTAGAAGAAAAATGGAATTGCCATTTAAAAAAAAGAAGTTGTATTGCGCTTGCTCGTATTGTTCCGATTAAAAAATTGAAATTTGAAATTGCGTATTTAGTATTCACTATCATTTACGAAAACTCAATTTCAAAACAAAATCATCAAACAGAAATACTTTGGTATCTCTTAGCTTAAATACACTGTATATTTATTAGTTTTTCAAATATTAAATATTTAAATCATATAAATCATAGTTATGTAAAATGTATTAATAGTTGTCGATTGTAAGCAGCTTCAATGTACATGAAGTAACTTTTTTAAGACCTTATTTAAATTATTTTATTAAAAAACTATTTCATAATGTTCTTTACTTATTCTTAGCATTTTTATTGTTTTATATAATTATACTTGATTAAAATTATTTTATAAATAATTAATATATATATATATATATTTTTTTTTTTATAGTACTGTATTAATATAAATCAACTTGTTATAAAATATGGGTATTATGGGTATGGTAATACGTTGAGTTTGGCCATTTGTTTAATTTTATTTTCATTTTAAGTTATAATTTTATATCAAGAAACGGATTGAGTTTGTTTTAAAAATGTATTTATTTAATTTAAAATCTATCATAAAAATTAATGTTTAGTTACAACTATTAAAAAAGTACATAATTATTCAACCTACAGTTATTTCCAATTCAAACAATTGAATTAATTTTGATATTTACTACATATAAAGTTTTTGAAAATGCACATAATCTTACCTCATAAAAGTATAATTTTATAATAAAGAAATGTTTTATTAAATAACAAACATTTACTATGAAAAAATACATTAATTTCTATTTTAAGTAGTATACTAATTATAATATCACCTCTGCAATCCTAGTGCCAACAAAACAATGAGCTGCTGTTAGAGCAAATAATGGTGATATTAATGCTCCAGTACAGAAGTTTATTTGAAAATCAAAAATTTCTGTCCTTATACCAATCACATAGGGATAGTATTCATAATCAAGTGGTTTGCCATTTGCTACTCTAATAATTCTTCGGTTGTTTTTCGTTGATTGTGATCGATGGACTATTTTAGCAATAAGTATGATGATTGAAATTATTTTAGTGATTTCCATTAGATTAATAGATTTTAGGAGTACAAATAAAACAATAATTATTGTTTGCAATCAAATATTTAAATTAAATTGTAAATATCCATGACTTCAGAATATATTTGTTTGGTAAAATATCTTTGTATTCTCTAGTTTATTGATTTAGTTTATTTTATTTATTTTTATTTAATTTGCTTTTGTTTACACATTAAAGCAAAACGATTACATAATAAATTTAGTTTATTTATAAATACTTATTATAATAAAGACAATTGCATTTATTTAAATATGTTAAAGTATTTTTACTATGAAATATCTTCCAATAAGTAATTATAAATTTTAATAATGTTATAATTTTAAGTTCAGTTCTTAAATATTGGTGGTAAAAATGTATACAAAAATATTTCAATTTATATAATAACTAAAGACCGGATTTTTACGCAGCTAACACTTAAAAAACATACAATTGAAATGTTAAAATGTGCAAAATTATGAAAAAAAAAATTTCATTATTGGTACTTCAAATTTTCTTTTTTATACTATTTATTTTTATTGATATCATTGATAACAATTTGAACCAACAGGGATCGAAAATCTTTTGTGTGAGTTTTTAACTTATTATGAATTATTTCTGCAAACCAATTATTTATATATTAAAACTTACAGTCAAGTCAAGTCAAAAAAAAAAAAAATAATAATAATAAGTAATTTTAACTATTCTTATAAATCAATCAAAAATTTAATTCATAATGACCAACAGAATGCTATATTATGTAAATATTGTTTCTATTGGTTCTATCGTCTATGTATATATATATAATATATATCTACCTCATACCTTATATGGTATACGTATACTAGTACCTATATATATATATATATATTTATGTGTGTGCTAACAGTATTATTTTGTAGTTTTGTCCATAACATATTATAATTAATTATTAGGCTTACCAGTACAGAAAAAAGCATTGTAAAAACACTAGCATTTTCGTTCCACTCAGATTCTAAAAAAAATTTCATCGATGACATTTGGGGGGGGGGGGTCCGGACCCCATGAACCCCCCCTCTGGCTACGTCCCTGTCTATAAACTACTCTTCAAACATCTTTAAAAAAATTTATACCGTACCTAGAGGAAAAAATGTTATGACTGTTTGAAATTTAAATATTTACGAAATTGCATAAAATAGCGATTTATTCTCAAACGATTTTTAATATTTATTATAATTCTAAAAGTATAAGTCGCAGATTTTTGAAATTTCTACCAGCTGTTAAAATTGGTATTTCCTTTATGTCATATTTTTTTCAAAATATAATATTGATTTTTAAGCCACTTATAGGCATTTAAAATATTCGATTTTTTTACATTTTATTTTTATAATCAGTGATAAAAAAAAATTTGGCTCCTACAAAATACTTGAAAATTTAATAGAAGATTCCACAGAAGTAGTTCTTATTGTCATTCAAAAATTATTAAAATCCATAAGCACAATTTTTTTTTATAAGCGTTTTAACAGCGAATATTGACATAGAATTACATGTAAAATATAATATAATGTTTAATATTCTAGACTGACAAATGATATCGGTTTTTTTAAAATGCTCTAACTCAAAAACCAAAAATCGCAACAACTTGAAATATTCACCAAATTTTTATATTGACGTTCTCTATACATGGTTAAGTTTTCAAAGTATTTTGACTTATTTATAGACAATTTAAATTTTCGATTTTTCTAAATTTTTTGTTTCAAAATAAAATATACTTATTACAATATTTATAAATAACATTGTATTATATTCTAGACAAACATATCATCTCCGTTCAGAATCGTTTTTCGTATACAATGATACCTATCATTGAATTCAAATTTAACAAATCCATTATAATGACCTATCCTATGAAGAGTCGCACTTCACCCCCAAGTGTACAGCAGAGCGAGGCCCATCCGGTTCTTTTTATTAGTTGTTATTTCTATGTATTTTTTAAATATAATATATTAATTTAAAATGTAAGCGTTACACAGTAATAAAATGTTTCTTTTATTTTGATCAAACTTGAATATTAATATACTTAGGACAAACACAATCATACTAATCTATAATTTATCATTTATCTATGCGTTAACTTAAATTATTTTTAAATAAGTTTATAAACGTACTAAATATGCATTCATATTCTGAAAACCTCAAAAATATGGATTTAAACAAAAAAAAACCATAAAATATGCATAAATATGCATATATTTATTATATTTAATATTTTTAATTATGCGAAATAAAAATAGTATTATTTGATTCCATGGAACATGAATCTTATTTGTATCCAGGTCTGCATTTAAATGGATCAATAGAAAATAATATGCAATTTCAAAAATATCTGAGCTCTAGTAATAAAATAAGCTTTTTCTAACTATTTTGTAAAATTATTATAATTTGTGTTTTTATTGAAAGAACTTTTTTTACTTAAATTATATAGTAAGAAATAACAGACTTTTCAAAGTATTAGATATTTTATAAATTTCATATTATGCTACAATCCCTATAGGTTAGGTTAGGAAATATCAAGTTCATATATTCTTTACAAAAAATGGAAATATACTAATATTCATGTATGAATGATTGTATTGATAATATTCATATAAGAATAGATTTTGAAATCAAGTATAATTGTGTATAGTAATAATATTAAAATATATACAACAGTGATAAATTTGATCAATGTCTTATGTAGTGTATCCACTATCATTGATATTAAACTTGAAATATCTAATTAAAAATAATATAAATATTTATCAAGAACTTATAATTATTTATTAACATTTTTTAAAAGAACATTATTTTTCTAAGTATGAAATCAAATTTTATTATATTTTAATAGAGATTATATTTAAAATTAAGTATAAATTGAAAATAATGTTGGTAAAAATGAGTAAAATTAATTTATTGATATTACTAGTTATTGAAATTATTGGTTCTAAATCATTGATTACTCATTTTATGAAAATATTTGTTTCAAAAAACATTTATTTTTGAATATAGTTTTCATCTGATAAAAAATAATCGTCTTATAGTACTTTACTATTAGTCTATAATAATCTGTAATATAAATACATATTATATCTTAAGTAGTGAAGGAATCATAGTATTAGAATTTTATGAAGTCATAAGTTATAAAAGAAATTTTTCTAAATTTTTTTCATACTTTTATGAGCGCTTGTTAAATACAAGTATCTGTAGATTACGATTTTTGTGTGTAGGGAGCGCTGCGGAAAACTAGCGAAAACCGTGAAAACTTCCCTGTATCCAGTGTGTCTTTAATATCGTTGCGGGTTAGTCGTCGTTAACTTATATTCTTCCTCTACCCATTTGTTTACGCTAATGCATTTTTTTTTATAAATAATATACACTATAAGTAAAATTAAGCATGTATTCATGTGATAATGGGTGATATTATTTTGTGTAGTGATCGATGCATTTGAAAAAAGGCAAGTGATTTAAATATACCTATATAATTAACTTTAAATGACATTTAAAGAAAAATAATTTTAAAAAAAAAACTCAAATTATAGAATCTTAAGTGTTTTCATAGTTTTAGGATGGAATTACATTAATTTTGATTTAATATTTTTTGACATTTTTTTAATATTTATTTATAATTGGTCAGTTAGTCAATTCAATTTTATTGGTTTATTGGTTATTTAACTGTTAATTGGTTTAATATTAGTGAAAACAATATTTAGTATTTTATGAATAATTTAATTATAACATTATTCGTATCATTGTTATAAATGAACTGATTTTATAATTATAGATTTATATTTTATAAATTTTTACACCAATTAAAGAGTTGGATATAATTTTTCTAATAGACATACATGTGGTTGATTTTGGTGTCTCAACAGTTATTTTGTTGGGGAAAAAATTAAATTTTTTTGAGCTAAAAGTAAAAATAAAATAATGTTTCATAAGTATGTTCTAATAAATTGAATAAATAAGAAATTGAGGGTGATTTAATAGTTATTTTTTTTGAACAATTACACTTTGTAAATTGAATTAGATATGAACAATATTATATAAAGGTATGTATAATATTTATCTTATAAACTATGCTCACCATTACCTTACTACTTAAAATGATTTATATACCTAAATTTAATTTAATGTTTTTTTTGTTTTTTTTTCTGTATTGTTATTATTTAAATTATAATTCAGTTTGCTTCTTTAATATTATATATATATATATATATATATATATATATATATATATATATATATATATTAACAATAATTAATGGTTCACATTATATATTATATGTAATGTAAGAAATATACGGAATCTAGTATTTTAACAATTTATTTTTTTTTCAATTATTTGGTATTATTTATTTTTGGCATCTCTTTAGGGTTTTTATCAAAAATATTTTAATACTTACAAACATATTAATTGCAAAAGAGCAACACCACGATTGAAATGGGACAAAGGTCGAGGATTTGAATGAAATTCCCGAGAGTATTGTTGGTGAACACGTCTATTATTGTTTAGTCCCAGTACGTACCGGCCTTTAAAGGTTGACCCCTCAGTCATTGCCAAAGCTATTAAAAAAAAAAGAAATAGAAATTTTACAATTTCACTTTTGACGCGTATGCGTGAACGTCACATAATAGGTAATTTATTTATAAGCAAGAAAAAGTAAAATAAATTGTTAAAAATACCTAAAGCTCTTAACATTGGCTCAATTGGATAAAAATGAATTGGAAAAAACGAAAAACCTTTTTATACATCCCCTTTTGAAATCGTATAGTCTATAAGCATTGGTCGGGTCATTCATCAATTATACCGATATGCATTGATAATTTTGTATATTTTATTGGTTAGTTGGTCATTGATTAGGAACATTAAATCAAGGGAAAAAAAAAATGTTCTTGGTGAATTTTGATTGTAGATATAAAATTCATATATAAAATCATAAAAATATTAATATACTTCAATTAAGTATAATATTTTATTTAACTTTTAATTTGTAATTTATTTAATGTTTTACTATGGTTAACTTTTTAAATGCATGATAATATTATTTTTTTGGAAAATATTTATAACAAAGTTATACCTTATGTGATCTTGTGATTTAATCTCTTTGAAATAAAATGTTCGAATTTATCGAATTTATCTCAACGTGTATAATATGTAAAATGTACATTATGGTTTTTTATTACTAAGTAAGCATATCAAAATTAGTATTGACATAGTTTTATAATTGCTTAACAGTTTTCGGGTTTGAAATAAGATACAGCATATTTTAATTTTTTTAACGGATTTTTAAAAATGGTTTTTTTTTTCTGGCTATTAAATATTTAATTGATACTTTTGTATATTTACAAAACATTCGTCTGTTTTTATAAAATATTTACTTAAGTCTTTTATAATTTTCAACACTTGCCTGAAAAATGTACTAGAATTAGATATATTGGCGTAATTTAGTTTAAAAAATACGTTCAATAAATTCATTTTGATACGTTGTATAGCAAAATTTGCTTTTTATATTTAATATAAAACATTAAATTTAAATGTTTATTTATTAATATTTATGGCAAATTCATTAATCTTGAATATACTATACGTCAATATAGCAATCAATAATTGCTAATACAGCTTTTAAAAGGAGTTATAAAAAATAAGCTCTTTTTTCCTGTATTTTTTAATTGTTTTTGTATTCTGTTGTATTATTACGTTTTTATTCATATTTATTTGTTTATTATTTTTTTTTTTAAATCATCTCTCATCATAACAACTAATTTGTGTAATCTACAATCTTAGAATTTAGTTATATTCTTGAGTTGTATGAGTTAACTTTATAAAGTAATGGATATTTTTTTATAAAAAGCTATTAATGAAGTTAAATATTTACCTTCCGATAAAATTAAAATTTATTTTAATCTACAACCAATTAAATTTTTTTTTATATAATTAAAACACTTAAAATTATATTATTTCAAACAATTATTTTTAAATTTTGGTCTTGATATTTGTTTTATAACATTTTATATATTCTTACACTTAAAATTTAATTGTATACTTGGAAACTTTCTTTATGATTTTTAATCTGTATTTTTGTAAAAATACAACAGGTAGTGATAATAATTTGATTTAAATGGTTTCATATAGAGTTTTGGTTTAATGATTTTTTTATTTTTACTTCAAAATTATTTATCAAACTTTTAATTTTTAACTTTTTCAGATCTAAATATTTTGCTATAGGATAACCAAAAATTGGAGTAAGCTTTACACGAGGCTTTACATAACATTATTAACTTACTGTATTCAAAATTCTTTTTTTCAAAAAGTGAAATATTAAGTAATTATGTGACAAATTTTAACCTAAATTTTCAAGTTTTTCCAGTTTCTCCTAAATACTTTGAGGAATTCCATAGAAAAACTTTCTAAATTAATATCCGTTTTCAATTTCCCTTTTGAAAACAAAGATATCCCATAAAGAGTCTTGATGGAAAAAAAAAACATTAATTTATATATTCCTATTTTAAGTGTAATTATTTAAAATTACATTATTTGTAAGAATCGATAAAAAATGAAAAAAAGAAAAAAAATTGAATTTTTAAAGATTTTGGGGTACTTAATTAGTGAATATTTCATGTTCTATAAATTACGCTGTAAATCTTCTAAAATATATTAAAATAAAGTTAGTAATAAATATACTTAATTCTATAGTAAAATATATGTAAAATATTTATATATACATTTCTTTTTAAATGACATTTTAATATAATTTTATTTGTTTCATAATATTTTGTTATAGTAAAATTATATTTTCACACTTGTACTATTATTCTAAAATAAGTATTACTAAAATTATTTTTTACTACTGTTAAAATAAATACATTCTTAGTTTAACTCAGAATAAAAAAAAAAAAAAAAAAAAAATAATTAAAAATGATCATATTTATGAAATATGTTAATTCAATGTAACTTATAAATTCTATATTTTTTTTAAAATTTAAAAAAAAATTTTTTTTTCAAATACCTTAATACAATACTCAATTATTTTAAAAAATTACCAGTTTAAAAGTGTTTTATTTATCTTAAGTCTTTATAAAATTATAGATTAAGTATAAATTAATATAGGTATATACATATTCATAAATATGAGGGTGGTTAGGATAGGTTGGATGAAGAAAAACATATTTAATAATTTTTACAGAGCGATTTAGGATGGCTAAATATTAATTATATATGTAGTATATAATAAATAAATAATAATAATAAGGAAATAAGAGGTTTTTGATAGAAGCTGTGATAGGCTTTAATGGCCTATTAAGTCAAAAAAAAAGAAAAAATGTAAATGTATATAAATAAAAATTATTCATAGCAAACAGATAATTGTGTTTTGGCCTGTTTTTATTAATATATAATTTTTTTTCAAATTATATGGTAATTTTAATTATAATATTAAGTTTGAATTTTAATTATTTATGATACATGACTTTAACACTTTGAAATTTACTAAATGATTTTAAAATAAATTGACTATCAGATAATCATTTGTGTATTGAATTTGTGTAAATATTGAAAGTTTACATATTTATCTTAAGTTGATGTATTTAATAAACTCGTAATTAAATTAATTAAATAGATTTTTATTTAGTTATTTTATAGGTAATAGTTAAAATTATTATTGTCATATGAATAAAATGCTAGTATACGAGTAAGTTCTTAGTTTCAGTTATTTCGGTTAATATTTTTGGATAGCAAAATAACTGGTACATTTTATCGTAGTTCATAAAAATATTTGAATGATTCAAAGAATTATGACGGTATATTTACTTTGTCGAAGTGTTATACTATATTTTATTTTGAATTTTCGGTAAACTTTTTTTTGGTTGATGACAAAGAAAAACTTATTAAGGATATTTTAATCAGGTTTTAAGCCTCAAGTTATAAAATTGAAAATAGCATGAATTTTTATCTACAATTATTGAATAAGATATTAAATTATTTAATATATATATATATATATATATATATATATATATATATATATATATATATATATATATATATATATATATACATTATATGAACTATAATGAATTGATGTAAAATTGTGTAAAATTGGACTTATCGATTATTATTTGAGTAATTATTTAAAAAATCATTTTTTTATGCAATGAAAGTGGTAAATTAATTAATTATCATAATATATAAATACGATATTTTATCGTCAAATATACATTAATAAGTATAATTATAACAATTAATTTTATGTTAATTTTTGGATACCAAGTTTTCAGGCCAGCAGGCCATTTATATTGGCCATTACGCTTGTTCATGAATCCCAGCGGGCCATTGCTCATACTCGTATACTTAATTTTTTTGATGTTTCTATGTGAATTGTTTGTTCTATCTTCCGGTTTGAAATTTGAAATATGCATTATTTTACCATTGTGTCTAAATTTATTGTGACAAAGATTTACGTCCATTCTAATGATTATGCAAGAACCATTTATTTATTTTGTTTCTAAGATACTATTTTTTTGAAGTACAACGTGTGCGAATTAAGCATAACCATGAGTATTGCTTTGATTAAGTTACTCTGGTCAAACCTAATAAAAAATATTTTTTAGTTTATCAATTTCAATACCTTTCCAATAATATTTGAAAAACTGTCATTTCTTTATTATTACTTAAAAATATTTATTTTTGAGTTAATATTCAATTACACAATGTTTTTATTACAAAAGAGTAGAGAATGAATAAATAAATTTATTTTATTTCATGCGTCTGTATTATAACTTAAAAAGGACGAAATGATGATGTTATTTCGTTGCAGTGTTAAATACTAATATCTTGTGTTCTATCAGCAATTCATGGAGCTAAGGCTTTGCTAATATGTTTGCTATTTATATGATATTTTCATTTATTCTCATTCAACTTCAATAGTTTAACTTATTTAGTAACTTGTGCCTATCAAAAAGCATTTAACTATAACTCTTTACATCAATACTCCCATATACATTGACATTACATTCCAATGTATGAATCTTTGATAAAATTTTAATATTTAATGTTGGTATTACTATTTAGTCAATTAATCAACTAATATGTGTTACAATAATTTTAGAACCAATCATAACGATTGTAAAAAACCTAACGAGTAGGCAATCGTGTATGGTTGCTACTATTTTAACATTTATATGTCTTATAAAAATGTATTTTTTTTATATGATGTGGTAAGTACATAATACTATATTAGTTCTAAAAATAAAAGAAACCGGTGAAATACTGCTTCCTATTGTATGTTATTTTGTATTTTACTTCTTGTACGAACCATTATTGTCATTTAAAAGCAATAATAAATTATTGAATTTTAAAAATATTTTGAGCTGAAATCAGTGTAATTTATGAAACGGTAAATAGACTCTTCTAAGCTTTACTTTGTATTTTGAAATAAAATAATTTATATTATAGTAAGACTTACATTTTTTTTAACCTATTTTAACAAAAATATTTAGAAAAGAAATGGAGTTGAATCCTAACTAGCAAAAACCACATTGGTTACTGGGGCTGGTGATTGTCCTCGATGTTTCCCGGTTATACATGAGTGAAATCTTTTATAATAATAGTAAAATATCAATAGGTAATATTAACCTGTACACGTTGAGGTAAATGATGTAATGACGATCGGATGTCTATGCTTTTAAGTGGTAGGCCGATAGTGATGTTTCTGAGGCGGCTGGCCGACGTATGTAAGTCGTGGGAGGTAGAGGAGGGGGTTGATGATAGTCTTAAATAAGACTAATTCATTATGTGCCAAAGGAATCCGTTGACTACTACGCTACTGGTTCAAGCTAGTCGCTGCTCGTTACCGCTGCCGTTTATCATACTCGTGAAGTCGTTCGGTAATTTATTATTGCTAGTTTTTAGGTATCCATCTGTTCTTATTCTGTTCAGGACAGGTGACTGTTGCTTGGACTCGATCTAATGATTGAAGAAGTGAGGTGCTGGTGTCTTTCTTTTGGGAAAATGGTTTAATATATACTTTATACTAGGCATCTATATCAGTAGACGAATGTTGAAAGAATCGGGTAAGTTAAGAGATAGTTTATTGCTTTAAGTTAGTGAATTAAATGGAGTATATTTTAGCTAGGATTAAAATGTGGTTATAATCAGAATTATAATTTTTATATATATTGAGGTGTTGGTGAAATGTTTACCCTCCACACGTATATAGCTTTCTGTACTTGCTAAAAAAATGTCACCACTAGCTTTGCACATTTAGTACCGTCTTTGTTATGCTGGGTTTTTTGTTGATCCCATTTGAATAATTTTGCGATATTATTGGTATTTTTGTAATCTAGACCTATTGTGTTTACATTGAAGCATTCTAATTGGTGGAAATATGATGGTTGGGCTGATATGCTTCATCATACTTATAAGCCCAATTTCTTTTTAAACAAAAATATTTAAAAGAAGATGAAGTACGCTCGAAATAACAATCAGAAATGCAATAATCACAATGTTTTACGTGTTCAATAAATCATAATTTTGTATGCATATTTGTCATAATGATAAACCTAGTCAACATAACATAAAATAGTTCAAATACGAATAAAATATATTTTAAAACAAATTTGTGGAATACCTTTATAATTTTAAAAATTATTTTCCTTTTTGTTTAAATAAAGGAAATTTGTTTAGAGATTTAAACTTAAATATTTATTTATGAATAATTTAAATTTTAGTCGAAGGTATTGGCAATTTATAATTATATTGTTTTTTGTAATTGTATATAATATATTTATAAATACAAATTTATTGTAGACTTATCAATGTGGTTTTCTAATACTCTAATTATATCATAATATAATATTCTTTTCCAATTCTCTCTCACAGCTTCGCTATACTATAAGTATTTTATGTCCCCTATTTAATATTCTTAAATACACTACTGTCATCATTGTTTATCCAAACACATTTATTCGGAATTAATAAAATCAATACTAATTTGTAAATTAAATCGTAGAAAATATATTTTTTGAAATTATAAATGTAGTTCAAAATGATAAACGTATTTTATAAACTAATTCTTACTTTGTATAGTTTTATCAAGTAGCATATACTTAGAATTGATAAATTTATTAAGCCTTTGGTCGTTAGACTATATAAAATTCATTTTTAAGTATATAATATAGTAATCAAGAAATATTATTTATATTTTGGTTTATATAAAAAAAAAAATTAAATAAATAAATATATATTTTGTTTAAGAGTTGGTAACTCCATTTAAATTATTGATACCTTCATTTTAGTACTTATTTTATAGGTTTACTTTATATGGTTTACGAGATATAAGGACGAATGAAAAATATATCATGTTTCATTCGAAGTTTAACGCAGATTATGGCTTTTATAATACATTTGTTGTACACTTAAGTAGCTACTTGGTAGACATTTTATTGTACATAACTTCTGTATAAGGTCATTCTGTGAACTATATAATCTTTATTTAATAATTTTTTTAACGTTAGGGAATTCAAAAAATGTAACTCATCTAAAATTGTAGAAGACGTAGATCTATTGAAATATTATTACATAATCATTATTAAATATATATACTTATTCATTTAGAATTTTTTAGATTCTGAACGGAGTGAAGAATGTATTGATTTTACAATGATGTGTGTTTTTTTTTTTTTTTTGTGTCTGTCGACACGATTTGGGGCAGTAAAAATGCTTCGATTGCCTTATGTAGCAACTTTTCTGAAAGGAAAGTGAATCTATTTGGTACTTTGGGGGGTCAAAAGTAAAAAATTTCCAATATTTTTTAAATGCGACGGGAAAAAACCATAAAAAAATTTGGGAAAAACGGGAGTTTTTACGCAAAACCAGTTTTCGACATAATCAAATTTTTTATTTTGCTATAACTCAAAAACTAATCGATATAAATACTTGAAATTTTCACCAAATGTTAAGATTAGCGTTCTCTATACACCATTAAATTTTCTAAGTATTTTGACTTTTATTGAGCTATTAATAGACAATTGAAATTTTCAATTTTTTTAAGTATTTTTTTTTTAAATAACGATAAAATTTTTTTGGCTGCCCAGAAAATCTTGAAAATTTAATACAAGGTTTTTTATAAGTTGTTCCTTAACTGATAAAAAAAAATCTAAAATCGTAAGTCACAATTTTTTTTTTTAAGTGCTCAAAGTTCCAATTTATACGAAATATGTAAAAATCACGATAATTTGCAAGTTATTTTGTAGATAAAAATTCATAAAATTTTTTCTGTTCATACTTAAGGTTCAAAATTTTAACACTAGGTTATCTATAAGCTACTCTTCAAAAATCTTTAAAAAAATTTCTACCGGAATTAGAGGAAAAAATTTTATGACTGTTTGAAATTTAAATATTTACGAAATTGCATAAAATAGCGATTTATTCTCAAACGATTTTAAATATTTTTTATAATTCAAAAAGTATAAGTCGCAGATTTTTGACATTTTTAACAGCTGTTAAGATTGGCATTTCCTTTACGTCATATTTTTTTCAAAATATAATATTGATTTTTAAGCCACTTATAGGCATTTAAAATATTCGACTTTTTTAAATTTTTTTTTTATAATCGGAGATAAATATGATCGGTTTACTCAATTTTTTTTTATAAGCCCTTAAAGCTCAAATTTGTATAAAATGTGTAAAAATCACGATAATTTGCAAGTTATTTTGTAGATAAAAATTCATAAAATTTCTATATAATGTAGAATGTTCTAGACTGACAAACTATATCGCTGTATGCAACTGCCAACCCGTCCTAATTGAAAAATATATTTATCGTTTCAAAATAAAATATACTTTTTACAATGTTAATAAATAACAATGTATTATATCCTAGACAAACATATGAACTCCGTTCAGAATCGTTATTCGTATACAATGATATCTATCATTGCATTCAAATTTAACAAATCCATTATAATAATGACCTATCCTATAAGCGAGGTGCACTCCACCCCTAACTGTACAGCAGAGCGAGGCCCATCCGGTTCTTTTTTTTTTTTTATTCGATTATTTTAAAGGTAATTTATACAATTTAATATTCAGAAACAAATTGTTTCTTAATTTAATTTTAATTATAAAATAATTATATTTAATGAAGATTTAAGATGTGTCATTATTATTTGTAAAAAAATTTAACAGAATTTGATTCTCAATTTTAACAAATCAACATTATAACAAAAAATATTGATAATATCAGTTTGGTAAACATTTTTAAAATCAGGCTGAAATGAAATAATTAACCAAATTTCAAACATAATAGAAGTAATTTTTCTATATTCAGTATTTCAAAATTATATTTAAGTTAACTTTATTTTTTAATTTAATGATACATTAAAAGTATTTTAAAAGAATCAATCATAATGTTACTATATTCCAAGTTTTATAATATGGAAAAGTATTAAAAATTATGCTATTATAGGGTTCTGTTATATGATGTATGGAATATTTTGTAGCTACCACACTATATCTCCATTTGTATTCGTTAATTTTTCAATTTGATTTTAAAATTAAATTTTCGTATTATTTTTATTATAAACAGACGGTTTATTTAGAAGGAGGTTATTCATCGTTTTTTTTTTAAATGTACAGCTCATAAGTCATAATTTTTGATAAAATAACTTATAAAATTATAATCTGTAATCTAATTTTTAATAAAATAATTATTCTAAAAATAGTTCATCGTTCTTTCACAATCTTAAATTTAACTTGCATAGAAGTTAGTATTTTAGTAATCTATTTTTTTCCTTAAAAAATAAACAATATTTAATTATTGAATTTCAGTTTCATCATTACATTTTGAGTACAATGTTTTTTAATAATTATATATTTATGTAGTAAACTATTATTTTATAGAATATGTATAATTGTTTAGAGTATTTATTTTAAAATGGATATCATAAATTTATATGCCTATAAAAAACATATAATATATTAGGTTTAGAAAATTTGACAAATTTATAATAATTGAAACATTAATGTAAACTGATTTATTACTATGTAATTTCAATTAATTTACACTATCGACGTAATCTGATTCATTAAATTATATTTTAAACTTAGTATTATTTTTGGGAAAATAGAAATTTTAAGGACATACTTGAAAAATAACTGTTCAATTTATTTTCATAAAATATTATACTAATTTGCAATTATTTTTGTTAAACTTGTATTTGTATTCAATATTTTATGTATTATAAGATTAGATGTTATATAATGTTATAAGATGTAATATAATAATTGTAACATCATAGTTAGCATTTCCGTTTACAGAGAAAGGGAAGAAAAAAAAATAATATTTATTTTCAACGCTACTCTTCCAAATTTTGCCTGATCTAATAATTCATACATTTTGTCTTCATCGACAATTATCATTACTTTGTCAAAGAGGCGACTTGCGCATTTAAGTACTAGTCATTACCTTGCAATCATTAATAGTGGTAAGCATGAGAAATATAAGATTTGAACCTAATTTATAAGAATGTCCTTAAAATATTGTTAAACGTTATTTTCTTCATAGAAAAACTTATCGAACACTTTTGGATTTTTTTTTTCACTAACCAATGACTGATAAATTTGGTGTATTAGGGAACTATAAATATTTTTTTTACCACATGGTAAAATGTACTGAAATTCGTAGTATAGGAATATTGGGTGATTTTCCTTATAAGAATTAGTAGCAAATAACACAGTTTAACTGCAGGGTTTCAAAAATAATTGCCTTTTGATTATTCAATAAAGACATACGTATGGATAATAACATTAAAATTATTGTGAAAATATTACATTGATAATTATTACCCATTTTTCTAATGTTTAAAACTTTTAAAATAAATAGCTTGCACATAACTATATTAATAGTTATAATGGTTAGGATAGGTTGTTTTCCTTAAATTCAGTGGTTCCCAATCTTTTTAGTTGTGTAGACTACTAGTTTCGTAAAAAATCTTTGAGGTTCACTAATAACAATATGTGTTATATATAGGGTACATATCCCTATATACATTTATTTAATGCATATATAGGTGTCAATAATTACAAAAATAATTTAAAAAAATTGTTTATTAAGGAAAAAACTTTATTGAGCCTAATTTATCTAATTTATCAATTCAATAAGATTTTGGACATTTCCGATATTTGCATTAAAAACTAGTTCGTTTTAGCCCTAACTCATTCTCATATTTAATTTAATCTTATATTTACTTTATAAAAGTTTAAAACGATGGCTCATTGAGATAGGTTGTCGAAAAGCCCATCAAGTTTCTTAGTGAAATGATGGTAATTGCTGGATAATCTCATTCATATTATTATAACCAGAAATATTATTTTATATTAAAAATATATTATATTATTATGTTTATGAGAAATATAGACGTTAGTCATAATGGTCTACAGTTATGTTCCACAATGTCCGCGGCTCATGGGATGAGAACCACTGTATTAAATAGGTATATCGTAAAATATATTTGTCATCAAAATTCATTAAATTACTTATTTATAGTTTATTGTCTGGCTTATGATAAGTATTTTTATATTTTCATCACCTAATATAAAATGATGAAGTTAAAATGATGATGATGAGTTTCTAAATTATTCACATCTGTATTGAAACATTAGTTGAATTAGATTATTAAAGATATCTTCAACATACTTTCATAGTTATATATTTCATCTATATGTAACAATACATGTATATTTATTAATATTTTACTTATAATTGAATTTATATGCTCTAAATTTAAAGCTATTATAAATCGGTAATTTTTAACATGAATAATACAGATTTATTCTTAATTATATTCTACAGTATCTTAACTTCAAGGAATTATTGACTATAATTTACATTAACGTATGGAGTCATGTATGATAGGATAATTTTGACAGTTGTAAGCAAAAACCAAGAAATGTTAACAATAACATTAACATATAAAAATACAAGAATTTAATTGATTAAAATTGATATTTATATTAAAAATATGTAATTATGTAATTTAAATTGTTTCAGGTTTTCTACAACGATATGAAAATGGTGGAGCTTTTTTAATAATAGTGCGTATTTTAGTGAAAATAATAGCGTTTACGAACTAAAGTGTAGTTACAAAACTGAGAGTATTAGATATTGACCGTTTAATTTTTATTCAATTATTTAATTTTAATTAATATGTTAACTATAATGCGGTTGAAATTTGTAATGATGTGGTCGGTGACGGTTCAATGGATTTCTTATACAGGTTTGTTAACGTTGTATTACAGTTTGTAAATAGCTATTTAAGTACTTTTCATGGACTTTTATACATTTTAATAATTTAATCAATGATATAAGAGTGCTTTACAAATTAATAATTGGTGTTTTTAAGAATATTAAATGTTTTCAAGGTATATACAATATACACGGTAAATTATATTTTATTGGAATAAAAATCATAGGTTACCTATTACACATTGATGTATGTAAATGTAATTCGTATATAGTAAATCGGTTGTGGAGTAAAAATAATGTACTGCATAAAACATCAAAGAGTTTTCTTTAAGCCAATCGTTTTGAATATTTCTGTAAAGTCGTTTGAGATGTCGTAAGGAGAAAAAAGAAAAACGTATTTATTCACCAAGTTTGTATTCAAAAGTTTTATGCGGTCAACGTTTGTTTTTTTTATCTCACTGGACTAGCACAATAAAAGATGTCTTCTTAACAGTATACAAGAGAAAAACGTATTTTCTTGTTCGGCAGTTTTACTAATAGCGTCTGGAAACAAAGAAATTTCCCTAAAGGGCTTATACGTCATGGTTGGTGAAATCCGTATTCATCTTATACATTTTTTTCGTCACCCAATCTGTTTATCAATGCAAAATGAGTCCGAAATCGGTAACGTCTCTCAATGAAAGAAAAAAAAAGAAAAAGGAGGTTAGAAGAGTAACGATTGAAAAGCAACCATATCCTATGGGACAAGGAAGAGCAAAATTGCATTTCTGTCCGGTCAATAAAACTTTACAACTTATTACTTCAACAAAATCTATCCCATGTGAAATCGAAGGGAACAATCGACAATGAACTAAAACACGTAGGCGGATAAAAAATCGAGAATAATACCAGATCAGATTTCGGGGGATGATTTAAGACATTATTTCAAAGTGGCTAAGGTAGGTAGTAAAGTTTTCCACTTTCCTTGATCTAACTCTTGAAATAGGATACAAGATGGATGGACTGTTTTCTTTCTTTAAATAGAGCTTTTATTTTCTTTAAATAAGCTTAAATTGTTTTTTTCAGCAGTTTTAATATTCAAAGACAGTAGGTTTTATAGAATTCAAACTATATAAATGGCATTGATCGTTTATGCGATTTTGAATATTCAAAATTGTTAGCTTCATTTAATAAACGGTCCAACATGATATAAAATAATTCATAGTATTTATTAATTTTAAAATAAATATTTTCTTTAAATTATGTTTACATATTTAACCATAGTTACATACAAATTAAATTCTTTTTTTATAGAATTTATATCAAATATTAAATAAAATTGTGCTTGCAGAAATTTTTCGTAAGTTATATATATATATAAAACTGACTAGAAATTTGAAACTTTAACTGTATGCTGAAGACAATTTTTTTTTTACTAGACAAAATTTTTAAAAATTGTAATTACTTTTGGTTAGGTTAAATTAGATAAGTTGTACGATTTATACTGATTTTATATTAATTTTCAACTTCAAATGTTTATTACAAAAAAATTGGTAATAAAATAAAAGTGAAATACGCAAAGCAATGATAATAGACTTGGGGACAATAAGTAGGGAAGTTATGAAGTGATAGGACCTTTTATATGTTTCGGTTAGAAATTTGACATGGATCGTTTTAATCTAAAATATGACGGCATTAACGTCTTTTCAGACGGCGAGTGAGATTGTCAGGGCAGTGTGTTTATAAGCAATTATTGAATAAGGATGATAAAATCGTTTTGAATAAAATTTTTTATAGTGTGTTATAACTGACCTGTCAACTGATTCAATGTTTAGGTCTGTGTAAAGGATAGTATTTGATATATACCAAAGAGCGGACATGATTGTACGAAAGGAAATCAATTGGAAAGCTAGCTTCAATTGTTTTAGGTAGCAATATTTTGGCACAGCACCAAGTCTGGGAATATTTTTATACTAAAGCTTTTTCAGAATGGTTTTACTAAATATATGAGTTATGATTTGTTTAAAACTCAATGCACCTATTTACCACTATTCATTTTTTGGATCAAATGGATATAAGACAAATTTCCGCCAGCATTATCTTACCAGATTTCAATACTCTTATTTGAATAAAACTAAAACTAATATAATTATTAATTGACAAAAAAAAAAGATTTTTATTAAATATTTTATTATTATATATAAAATCATAATTATTTTAATTATAATTGGAAATAGACCAATTTACAGTTTTTTTTTTTTTTTTTATAGATTTATTTAAAACTGTTTTCTTATAAATGTCTTTTAGGTGATACAACCATTTAAGTACATTACTTAAGAGACTTAATCTAAAGTAATTTGAAACTCTTCAGTTTTTTCGGTATTAAATGAAAACTTAGATTACCTTAAATAAAATTTGACATGAATAGATTCAAAATATTTTTTGCGATTCGAGTTTTTAAAAAATCTAATTCATGTTGTATACTAAGTAATTAACAAATTAAATTCATCTAATAATTTTTAATACATTTAATTTAATACATAATTATATACATTTTATTCTATAAAAATTAAATCAATTACATTTGATTTTCCATGTTTAATTTTTGATTTAAGTATATATTACTGATTTTGTTAAAATGCATTAGATTTATTAATAAATAAGGTGTAAAATTAATTTTTATATTATTAGTCATATGCAGAGCTCGGAAGTTATAGCACTAAAAAAATTAGATTTTAGCGCTTAAATATACACATAAAAACTTTAATATAAGCACTATTAATAGCACTAAAAATTGCAAATCATGCAAAATAAAATTTCCAACAAATTTTCCATGAAATTTAATATATATTTGATATATTTAATTTACAGATTTTTTAAATATGAAGTATTTGATTTTTTTAATTTTACAGATTTTTAATGTAATTCATAGAATAGTGGTAGGTATATAAGAACTAGGTACTAGTTGTGAGTATTTACAACAGTTCACGATCAATCGAACACGTGACACGTCTGAATGATGACGGAATAATAAAGTAAAATTACCGTGTTCAGTCATTAGTACATAGTTAAAAAGAGAGCACGATAATACAACAAATCCGAAGATAGTGCAACAGTACACTGTTTATATAACTGACACGATTTTAAAAATATAACAATTTATAAAAAAAAAAAAATGTATAAAAAAAATAAAAAACAATATAAACAATTTTATAAAAATAAAACAATTTATTGGAAACGAACGGAATTGTCCGATTTAATCGACGATAGCAGCGGTCTAAAGGGCCCCATACACGGAACGGTATATCGACAAACTTATCGTCAAACACCGTCGAGCGACCAGGTTGATACGTGTATGGACGTGTTGGTTGTCGTGTTGTCGTGTCTACGTGTTGACGCTCACGGAGCATCAACACGACAACCGCCGACATGTCGACACACCTGTATGTGTGTGTATCAATAAATAATATAATATAACATATACGAGTGTATATATATATATATATATATATATATATATATATAATGTGTGATGTCGATATCAACCGCGCGTTTGCGTAAACTATATTGTAGTAGTGACTAAGTGAGTCCTTGCTTGAATGCGGCCCGTTTAATTTTTAAAGTTTATTTAAAGTTTTTAAACTTATGGCGAATTTGATAAGACGTTTGTGGCCGATTTTGTTGATGAATATAAAAAAACATCCGGCATTGTGGAACGTAAAAAGTGATATCGTGAAAAATAATTACTTGAGAAATAAAGGCATTGAGGCAATTGTTCTAAAATGCCAAGAAAAATTTCCTGAAGCTGACGATGCTTTTGTTAAAAAAATATTAATAATTTGAGGATAGTATACAGAGGTAACTGAACTACTGAACTGTATATCGGGTGAATAGTTGATACACAAAATGATTGGTGTGTGGAGTAGGTGATGTTTGACAACAAATCGACCGATCGGTTTGACGGTAAGTTTGTCGATATATCGTTCAGTGTATGGGGCAATTAAAGCCGTTTATTTCGGATGAGTACCGTCTTAAAATAAAACAATTTGTTTTCGTTCACATATTCGTAGACGGCTGTTTAGTAGATATTTAGTTTTTCAACAATATGTGTTTATTTTCTGATTTATATAAAAAATATGCCCATAAACAGCATTTATAACTACAAATTAGCAAAATAGCTCCTATAGTATACATTTAGATCATTTACATTTTTTTTTTTTTAGGTAAAAATATTCCCAAAATTAGCGCTAAAAACCTTAAATTAGCAAAATAGCAGTAAAAACCGTAAATATTTATAAAATAGCAAAATAAAATTTCGTATATAACATCGGAGAAGTGTGAAACATACTTGTATCTTACTTTGGATATTCTAGGACGAACCAAAAAAAAATATGCATTTGCTAGAACTTCCGAGCCCTGGTCATATAATATAATGACTAAATGTTATGAGTTTTAAGATTATAAGGTCCAATAATTATGTACTATATAAATATACTATGGCTTTATAAAGCTTAGATTTCAAAGACAAATTTATTTATAAGAATGAATATTCTCACATAATAATTTAATATTCATAAATTATTATAAATATTCTTCGAAAAAAAATGTAAATATTTAAAATTTTGTCAAGTCTAAATCATATTAACCCACTAAAAAATATCTTAACATTCAAATGTTTATTTTATAATTCTATAATACATTTCAGTAGTCGAATGCTCTGTTTTTAGCATTGATTATTTTTAGTTGCCATTATTTTTCATCTGTGATAAAACGAGTTGCTCTACTCGATTTCATTGGAAAACTTTTTGCGGAATCTCAGAGTTATTGTGAAAACATAACTATTGTTAGAACGTGTATTAAGAAAAGAGTAGGCGGGTAAAAAGAAGATACGAATTATTACTTAAGTTAGTTTTCTATGAAATCAGTATACAAAACATTTATTTCTAGCTTTAAAGATTTATAACAAAACTTAATTTTTATACATTTATTTGATCAGCACTTTTGGTAGTGGTTTCATATTATAAAAATTGATTTCTTAATACTGAGTCATAAAAAATTGATACTAAATGTTATAATAATTAATCTTTGTAGATTTATTTCTCAAAATGTATATATAAAAAAAAGAAAATAAGGCTTAAAAAATATGTGTCTCATTTAATATCAACATAAATAATACCAAATTTGTATACTCAACAATCAAACAAGAATATAATTTATATGATTAAATTCACATTAGATACTATAAATATTAACTAGAAGTGGTTATGGAATTTTTTCAATCATTGCTTGTTTTATCGTAAAAAAATTAGCTTTTTAAACCAATTTTATTAAACAATATACTTTACGTAATGGATGTTATGGAAATACTCATATTATTTATAGCGTCCATTGTTTTTTTGTTTTCGATCTAAAATTGTACGAAAAGTTTTTTAATATAACTTTAAATATGTCATGCTCTACTGCATTAAATAAACCTAAGATGTTTATGATTTTGAAAAAAAATATTTTGTACAACAATTATTTGTCCATGGTATCAATTGTATTATTATATATTATAAATTAAGAACCATCAGTATTTGTATATAAATAATAAAAATGAATGAGTTGTCAACAGTACATTTAGTAGAGAGCACATAATATGATACTGTTATATCGAGTAACATAACTCTTAGACATTATATCAATCATTTTTCTTTTTTATTCAGTCAATATTTACTCGAAGGCCTGACCTTTTAATATTCGTTATATTAATAACTCAGGCGCCATACATATAGTTGGTGACATTTTATGTAGACTGCTCTTTAAAAAAAAACTTTCTTGTTTTTTGGCACATTTAATGCGTTCATATAAATATTGTCAAACTGGATTTCATCAAATATGTCTGAAAGTTACAAAATGTGCAGAAAATACCGCTAGTAAATGCGTCAAAAAGTCTAAATATGATTTATAAAAATTCTAAAAAATGACTTAGATTTTTTTTTTATATTATAGTTTTTAAATGTTGTTTTTTGGAATAAAAAAAAAACAAATATATATAAACTAACATACATACTATATATATGAAACCAAAGATTTATGTAAATATTGCAATTTGTATGATGTATTTATATGTATTTATATCAATCAATTTTCAATAGGTCGATATTGTTTTCAATTAAACATTTTTAATTAGAGAAAATATGCATTCAAATCAAATTTAATTAGGTGTTTAATCGTATATAATTTATTGTCTGACAAAGAGTTTATTTTATGAATAACTTGTTAAATTTAGATTATACCATGAACCTAATATATTATTTAATAATTTGACTTACATTCTATGTTATTTGTTAGAAACAATCCTAATATTTTAAAGTTATAAATTGTATGGTTTTTAAAATTATTGGTATAATGATAGAAACTAAGTGTGTATTTTTTATGTTTTGTGAGGATTGAATTAATTGAATACTAATAGGTATTTGAATGTTGGATATTCTTTAACGAGTTGAGTAATTCTTTATCGGATTAAGCAATCGTTCACAAAACTTTTAAATCTATAGCCAATTCAATGAATGGATAACATTGTACGCAATGTTGATACACGGTATTGGGGAGTTACCGAATTGGTTCCTGTTCAAAAAGATATTTTATTAGATTGAGCCAAATTGGTTTCTGTTTATTTTCAGATTAAATAGTAACAATTTTAATTTTTAATTTTTAATAAATGTTACGTTGTTCAAACATAGTTGGCACAAAATATAAATTAAATAGTCAAAAATATAAATGTACCTACTTACACTCTATTGTAAATACTCAATAAAATGGCAACGTATTGTTATATTGGAGGTTTAGCAAATTATCGGTGATACCCCCCGATCGATTAAGATAACAATTGAAATATACGCACTTATATCGTTTTATGGGTACCTATGATAATATTGTTAGTGAACACTGTACAATCTCGCATGTCATAATTTTAAACAACGACATAAATTATTTTTATTATATTTTATTATTTGTATTTTGAATATCTAACCTAAGTGATGACTAATTGACTTCTAAATTAACGACTTTAAATTTCATATATAATATATTTATTTTTTTAACACGTATGAATGCACATCTTAACTAAGCCTACTTAAAGTTGTTATTCTTAAGTTTGTAAAATTGAAAGAAAAATGTGCATAATTAAACATGTACCAATTTAGCTCAACTTAATCTATTGTCATTTCAACACAAGACTATGGACCGGGTTATTTTATTTATAGAAAAGGGTCTAGATAAGATAGCATAAGGTATACTTAGTTTTCAACAATTTAAAAATTAAATTGAAATCAGTGGTAGCTAAACTAATAACGGAATGAGCGCTCATACGCTACTTATGACGGGTTAATAAAATATTTTTTCCAAACAGAAACCAATTCAACATGTGGGTTTTGGGCTCATGAATCAATTCGGTACTAACCACAGTACTGCTGGATCGTTAAAAAATGGTTAAAAGAGATCAGAATGACCGACTTACAGTTATAACCTAAAAAAAAAAAAAAGGTTGAATTGTACTTCGGTTGAAAAAATGTAGTTGTTTAACTGCACTCGTTCAAAAGAGAAGTTAAAACTTTAGGCGGTTTTCTACTATGAACATTCACGTATATGCATAAAAGTAGTTATAATCATGTTGTTAGCTGAATATTTTGCGTACACTAGACTTGTACATGAAAAATGTTACGTTTCCATTGTAAACGTCTTTAAAAAAAACCGTATTTATAAAAACTTTAAAATATTACGAATCTTATGTTTATGAATGCTACGGTACAACTAAATATATATCTTTAAAATTTAATGCAAAACACTAATATATGACCTTCAACAACACGGTAGAAAAAAAAAATAATATTGGAAAATATTGTTTATTGTACGTTTGTTTATCTCGGGAAATGTGTTGTACAACGGTAATTTTTTTTTCAGAAGCCACTTTTATTTCACATATTTTGCAAAATAATATTACACCGTCTGTAGAAAAAAATTCTTTACCGAATTCATTCACATATTTCGTTAATCAATTTGATTTCGACGTTTTTACTTTCGGCATATTGAACTTATGAATCACACGAAAAAACATGACACGACGAAACACAACGAATGCTATCCAGACTACGACGACGGACGTACTAATTGGTTACTAAACCTAGCGATGATAAAATTGTAATCGACAATAACTTGTACCTATGTATGTATAGTATGTATATATAATATAACGGTGATAATTTTCGGGAAAAAGCCTAGCTGTGATGAAATATATGAATATGTGATACTATATATAATTTATTATTCGTACCGTCAGCAGTTTGCCGAAAGTTTTTTGTAAATCGCAACAATTTTCGTTCATTTTATGAAGAAATTGTGAAAAATGCTCTAAAATCCAAGAAAATGCACTAAAAACATAAAAAAAATGTTCTAAAAATGCATTTTAGGTTAATTTTGTCAAAAAATGCAAAAAAAATGCAAAATAAAAAATACTTTAAAATAATCAGTATCACCCAAAACACATTTTATACTTACGGATCAACGTTTTAAAACATCAGAAAAAAAGATGCCTTTGCATCAAAATCCCAGCCCTACTTCTAATGTATAAGTATACTCGTATATCATATTACATATTTAATTTGAAAACAATTTATTATAGTTGTATAAATTATACAAATCATTTTTATTACTTCTATAATTTTTTACTTTTCGTGATAGACATAAAAATAATTAAATGTATAGATCATTAAAATATAGGAAATCTAAATGGTATATACAGATATATAGTAAGACATTAAGATTAAGTCTTAATGAGGCATTCAAACAACCATAATTTTAATTAAGTCAAATTAATGAACATACTTGCCTTCGATATGTTGGGTATAAAGAATAAAATATGGGTTATAATAAGTTTAATTTCATACGCAAAACAATTAAACTACTGATAAATATTCAAAATTGATCAATCATTGATGAATGAAATTCGTAAAAGTTATGTTGTATTTCTCTCATCCAAAAATATAAACTGATTCATAGTTTTTAAATTCCAAAGTTTCAATTTGTTAATAATTATAAGCAAGATAATTTAATAATTATTATACAAAAAAGATTAAATTAAAAAAGAACGAAACTTCAAGATTGGGTGAGATTTCATGGTCGGAAGAGACACAGGGATGTTTGAACGGTACTAATGTATTGGTCTTTTAAACATTAAATTAATACTATTGTTTTAAAAAAAAACTATTTTGAGTTAAAGATTTATACTTCTATTGATGACAGAACATTAAAAATGTAACCTAAGCTAACAATAAATTTGCTTCTATTATTATATCAGTCATCAATAGAAGTATAAATCTTTAACTCAAAATTGTTTTTTTTTAAAACAACTGTTGCAAGAAAGAAAAATGGCTTCTAAAATTTGGGAAATCAAAAATTTCAAGTGTCTTTAAATCACCAAAATTTAATTAAATTTTAAAATGCCTTTAACTAAATAACTACTATCTTTGCAATTTTCCAGTCATATTTTTTTTTCCTTCAAAGAAAATCTTATAAAAAATCTTGTGTCCAATCCTTAAATATAAAGGTTCAATTTAAATTAATTTTTGACCACAAAAATGTAGCAAATTCTCATCATATTTTTTATGTTGTTATTATTATTGAATTATTATTTAAACGATTGTATTTTTTTTTTTTAAATTAAGCTCAAGTGTTTTATTAATTAGTTATAGATTTATATGAGAAACTTTAATAAGATTTTCAAGACTTTTTATCATCGGACCAAAATTATTTTATCGATATTTTGAAAAAGTTCTAAAAAAAAATAATATTTCAATTTCCTGTAATAATTTAAAAAACCATTAAAAATTATACCATCTATCGAAGAAAGTGAAATATTCGGTAATAATTTAAATTCTTCAATTGCTTTTTTTTTTTGAGTAATAATGAGATTAATATTTTGACTTCGCTAAAAATCGGTATTCCGTAAATGTAGGTTTTTTTTTATCAGCTTATCAGTTTTTTGAAATTATTCAGAGAACAGTAAGAAAATCTTTAAAATGATCCATTTAAAAATACCAACTAGACATTTTTCCATTTATTATGATTGCCAGGGTACCTTTATATTGATTAATACATAGATTTTAGTTATCTTATTAATATTTGTAGACATTTATTATGAATAAATATTCTATGCAAATAATTTAAGGAAATGTCGCATACTATTTTAATCTCAAAAAATTAAGTATTACTTTAAATATTTATTTTTTTGTGTAAACTTATGTTGTACATGTATGTATAATAACCATGATATTAATTTCTGAATTTTAATATTTTCAAAAATATATAAAAATTTCATAATTAGAACATCTATGCGATGATGATAACATAATTATCGATATTTTCTCATTATAATTTATTACAAGAATATTATAATTTATATTTTACATTATAAATTGTTTATAAGAAAAATAGTTCTTATTATTTTTATATAAGTTATAATATTGCTGCAGTTCTTTTAAATTCTCTAGAAAATTGTTAATTTTAATCACCTTCTTGATATTTATATGTATTTTCTACGTAATGTTTTTCTAATTATGAATATTAATTAATTGCAATATTGTCACGTAATATTTTTTTAAACATAAAACAATGGTTGATATGTGTAGTTGTATCTAGTAATTAGTGAAAAGGCATTAAAGGCTCTCAGTTTGACAACCAAAATCATTTGCTTTTGCTTCACCTGTTACGTACTTGCACTCATTCACGAAAATATGGACGAAATGTGGTTTTAGGATTGTCAGGTTACCCATATCACACCTAGTGGTGTGACGGTTATACAGAATGAAAACAGAGAAAGATAGAGAATTAGCTTTAGTACTATAGGGTTTAGCAAATCCACACGGGAACATGTACTCAAAATAATATACACATAAATTCATTATTTTCGCTTGACGATAACTCTGTTTTCGTGTATCACAACAGTGTGTGCGTAATATGTGCCTATGTCCCACATAAACAACACAGAGCTAATTGGACAAACAATTATCAGGTGTGGAACGAGCATTCGAACAGTTGTTGTACTAAAAAAATATTTATAATATAAGTGCAGCTACCTCACTGTTGGAAAATGGTATTAACTAACACTTAACACCTTTTTTTTTTTAGAGAAGAGAGCTAAAAGGGTATTCATTTTTTTGGAAATTTTAATCTCTTACAACTTTTTATATATTTATATAAAATTATGATATCATAACATTCAAAACATACAATTCTCCATAGACATATTTTTAAATTAAAATATTTTAAGTTCTCAAATAATACATGATTACATACATAATATTATGCAAGTCATTTTTAAATCATATAAAATTATCGATTTGGAAGCAAACATTTGTTCACGTTTTTTCTCATAGATTTATATATATACTTATTAACAGCCTTACTATTCACATTAATGTTATATTAATTATGTAGAAATGTACTGAAAAATACTATGACAATTAATTATATGAAAATATTTATTAATTATAAAAATTGGTTAGTAGCTTTATTAAAAATTTCAATTTTGATGTTATAATAAATATAATTGAAATACAAAAATTCCATTACCATTCGCTACGTGAAGATTTTATATTTATATAACATAAAATAACTTTGAAAATGAGAAATTCTATAGAAGTTAGGTCTTATTATCAATACTAATTACATACAGAGTACATAATTTAATTTTTTTTTCTGTAGCAATTTAATAAATGTTAAGCTAATAATTAATCATATTCATCTACTCATGGCTGTGACCACAAGTGTTCTTCTTATATTTATTTAGCATGCCCTCTATTATGACACATTGTTGTCTAATATTACAAACGTTTGATAACTACGATCTGCTATTCGAGTTTGATTCATCGAGAGGTTTTACATTTTTTTTTTTTTTTTTTGATCAATTCATTTTTTATTAGCTGGCTATAAGCTCTCAATGCATACATAAACCATTCTACTCTACACTATACTCTCTTTATACTTTTTTTTCTTATAAACATGTGTTTTGTATAAAGTTTGATTCGTATACTATTTGTAGCACTTTTATTTCGAATGTGATGAGTTCTCCACTATATTTTTCACATGCTTATCAGGTTTTCTTGCATATGTTACTATAGGTCTTAAATATAGTTACTATAGTAACTGAGGTATAGTAGTATCTTTAACTTTTTGAGTTACGGCTCTGATGTGATCAGTAAAATGGTACAGATGTAATACATATTATTACTCGTGATCTGTTCATTCATTTAAACATAGAAATCATTCAAGATATTGATATTGATGTTTAATATTTGAACTTTTCACTTTTCAGAGTGTGTAGTTATCTATTTCTTATACTATTTATTTTTCACCATATTTTTAACATGACTATGTAATTAGTTTTATCTACATTTGTGTATGGGTCTATAAATATATTTATTAATTTGTCTTTAAAAGTTTTGCTATTATATTAATATAACTAATGTAATTGATCCTACCATTATACTTAAACCTAGTATTATAGACCGGTTATTATCTACTAAAATTATTGAAATTGAAGTGAAATTAAAGAATTTTCTTTAAAAATGTATATGTAGTCTTAACCTTAAATGAGGAAATAATGGTCAATAATAAACATTATAATATAAAAATAAAAAAATTTCGTAATCGGTGAAAATAAATGATGCTAAAATCTCTACAAAAAGTAATTAGGTATTAAATACGTACTCATATGAATCGATTAATTCTAATAGAATGATAAGATATAAAAATATGTAATTTTTATTTAATTGAACAATAATATGTCTCATAAATGCCGTATGTGTGGTCAAAATAAAGTTTTTATTTGAATTAAGTGTTAACATATTAATTCCTAATTAAAAATATAGGTTCAATAAGAAACTTACCAAAAGCCACTTATGGTAGTGTACAAAGACGTATCATAAGTCATTATAATACTATTTGGTACATGACAAACTATTATTTTTTGGAACCATTTATAAAAATGAGAACTTAATTTTCACATAAAATTATAAATTTAGATATTCTAACTTAGTTTTTAGCTATATATCACTTAAATTCTTGACCAATCTGAAAAAAACTATGTACATTTATAGTAAATTTATTACTAATGAATAATCTCTGTTCGATATTCAAACTCAAAATAATATAGAAAAACTAATATCCATTAAGTACATAATTTCTTGCTTAAAATACATTGTATATATTCACGTGAACAATATCCTGGTATCAGTTTTTCATCTACTTTAACCAAAATGATAATGTTCGATTTTAAAATAAAAATGACTTCACTAATAAAACTTATTGAAGTTAAGACTTCGAGATATGTCACCGACTGTATGTAAACTAAAGTAAATTTACTTTTTTCTTAAAGTCGACACGTAATCTGTGACAAAAAAAAGTTTAATATTATACATTCTGCGACAGAACCGATAAAATACATTATACAAACTACGGCAATTTATTGTTTATACTTATTATATAGGTACCATATATATATATATATATATATATATATATATATATATATATATATATATATCTTACGATAATAATATGTATATGTAGAAGCATATTCGTTTATCGTTTAATTATACCGAATGCAACTATTATTAATTTTTATTATGTATATATTATACAAGGTGTAACAGGTATATTTAACTTATGAAATAACTTTTTTTCTTTTTACAAATAAAAATGAATAATTTGAATTTTGTATTTATTTTTTTTAATATATTCCAAGATAATTATTTTATAAATAAGTATTTTAAATAATTTTGGCGTTTAAATCTTTTAATTGGGGTAAGCCATTAATTTTTAAAAAAATCTTCTTTATTTCTTGCTAATTCGTATTAGTGTTATCGTCGATTTTGAATTGTTTTATTCCAAGAAATAACAAATTTATTATTTCTTGAAAAAAAAACCGCCGAAAAAAGCAGTAAAAATGATTAGCAAGAAATAAATTTGAATTTTAACACACTTTTTTTTTAACTTTTTTTTCAAATTTTTCCTTTCAAAACGACCGTCATTCTTTGTCAACATCTGTTTCACTTGAAGGGAGGGTAAAGTGGTGTATCATTTGTACCCTTTTTTCTGAGTAGAGAATATTCACGCGTGTAGACTTCACTCCCAGTGCAACTCTGTACACTCCGGTTGGGGGCAATGTAAATCAACCAGAATTATGGTACAGGAGAGATACTACAGCATTTAACTACAGCAGTTAATTCTGCAGATTGTTATTTGCACTAAGTCGGGTTCGAACTGATGACTGCATGAGTCGTAATCAACTGCGTGATCATTGCACCATACTATTCCTAAATAAAAAATTAAAATTATTTATTTTTAGTCGTAAGAAATAAAATATAAAATAACATATAAAAATTATAGCACAGAGTTTTATAAATATAACAAAAAAAAAAAACTTAAAAATATTGAATAGAAAAAAAGTTATTGTATTAATCAAATAAACCTGTATATTTATAATATGCTTTATAATTTATACACTATAATTAGGGTTTTAAAATTTCATGACATTTATTTTATTGAAATATTTCATTTCAATGAAAAAAAAAAAAAAAATAAAAATATTGATTGAAATAATTAAAAATAATCGGGTTTAGATTTTGATAGGTATTAAATTATTAAATATTAAAAATATAACAAGTGTTAATTATTTATATTTTAATAAATAAACAGCTAATAATAATCAAAATAAATTAACAAAAAATATAAAAAAAAAAAAAAAAAAAATGAATACCTCTTCTTAATTAAAACAAAATCAAAATGTAACACTTGATAAACATAAGCATATTAAATTATTAATCATCAATATTTTCTGTGTATAATCAATATATTATTTATAATCATCTATAACTGAACACGTTTAAAAAAAGAAAAAATAGTTTTCAATATTTCACTGAAATATTTCAAGAAGAGTGAAATTTTCAATTTTGAAATATTTCAAATTCAGAACTTTAAATATAATAGGTATCTATTATATTTTGCATGTATGACATATACATTTTTCATATTGCGTATTCTTTTCATCGTTTAAGATGAATTTGGGCTTGCATATTTTATTTGAGCATTTTCATATTTTATTACAACAAATTGCATGTTAAATTAATTTTTAAAGAAGTTTGTTATTACCTAATTCTTCTATTAATATCTAACACTTGTAAGTAGGTACTACCTAACTAAGATTTTCACATTAAAGGAAGCAATATTTAGTATGTTGTTTAAAATACATTTAGATTAAACAATTTATATATAATAACATGTATGCATAGATGATGTACAACGTTCGTATTATAAATATAAATATATATGTTTTGGTATCGGCATGTAAAATAAATTGCCACAATTTGTGTAATGTATCTTATCGATTTTGTCGCAGATTGTATAATGTTAAACTTTTTATGCAAAACATTACATATCGAGTTTCAGGGGAGGGAAAGTTAAATTTGCTGTAATTTACTATCTCCATATCACCATACTAAATACGTTTAAGTATTGTTAGAAGAAAATATTGAACGTTTAGCACTGTTGAAATTTATATTCAAACAACATAATGAAGAGAATGATTTTACAAAATAAATCATGGTTATAGTTACTACTCAAATTAAATAATTAAATACTTGTTTGGATTCTGGTTGAAAACAATTTTTCAATAAAGCCATCTTTTTAATCTTTATTTATCATGTCAAATATAACAAAATGATAATAACTACTTCCATGTAAATAAAAGATGGGTTTTTTCTTTGATTTTGATTTTTAAATTTTGTAGAATATAAATATTAAAAAAAATAAAATATCTTATTTTTGAACAGTAAGACTATTAACCGTATTATGATTTTTATTATTTTAATAAAGCAAATAACATTTATATAAAAACTAGCTGATCCAGTGCACTTCGTTGCTCGTTAAATATACCAACTCTATATGACTCTTTGTTCAACTCGTTATTTAATATTCGGTGGATGATGTTCTAGATTTATCTTAAGTTTTCTCTACGAAATAAAAATTCTGATTCACAGCAGTATATTATCAGGTAGGCAATCTACCTGCGGTAGATCGCGGACTTAGTGCCGTTTGTACGTACCTTAGTATATGGTTTAAATCTAATGAAGTATCAAAGTTATACCAAGTTTGACATAATACGGTGGATTAATATAAACAATTAATATATAATCCTAACCTAATCTTAACGTACTAAAATCCGTAGTATAGAATTGTATTGTTGACCATTTGCATTAGTATTACGAACTATTTCTGTTGCTCCGAACGATGTCATTTGAAAACATGAATTGAATGTTCTAATTGACTTCAGGAACACGTTAGAATCTGGATCTGTACCGATAAGTAAACCGTTCAATGGTTCAGGTGGTGTTTCAATTTCAGGTAGTTGCATCTTTCCTGACGCACAACACATCCAGCCTGACTCATTTTTAAATTTGAGAGCATAGCAGTACGGGCATTCCTTGTCCATAGCACAAATTACTACTTTTGAATGAGCATAATATTTAATATCGAGCTCATACTGGAATGCTAGACGCAGGAATGAATCAGATATAAATGTTCGATGTACCTGTTGGCGTAGTTAGTCATTTGCTCTGCGTGAGTCAACTACGAATCATTCGCACTATCGGATTGGCATTGTTCGTCTGTTATTTGCGCTCTTCTATTTTTCATGTTTGTAGCTGCATTTGTTCTACGACAAAAATTGGCATTCTGGCGTCTTCTTGGCATTTTTAATGACACAAACAAATAGAAAATATTCAAAGTACTTATTTATGTTTTTTTTGGTTACCTTGCAACGTCGGGTAATTCATTATATTAACCACTAATAAATAAATATTATTCTCAAATCTTATAACCACCATAGCAACCATTTATAAACAAAAACAAAAATTTCTATCATAAATCTCATTTGACCACCTCTCGGGGGTGAAGTTAGGTCCATATATAAACCCTATAAACCCGCTCCACGACATTCTCTATCATTTAAAAAAAAAATTCAAGATAATCGGCCCAGCCGTTCTCAACTGATGCAATTTCGAATTTTTTGTCTCCATTTTTATATATATAGATAAAGCAATAAGAATATTTGATCCTCGTATAAAAATATATATAGTCGAACTTAGTTATCTCGAATTTCTTTAACTCGAAATCGTCGATACCTCGAGTTTTTACTCAGGTCCCTAGAATTTCCTATTTAAACAATGTAAAAAAATCTAGTTTAACTCGAATATTGTCATAGATAACTCAAAGTTTTGAGTTTTTTTAATATTATAAAATTTTTATATTTCTCTCAAGTAACACCATAAACTATTGCAAAGTGTTTCCGTAAAGCTGGTTTTTTAAGCGAAAGTTCAGAAAATGTCGGTGATGAAGAAATTTAACAAACGATTAACATACGATTTGGGACGATGTGAGGCAAAATGTAAATATTAATTTTGATGACTACATTATAATAAATATATAGCAATAAAAAAAAAAAAATTAATTTGGATAACTCGAACTTTTTTCCCGGTCCCTTCAACTTCGAGTTAATCAAGTTCGACTGGTACTTAATGGTAACGTGATAATTAGATTAGAAAATAAATAAATATCAGTATTCTTTTTATTAATTAATTAATTTTTTTTTTCTCAAAATAGTTTAAAATATACTACAAATTACCACTTCTTTGAATTCAACATCAAATGTAATGTTTTATAGATATATGAATTTATTACAGTTTTTATTTATTCCAATTTCACTGAATTGTGGAGGAAGATTATCTGGCGAGTATTACCTCGGAAGGATCAATTGGATCTGACGAGAGTAATAAATGAACTAAAAGCGTTGTCATTTAGCATTTGGTCCATAAAATGAAATATATATTAATTGATACATCCAAACTTTTCACGGAGTAAATAGTCCTAATTAGTGCCATATGTTACTGAAATTGATAATATATTATAGTTTAATAATATATACAATATATTATAGCATAACAATATATATAATATATTATAGTAGACTATAGTAACATTTTCATATGCTATAAAAAACATAATCTGAGCCTGCAAAATGTTCGTAAGAACGATTTGGGTGTTTCAGATTTTATTTTATATTTTAATAATAAAATTTATTTTTGAAATAAGAAAATGTTAACATTTTTTAATAAATTGTTACATAATAATTAAAATTATGTCGATTTACCTTCAGTATATTGCAGTAAAATTTTATTATTAAAGGTCTTATAAAGCAACACAATAATATTTAATCTTAATTGTAATATTTATAAATGTATTTTCATAAATCTATAATATCAATGCTGCATTAATATTAGTTTTTTGATTAAGATAAAATTATTATTACGAGTAATTGGATTTGGTTATATACAAGGATAAATAGTTATAAGCACTTGCAACTCATTGCATTAAAGAATATACCAGAAGATAATTTCCGATGATTTTAAATTTATTGGAATGGTGGTCAATCACTTAAATGTATTTACTATGTAATTATTGTTCTTAGTTTGGAGAATCATAAACATTTGATAATCTTTTCAGTTAGTAGTCACGGTATAGTGACTTTTTGACCACCAATCACTTAACAACCTTTTGCAATAGTCTTACAATAAAAATGTAGTAAACCTAATTATCAATGATTGGCTTTGTTAAAATCCTTATGTTTCTGCCATAAATATTCATTTCGATTTTGATATTGACAAATAATATACAAGTTATATAATTACAGTGTGTTAAGAAAATGTATTATTTGAATATTCTTAAGTTCTATAAATACTTGAATTGTATACTCTAAAACTATGATAAAATTATCAATCATCGATTTGAATCTATATTGTAGCATCTTTATTCGTAATTGTGTACCAAGTGTATGTGGTTAAACCAGGTATGAATTTATAACCAGAATTAAAGTAAAAAAGATATTAATCTATTATAATTAAGTTGAACGTATAGATCACCGTGATCCATTAATTTTTTTGAACGCCATTCTCTTTTGAAAATGTTATTAAACCCGCTTTATATGAAAAGAAATACAAGATTTTTTATTATTTTAAATAATTCTTTATCGTTAAGTTGTATTGTTGATTGGGATATTTGGTCTAGTATCACATTTTATCATTTATAGTACAAATGACTTTGTTATAAAATGTTTTATAGATAAACATAAGATTTTAATTTCTATAATATTTGTGGATTATATTTTCTTTGTTTAATTAATTATTAAAATTCATAAGTCACAGAAACCAGTATTTTTGGGCATTTCGTTGTTTTTTTTCAATTTTTAAATCGTATGATATTATTCCGTCAATAAACATACTTGCCTCAATTATTTTACATTTTCCTGATACACATTCAAAATAATAGTACTTAGAAATTAAAAATGTTTCAATTGTATAATATTTAAACTGTTTTTTACGGCTTAAACATTTTAATGCGTTAGTATTTTTATTACAGAATTGTGGAAACCATTTTTGATAATCATAATACATACTTTTATCAACTAGGAACACTGAAAAAGTTTCAGTGTTTCTTGATGATTTTAAAATAAGCACTATATATTTTTCTTATGTATAAAGTCAATCCACTATGTTGAGTTGTTTTTTATCAATGCAAAGTCACGATCACATGACAAAAACGAGTATCCACTTTGAAGAAAAAACACTTGAACTTTTTTTAATTTTTTTAATTTCAACTATGGCCATAATCATTCTGAGTTATGCGTGGTTTTTGTTTTGGCAAAAACAATTGTCACAAAGCAAATGCAATTTCTCAACATCCTCACCGACAAAAAGAAAAATATTTAATTTGGCGTCTTTCTTGCTGTTATCTCATTATCAACATGGTAAAATAAATTTGTGTTTAAATTATGAATATCAAAATTATTGACAGATATTTGACGATAATAATAGACTTCCTGCACCGATATTTTTAGTGAGTCAATTGCAGCCATAAAATCAAAGCAGGCTTAACACTTTTTTCTTCTGTTGAGAAATCTCTATTATTTTTTTATATTATTATCAAACTGTTTACTTCTTTTTTTATGAACTAGTAATTCCGCAGCAGCTTCTGTTTTTGCAACATAATTTAAATCTTTATTCACTATATTTTTTTTAATTCTTCACATTTTGAACAAGTCTCTTTGACTGGAGCACCAAAGTGTAATGAAAAATTATTCTTAAAATACTCCAAATAATATTAATATTTTAGTTTTTAAATAGTTATAGCAATATTTTCATCAATATAATCTTTATTTACTGATAAACAATTTTCCAAAATCAAATTTATAAATAGAACGATAATTTGTATCATACAATTTTACGAATTTTAGTTCCGATAGTATAACTGAAATTTAATTTTGATGTAAAATGGTCACAAATCTAGGACAAGGGCTTTTTCACAATGAAAAAAAATTTAAACTATTTTTAACGAGGATATTTTCAATAGGACATGCGCATTTTCTGCACAAAACCATGTATTTATATTCAATATTCAATTCAATTATGTAATAAAGTGTTTTATGTAAAATATTGGGCATGTGCCCTTTTTGCATTTAGCGACTCAGTTATACTATGAACTTATTTAATTTTAATAAACATTTTCATTAAACAATTACTTAATAATTACTTTGTATGAAAATTAAGAACTACGATATTTTAATATTCAAAGTATCTGTTACAATAGAATATAATTTGTTTAAGCTATATAACTTATTATTAATACTTATACTAATATTGTTAGTAGTTTGATAATCACTTATATATTACTGTACTATACGAGAATAGATCAATATTATTTTATATTTAAAACAAAAAAATTCTAACAATTGCATTTTTATGAATTTATAATATTTAATAGAACTTTTAATGTTGTCTACAATTTCTTGTTTCTACTTATAAATGTATTAAATTATACATTTTTCTAGTATTTATTTTTTTGAAAATTTTTCATTTACTTAAATAATTAGGTATACAATATTTATACATTTAATATACAGGATAATTGTTGATAGTTATGGACACATTCGTTACTTTCTAATCATACTTCATAATATTATATATACTTATGCAACATAATAAAAATAAAAATAATAACCCTTTTATTTACTAGTTTTTAGTTTGGTTTTTATGTGAATTCATAAATATAAATTAGTTAAAATAATTTTATATAAAAATATATTAAATTATTAATAAATATACCTAATATTATAATATATATATGTACAAATGAAATACATAATTCTTTTATTTTTATTTTTATTTATATGATATCTCATAATACAATTTTATATAATAAGTAATTTTTTAGAACTTAGTAATGATTCAGAAAATAAATCAATATTATCTATCTTCTCAAGAGTAAAATTTCTTTAAATTCTAATACATCAAAGTAGATATTTAAAACATGTTTTGCGAAAATATAACAACTAGCGTGACTTGTTTGGAGACGAATATATTATTTTGGAATCTTTTAAGGCCTGTGCGTGTTTCTCTAACACATGATAAACAAGTTTAAACATATTACGTTTCTGATTACGTGGTTTTGATAAATTGCTTAAAAAGAGATTGAAATATGATACTATTATATGAAAACCAAGAACGTTTTAAGTTTTATATTAGCTTCATTTGATATCAGTTCTTATGACTAGTAACCTATAGAAAAACAAAGTTATGACATCAATAAATTCAAATGTTTAATATTTTAAATACCAACATAAAATATTTTTTAAATACATCTTGAAAATCATTAGCTACAATTGTTATAATAAATATTATCATTTGCAAGAACAATATTTATTTTTTAATTATTATTTTAATTGAAGTGTTTTATGATAATATTTGACACAGTAATAATGGTATTCAACCTATAGTTCAATCAAATATTCTGTATTAGTTACAAATCCAATTTATTATAATAAAAGTTAAAAATAGTGCAGTAATCTACATTTATAAATCTAAAAATTTTTATTGATATGTCTAACTATATTTGCAATTCGATTAATAAGTTGATTTAAAAGTATGTATAATTTAAAATCATTATCGCAGTACTTTCTTTTTTTACCTTAAATATAGGAACATTTTTATTAGTTTATGTTTTTGGATTACAAAAGTCTATTTTTTATTTTGTATATTACTTGGATGAAAAACAAAAAAAAACTATCCCAAATGTTTTTTTGTACATTTCAATTAAAAACTTTCAGCAAACACATATGCAAGTCCGTCATAACAATAGAAAATTATTACAGTATTTTGTTTAAATTTAATTACAATTATAAAAAAGAAATGTAATCACGTAATATCTAAACAACAAAGAATTAGAAATGTTGACTTTCAAATTATTCATTACAAATTATTACAACTGGATTCATTATTATAGATTATTACATTTTTCGATGATCGACAAATTACAATTTTAAGTATTTCATAATATTTTATTTAAAAATCCTTATAGGTTAGGTTCATAATACATAATTTAAATAGTACATTCAGTAAAATCTTTTAATGTAAATAGTAGTGATTTAATTAGGTTGAAAATGTAAGTAATAGGAATTAAATAGTGTATAAATATATTTCAATATAGATGCTTTAGTTTGGGAGGGGCGAATACTATGAAATATTACAATTGGGTTTTGAGTTGTATATAATATTCTTCTAAATGTTATATATATATATATATATATAGGAAATATACATACATGTTACTAACCATTATAATATTATTTTTATTTTATTTATTAGATTCTGAACGGAGTGATGGAATCTATTGGTTTTACAATGATGTGTGTTTTTATTTTAGATTCTGAACGGAGTGAAGAATGTATTGATTTTACAATGATGTGTGTTTTTTTTTTTTTTTTTTTTTTTTTTTGTGTCTGTCGACACGTTTTGGGGCAGTAAAAATGCTTCGATTGCCTTATGTAGCAACTTTTCTGAAAGGAAAGTGTATCTATTTGGTACTTTGGGGGGTCAAAAGTTAAAAATTTCCAATATTTTTTAAATGCGACGGGAAAAACCATAAAAAAATTTGGGAAAAACGGGAGTTTTTACGCAAAACCAGTTTTTGGCATAATCAAATTTTTTATTTTGCTATAACTCAAAAACTAATCGATGTATATACTTGAAATTTTCATCAAATGTTTAGATTAGCGTTCTCTATACACCATTAAATGTTCAAAGTATTTTGACTTTTATTAAGCTATTTATAGACAATTGAAATTTTCAATATTTTTAAGTATTTTTTTTTAAATAACGATAAAATTTTTTTGGCTGCCTAGAAAATCTTGAAAATTTAATACAAGGTTTCTTATAAGTTGTTCCTTAACTGTTAAAAAAAAATCTAAAATCGTAAGTCACAATTTTTTTTTATAAGTGCTCAAATTTACAATTTATACGAAATATGTAAAAATCACGATAATTTGCAAGTTTTTTTGTAGTTAAAAATTCATAAAATTTTTTCTGTTCATACTTAAGGTTCAAAATTTTAACACGAGGTTATGTATAAGCTACTCTTCAAAAATCTTTAAAAAAATTTCTACCGGAATTAGAGGAAAAAATTTTATGACTGTTTGAAATTTAAATATTTACGAAATTGCATAAAATAGCGATTTATTCTCAAACGATTTTAAATATTTTTTATAATTCAAAAAGTATAAGTCGCAGATTTTTGAAATTTCTACCAGCTGTTAAGATTGGTATTTCCTTTATGTCATATTTTTTTCAAAATATTATATTGATTTTTAAGCCACTTATAGGCATTTAAAATATTCGATTTTTTTACATTTTTTTTTTATAATCGGTGATAAAAAAAATTTGGCTCGTACAAAATACTTGAAAATTTAATAGAAGATTCCACAGAAGTAATTCTTAAAGTCATTCAAAAATTATTAAAATCCATAGGCACAATTTTTTTTTATAAGCGTTTGAACAGCGAATATTGACAAAAAATTACATGTAAAATATAATATACTGTATAATATTCTAGACTGACAAAGATATCGGTTTTTTTTAAAATGCTCTAACTCAAAAATGAAAAACCGCAACAACTTGAAATTTTCACCAAATCTTTATATTGACGTTCTCTATACATGGTTAAGATTTCAAAGTATTTTGACATATTTTGACTTATTTATAGACAATTTATATTTTCGATTTTTGTTAAATTTTTGTTTTTAAACATCTATAAAATTTAATTGATTGAGCGAAAACTCTTGAAAATTTTATACTAGGTTTATAATAAGTTAAACTTATCGTAACTAAAAAATATCGGTGATCGGTTAACTCAATTTTTTTTTATAAGCCCTTAATTCTCAAATTTGTATAAAATGTGTAAAAATCACGATAATTTGCATGTTATTTTGTAGATAAAAATTCATAAAATTTTTTTTGTTCATACTTAAGGTTCAAAATTTTAACACTAGGTTATCTATGAGCTACTCTTCAAAAATCTTTAAAAAAATTTCTACCGGACTAAGAGGAAAAAATTGTACGACTGTTTGAAATTTAAATATTTACGAAATTGCATAAAATAGCGATTTATTCTCAGACGATTTTAAATATTTGTTATAATTCAAAAAGTATAAGTCGCAGATTTTTGAAATTTCTACCAGCTGTTAAGATTGGTATTTCTTTTATGCAATATTTTTTTCAAAATATTATATTGATTTTTAAGCCACTTATAGTCATTTAAAATATTCGTTTTTTTTACATTTTATTTTTATAATCGGTGATAAAAAAAATTTGGCTTCTACAAAATACTTGAAAATTTAATCGAAGATTCCACAGAAGTAGTTCTTAATGTCATTCAAAAATTATTAAAATCCATAGGCACAATTTTTTTTTATAAGCGTTTGAACATCGAATATTGACATAAAATTACATGTAAAATATAATATAATGTAGAATGTTCTAGACTGACAAATGATATCGGTTTTTTTAAAATGCCCTAACTCAAAAACGAAAAACCGCAACAACTTGAAATTATCATTAAATCTTTATATTGACGTTTTCTATACATGGTTAAAATTTCAAAGTATTTTGACATATTTTGACTTATTTATAGACAATTTAAATGTTCGGTTTTTCTAAATTTTTCGTTTAAAAATAAAATATACTTATATAATATTTATAAATAACATTGTATTATATTCTAGACTAACATATGAACTCCGTTCAGAATCGTTATTCGTATACAATGATATCTATCATTGCATTCAAATTTAACAAATCCATTATAATAATGACCTATCCTATAAGCGAGGTGCACTCCACCCATAACTGTACAGCAGAGCGAGGCCCATCCGGTTCTTTTTATTTTTTTTCTTATTTTTTTATTTTTTTTTTATTTTTGTGTCTGACGACACCTTTTTTGGCAGTAAAAATGCTTCGATTTGCTTATGTAGCAACTTTTCTGAAAGGAAAGTGAATCTAGTTGGTACTTTGGAGGGTCAAAAGTAAAAAATTTTCAACTTTTTTTAAATGCGACGGGAAAAACCCTAAAAAAATAAGCGAAAAATGGGAGTTTTTACGCAAAACCAGTTTTCGACAAAATCAAATTTTTTATTTTGCTATAACTCAAAAACTAATCAATGTAAATACTTGAAATTTTGACCAAATGTTAAGATTAGCGTTCTCTATACACCGTTTTCAAAGACTTTTGTTGAGCTATTTATAGACAATTGAAATTTTCAATTTTTTTAAGTATTTTTTTTTAAAATTACGATTAAATTTTTTTGGCCGGCCAGAAAATCTTGAAAATTGAATACAAGGTTTCTTATAAGTTGTTCCTTAACTGATAAAAAAAAATCTAAAATCGTAAGTCACAATTTTTTTTTATAAATGTTCAAAGTTCCAATTTATACGAAATATGTAAAAATTGCGAAAATTTGCAAATCATTTTGTGGTTGAAAAAACGTAAAACTTTTTTTCTTTTAAAACTAAGTTTTGAAAATTTGGTACAAGGTTTTTCATTAGTTTTTCTTCAATTATCTATAAAAAAAATTCTACCACACTTAGAGGAAAAAATTTTATGACTGTTTGAAATTTAAATATTTACGAAATTGCATAAAATAGCGATTTATTCTCAAACTCTCGTTTGAACAGCGAATATTGACATAGAATTACATGTCAAATATAATATAATGTATAATATTCTAGACTGACAAATGATATCGGTTTTTTTAAAATGCTCTAACTCTAAAACCAAAAATCGCAACAACTTGAAATATTCACCAAATCTTTATATTGACGTTCTCTATATATGGTTATGTTTTCAAAGTATTTTGACATATTTTGACTTATTTATAGACAATTTAAATTTTCGATTTTTCTAAATTTTTCGTTTCAAAATAAAATATACTTATTACAATATAACAACATTGTTCCTTTATAAACTCGTTTAAATGGCTAATATTATTTTGATACCCATTAATAAAAATTTAGTTAATCAATTCAACTCCAGTTCATATCAATATATTATAAATGTTATTGAGAAGTGTTTTTTTTTTTATTTAACTTCAATCGGTAATAGTTTACAATTAATTTTCTACGTATTGAATATTTTTTTAAATACTTTATTTTACTTTTGAATTCTATATTCATTTATTGAATACTTTTTTTGATTTATTCGATTTTATATATGTTTTTATTTATAATTCTCGCTAAAGGTAATTGAGTATGGTAGTATGACGTCATGACAATGTTATCATATCGTGATAAGATTTATTGGTTCCAAACAAACAATATTTCATATTCCGAATAATTGATTTTTCAAATTTATAATGTAAAACTGTAAAAGCCAATAATATTACTTTTACTAACTTAGTATTATATTGATCATTACTGAGTCTAGTTGGATCAAATTCCATTGTGTTTATTCATCTTTTAAAGAAGAAGAAATGTTAATCAGAAGGGGAGAAAATGCATATGAATGTAGGCATGTGAAAGTATGTATTTTTGTTGAGAATAATTTAAAATGTGTAGTTTAAGCTAGTATGAGGGATCAAACATACTCTATACAAGTAAATCATAATGACATATACTATTAATATTTAATACTTATCTAAAAGCCATGATGTTAGTAATTCTTTATAATTTACTTAGATATATTTCCCTGACAATGGTGACATTATACGTGCTGAATGTAATTGCCCTAGGGAACTTATGCGTTGCTATCATATGGCAACATTATTAATTTTTGCAATTAAAAATATTTCAGTAACTAGTGCAAAAAATAATTTATTATTAAACAATAGGAAAGAATGTAATAGTGAAATCATTTTAAACATAGGTTGTAGTTGGTCAAAAAAAGTTCCTCCTCTACTTTTAACAACAAAATCAATTAATGCACTTTATCCTTTTCCTGAAAATAAAAAAAATTACTATGCTATAGCTACTATTGATAGTAATGTAAAGTCTGATGTATTTTTTACACTTAGTCAACAGAGTCATAGTGTTGGTTTAACATGTTTACTTTCTCCTGAACCAATAATAGCACCATCTATTGAAATATAAGATAATATCAGATCTTCAGAATTTGAGATTACTATAGATAGAGAACAGTATTTACTAAGTAAAGTTAGGATGTCAGAAGAAGAAATAAAAAGTTTAGCTTTAAAAACCATTGGGCAGCATTTAAATTCAATTTGGTTAATAAAAAAAAGGTACAGAATTACAGCTAGTAATTTTGGACTAATATTAAATGCAATTGAACGTAATAGATACCTGTCATTTCTTTTCAAAAAGCTTATTGGAACATATAAGTTAGATGGCATAAAAGCTATTCAATGAGGCAGAGAAAACGAAAAACATGGAATAGAAGAATTTGAACAAGTAAAACAGGAAAAACAGTAGTTGTTACTCGATTATGGCTTCATTCATCATATGTTATAGGTGCTTCACCTGACCGCTTAGTTGGTCAAGATACTATTATTGAAGTCAAGTGCCCATATTCTTATCGTAATAATATTTTAATTGATGGATTAAAAAATAATAAATCATACATTATATATTATGATGAAGGTGGTTTGATAAGAATTAATAGGAATCATGAATACTATGCACAAATACAAGGGTAATTTTGTATTCTAAACAGACAAATTTGTTATTTAGTTATATGGACAATAAAGGATTTAGTTATAGTTGAAGTTTCCAAACATGAACAATGGGTTGAAAATATTGATAAAATTATACACTTTTATTTTAAATAGTTTATTCCTTATTTGTTGAAATAATACTTTTTGGTCTACGTTTATTGTTAAAATGTATATTTTATTAACTTCTTTTAATCTAAGCACTGTCTATTGTTATCTAGAGAACCTAAATCAATAAAAAAAACTTTAAATTTGTAATTAAATTATAATTTTATTATACTAAGTGTTATTAAAGTTTATTAAAAATATATATATCAGTTAAAAATTACATACTAATATTATATAAAAATTTAAGTAAAACTATTAATCTTCTTTTGATTGTAAATAAAACATTTCTATTTCTTTAATGAGTGGATATTGGAAATTTGATAAAGCGAAACTTTACAATACAAGGAAACTTATCAATATTAATGTGATTTTTCTCTAAAAACTTTAAAACTATGCACAATTCTCATACAGAAATCATACTCGTTTTGTTTAGAACCAGACATCCTTATCACCAATTGATTATATTATCATGACGTCATTACTACCATACTCTATTAAAACGTCGGTTCACGTCTATTTATAATTAAATTATATAATTTTTTCCCCCAGGAAATGGTTTAGACGAAAGATATAGTCAAACATATTATATTATCGTTCTCTTTATAAAATATATATATATATCATCGTAATTTTATTATACGAAAAATATTAATCTTATTTACATAGAAAATGGTTATACATTGGGAATCCGAAGATCTAAATTTTCCAAATATCAGAAAATTAAATCTAGATTTGAATCACATTGATTCTTATCCTGATTTGCTAATCATTGACGAATCATCTGGATTTATGGATTTATTTTTTTGTGACTTATATTTAACTTCTAGTAAAATAAATTATTTTATTTTATATTAATTATAATTTTACAACAAATTTATATTATGTTTTATTTATTACAGTATTTATTACTGATTATGACTTTAACAGTTTTTATAAATTATTATTAGTTACTAAAACAAGTTATTCAATTTTGTATATATATATTTTTTTTTTTTATGGTAGTTTTAATATTAAATTATTTTATAATTATTTCTACAAGAATTCTTATATCTAGAACTAAAATTATTAAGTATAAAATGTACCTATTTCTTCTACATTAGAACTATAAAGCCCATAGTCATTATATTTTGAAGATGTATTGGGGAACGAAATTTAATATGCATTTCATAAAAGTGAAGTTTTTAGAAAATAGAGAATCAATGTGAGAAAATGGTACAAAGTGAAGGAAATATTATTTTAAAATTGTTTCTATTATATGAGAGGGCTGGACAATTGAATAGTAAGTGACTACACTTACCACCACAGTTGGTGAGGGAATATGAAGATCAATCGTTCATTTCTAACTTGTATACAAACAAGTATTCTGTTCATCGTTATTTTTCTGAATTAAACATTATTATATCTTTTTAAATATATGCATTTAGTTCTGATTGATCCATTAAAACACTTCCCTATTATTCAGTTTCTAAAATTAATCTTAGAGCTAAACAATTTTACTTCAACCAAAATTTAAATTTAATCCACTTTGTTGGAAAAACTTAAAGAAGATTTGGTCTGACTCTTTCCATTGTGTGGAAATACATTCTGGGATCTTGTTTTTATTGATACATGAAAAGTTTCTTACACGATTGCAGATTTGATTAAAAATTAATTATATGTTCGCTTTCAGAAGTCTCAAGAGATAATGACAAATTTATAACCAGGATTACACCAATGTACGATTTTCTTATACAATATTGTTATAAAAAAATCGGTTCGTATTTTGTTGCGTTTTATTTTAACTAACTGAGTCAACTTTTGGATACACCAAAAACTATTTATTATTTTTTTGTTTATTTTTATCATTGTTTGAACTAATTTTTTGTCGATTTCATCTCTGTACTGTTCAATTAAAGAAAAAATGAAATTGAAGTATTTAACTAAATTGTTAACAAATATGTTTACCGAAAATGAATTGTTAATTTTGACACTGAATTATTTTCTGAACTATTTGTGGTAAGACCTAATACCAGTAACAGGTGTTTATGTTTTGAGTTAATTAGTTTATTTCATAAGGTTAACAAATACTTTTAATTTAATTTCGAAATAATCATTTGGTGTTTTTCCATTAACTAAACCGTACTTTTTGTAGTTAATGTATGAACTATTATATAGTTCATTTAAATATTAATTTAAAATAAAAAACTAAGTAATATTCGAATTCATAAATATGTTATTGCCAATATACAGTTCGTAAAATATATCTGATATAAATGAAAATATCTATTTGTTTAAATATTTCAATAAAAATGTATAATATTTGTATTTATGTTTACTTTAGTTTTAAAGGGTTATAAATAAATCGAAGGAATTTCTATTAATTCATGTTTGTATCAATAATAATTTCCATCTATCATAACTGTGCATTTATAAAGTGCTAATCTTTTGATAGTATTTAAAATAGGTTATTTCTTGGAAAAATAATATTGCGGGTTCCCTTTGAGCTTTTATGCTGGCAATAATTATGAAACTGTTTTTAAAATAAGTCATGTTTCACGTATAATATTAATTAAACATCAAATTAACAAAGTTTAAGCTCGTAAATAACAAAATATTAAAAGTAACATGAAGATTTCAAATTTTTTCACAAAAATGTAAGTTTCGTAAATGATGTAAAATATGAATAAATTATTTAAAAATAAAAATAAAAACGTAATATAAATAAAAATAGTAAAATTCCAGTTAAAATTGGTTTATCTATACTTCCGAAGATATTAAACATTTTATTTTGCATTGAATTTGGCAAAATATTATTAAAAATAATGTAAACAATTTTATGTTTTATATTTTACATATTATTCATATATTATTTTGATATCAAAAAGTTATAACATACTATACAGTATACATGTTACAAATAAATAAAATTTAGTACATACGTTTATAATATTTAAAAAAATAGTTCAAAGTATAAGTCTGTATAGGCTTCATCAAATTTAAGTACAATAAATGTAATGATTTTAATAAGTACAAATATTATTTGACAATGATAAATTAATAGTTTCTTTTTATTTTTATAAATGTTTTTATCTGTAAACGTCAATTAAAACTTTAAGGTTGTTATTGTGCACCAGACATTTTTCAATTGTTTTAGTTTATTTTATTTCTAACACATATTTAAAAAGAACCGGATGGGCCTCGCTCTGCTGTACAGTTGGGGGTGGAGTGCACCTCGTTTATAGGATAGGTCATTATTACAATGGATTTGTTAAATTTGAATGCAATGATAGGTATCATTGTATACGAAAAACGATTCTGAACGGAGATGATATATTTGTCTAGAATATAATACAATGTTATTTATAAATATTGTAATAAGTATATTTTATTTTGAAATGAAAAATTTAGAAAAATCGAAAATTTAAATTGTCTATAAATAAGTCAAAATATGTCAAAATACTTTGAAAACTTAACCATGTATAGAAAACGTCAATATAAACATATGGTGAACATTTCAAGTTGTTGCGATTTTTGGTTTTTGAGTTAGAGCATTTTAAAAAAACCGATATCATTTGTCAGTCTTGAATATTATACATTATATTATATTTTACATGTAATTCTATGTCAATATTCGCTGTTCAAACGCTTATAAAAAAAAAATTGTGCCTATGGATTTTAATAATTTTTGAATGACAATAAGAACTACTTCTGTGGAATCTTCTATTAAATTTTCAAGTATTTTGTAGGAGCCAAATTTTTTTTTATCTCCGATTATAAAAAAAAAATTTAAAAAAGTCGAATATTTTAAATGCCTATAAGTGGCTTAAAAATCAATATTATATTTTGAAAAAAATATGACGTAAAGGAAATGCCAATCTTAACAGCTGTTAAAAATGTCAAAAATCTGCGACTTATACTTTTTGAATTATAACAAATATCAAAAATCGTTTGAGTCTAAACTGTTATTTAACGTGGTTTTGTAAAAATTTAAATTTCAAACACTCATAAATTTTTTTTGTCTGAATCCGGTAGAGTTTTTTTTACAGATAATTAAAGAAAAACTAATGAAAAACCTTGTACCAAGTTTTCAAAACTTAGTTTTAAAAGAAAAAAGTTTTACGTTTTTTCAACCACAAAATGATTTGCAAATTTTCGCAATTTTTACATATTTCGTATAAATTGGAACTTTGAACATTTATAAAAAAAAATTGTGACTTACGATTTTGGATTTTTTTTTATCAGTTAAAGAACAACTTATAAGAAACCTTTTACTAAATTTTCAAGATTTTCTGGCCGGCCAAAAAAATTTTATCGTTATTTTAAAAAAAAATACTTAAAAAAGTTGAAAATTTCAATTGTCTATAAATAGCTCAATAAAAGTCAAAATATAACGTTGTATAGAGAACGCTAATTTAAACATTTAGTGAAAATTTCAAGAAAACTGGTTTTGCGTAAAATATACCGTTTATGCCTTAATTTTTAAGGGTTTTTCCCGGCGAAAATTTTTCACTTTTGACCTCTCAAAGTACCAACTAGAGTCACTTTCCTTTCAGAAAAGTTGCTACATAAGGCAATCGAAGCATTTTTACTGCCTCAAATCGTGTCAACAGACTCAAAAAAAAATAAATAAATAAATAAATAAATAAATAAATAAAAAAAAAACACACATCATTGTAAAATCAATACATTCTTCACTCCGTTCAGAATCTAAAATTAATTTAAAATTTTTATCAACTTTTATTACATTGATAAGTGATAATATTTAGAACATAAAATGTATTGTATTGATTTTTGGAATATCATTTAATATCGTTATTATACTTAAAAATTCACCTGTTAAACATAATTAAATTTTTATCATTATATATTGAGGTTTAACTTTTATTATTTGAATGTAAAACCTATTTTATAGATGTAACACCATATAGGAATACTGGTACGATAAAATTTATTTTTTTTTTTTAAACAAAATGCCTTTGATTAAAATATAAAAAATGATGATTTAAGTTTCCGAAATAACATAATACATTGTTTAATAAATTCATTACTTTTTCAAAATTCTACAAAGAAAAAATATTGAACTTCATAAAATATGTTATTATATTTCATTTTTAAAAAATATGTGCAATATTGTCATCATATTTGTAGGTGAGAAGTTACATATGGTTTGTTTCCAATACTATGCATTGCTTTTACAAAGCATTCCTTTATACGAACAAAATAAAGACTTAATATTTTCTCTTTCAATCTTTTTTTATAATTTTTTTATTTTATAAATCTTAATAAATTTTTAATTTTGATGGCTTATATTACATTAATGTATTTATAATAATTTTGTTTCAGGTAAAGGGTTATGTTGTTCATTTAACTACGAAAAAATATTATTTTTGAAAATATGTGTCATTCGTTTTGGTCTTCAAGGTAAATATTACGATTTTTTTCAGCCCATTTTACAAAATATGCAATTATATAACACCAAATAGTGTATATTTTAATAAGCATACAATATGTTTAAAATAATATACAGTCGAACTTGGTTAACTCGAAATTGAAGGGATCAGGAAAAAAGTTCGAGTTATCCAAATTAATTTTTTTTTTCTATTGCTATGTATTTATTATAATGTAGCTATCAAAATGAATACTTACACTTTATCTCATATCGTCCCAAACATTTATTGTAATCGTTTGTTGGATTTCTTCGTCACCGATATTTTCTGAATTTTCGCTCAAAAAACCAGTTTTACGGAAACAGTTTGCAATGGTTTGTAGTGTTACTCAAGGGAAATATCACAATTTTATAATAAAAAAAACTCAAAACTTCGAGTTATCCACGAAAATATTCGAGTTAAACAAGATTTTTTTACATTGTTTAAATAGGAAATTCTAGGAACCGGAGTAAAAGTTTGACGTATCGACGATTTCAAGTTAAAGAAATTCGAGATAACTAAATTCGACTGTACATAAGTATTTTCTAATGGAATATATTGCTTCAATAATGATATTACTGAAATTATACTTAATCTATTATCAGTATTTTTAATAATATACAAAAATAACTTAATATAAATTGTAATGTAATAATATTCATGTGTAATTTTCAAATAAAGTGTTATTTATTTAAATTTGAACTAAATAATTATTCAAATGGTAAACTACTTGAGAATATTGACTTATTTTAGATTGGTTTGGTACATAATTTGATTTTTAAAAAGTATTAATAATAATGAACTATGAAAATATTAAAATATAAACAATTAAAAAAAAAAAAAAATACATTACTAACATACAATTACACTAATATAACTAAATATTATTTAAAAACCTTGAAAGTCACAACTTTTTATTTGATCTGAAAGTATTTATTTTATAATTAAAAATTTAAACATAGAATTGATTTTAAATTGATTTAAAATAAACATATTGTTCATTAATTTATAATATTAAAAAAGATATGAATAAATCTTGTTATCAAATGTAAACGGTTGTTGTGTGGCGTATTTCTTGTTACGTTACCTAGTACTAATATAAGTACATAAAGTATACTATTCATGTAATAAGTCTAATTCACATTTTTTGTAATTAAATTAATTTTATTTGGTAGATACTATATAGGTACCTTTTGAATAGAGAAAATAAAATATGCTTATGCTAATTTTAATGAAACTATAATGAAGGAATAATTATGTTTTAGTTAGTTGGATGTAGCCAGAACATATTTCTGAATAAATATCGATACTTTACAGCACGTACCTTGACTAAATACCTACATAATACATAATGAAAAAAATCAAATTTTATTTTTTTATTGTCTTCCATGAATAATTACTTCAAATATTCGTATATTATTACAGTCTATTATTCCTTATATTTAATTTATTATTTTCAAATAATTTAAATCTCTCAACTGAAATAATTGGAGATTTTCATTTTCGGCAAAATTTTTAATTTTTGCTAGAGTAGCTCAAACGAACTGAGTAACTATGTGTCATTTTTTTTAGGCCTTTTTATATTCCGGTAAATGTGCGGTTGTGATTATATTTTTTTTTATTCTTATATAGATTCAATAATATATTCTCTTTAGATTGTAATTTTTTTAATTATTACACAGTACTTACTTTAAATAATTTAATTTAAGTATGACTATGTTAAGTGCATATGTAGTTTAGTGACATATAATTAGAATGTCATTATAATGTTCAAGAATTAAATTAATTTAATGATTTAATCTAATTTATTTTTGTGTAACTATGAAGTCTGTTTATAGTATTGTAAATAATTAATATTTGATCACTTATGATTTTTTATTATGACGTGTGTGTTAATATTACATTTTGGCTAATCGAATTTTACTAGAAATTGATACATAATACACATCACAATATAAGAATTGGCGTGTCAATTACTAATAATACAATTTTAGATTCTGAACGGAGTGAAGAATGTATTGATTTTACAATGATGTGTGTTTTTTTTTTTTTTTTTTTTTTTTTTGTGTCTGTCGACACGTTTTGGGGCAGTAAAAATGCTTCGATTGCCTTATGTAGCAACTTTTCTGAAAGGAAAGTGAATCAAATTTCCAATATTTTTTAAATGCGACGGGAAAAACCATAAAAAAATTTGGGAAAAACGGGAGTTTTTACGCAAAACCAGTTTTCGACATAATCAAATTTTTTATTTTGCTATAACTCAACTAATCGATATAAATACTTGAAATTTTCACCAAATGTTTAGATTATCGTTTTCTATACACCATTAAATTTTCAAAGTATTTTGACTTTTATTAAGCTATTTATAGACAGTTGAAATTTTCAATTTTTTTAAGTATTTTTTTTTAAAATAACCATAAAATTTTTTTGGCCGGCCAGAAAATCTTGAAAATTTAGTAAAAGGTTTCTTATAAGTTGTTCTTTAACTGATAAAAAAAAATCCAAAATCGTAAGTCACAATTTTTTTTTATAAATGTTCAAAGTTCCAATTTATACGAAATATGTAAAAATTGCTAAAATTTGCAAATCATTTTGTGGTTGAAAAAACGTAAAACTTTTTTCTTTTAAAACTAAGTTTTGAAAACTTGGTACAAGGTTTTTCATTAGTTTTTCTTTAATTATCTGTAAAAAAAACTCTACCGGATTCAGACAAAAAAATTTATGAGTGTTTGAAATTTAAATTTTTACAAAACCACGTTAAATAACAGTTTAGACTCAAACGATTTTTGATATTTGTTATAATTCAAAAAGTATAAGTCGCAGATTTTTGAAATTTCTACCAGCTGTTAAGATTAGTATTTCCTTTATGTCATATTTTTTCAAAATATTATATTGATTTTTAAGTTACTTATAGGCATTTAAAATATTCGATTTTTTTAAATTTTTTTTTTATAATCGGTGATAAAAAAAAATTTGGCTCGTACAAAATACTTGAAAATTTAATAGAAGATTCCACAGAAGTAGTTCTTAATGTCATTCAAAAATTATTAAAATCCATAGGCACAATTTTTTTTTATAAGCGTTCGAACAGCGAATATTGACATAAAATTACATGTAAAATATAATATAATGTATAATATTTTAGACTGACAAATGATATCGGTTTTTTTAAAATGCTCTAACTCAAAAACCAAAAATCGCAACAACTTGAAATGTTCACCATATGTTTATATTGACGTTTTCTATACATGGTTAAGTTTTCAAAGTATTTTGACATATTTTGACTTATTTATAGAAAATTTAAATTTTCGATTTTTGTAAAATTTTTGGTTTTAAACATCTATAAAATTTAATTGGTGGAGCGAAAACTCTTGAAAATTTTATACTAGGTTTATAATAAGTTAAACTTATCGTAACTAAAAAATTTTGGTGATCAGTTAAATCAATTTTTTTTTATAAGCCCTTAATGCTCAAATTTGTATAAAATGTGTAAAAATCACGATAATTTGCAAGTTATTTTGTAGATAAAAATTCATAAAATTTTTTCTGTTCATACTTAAGGTTCAAAACTTTAATACTAGGTTATCTATAAGCTACTCTTCAAAAAGCTTTAAAAAAATTTCTACCGAACTTAGTGGAAAAAATTTTATGACTGTTTGAAATTTAAATATTTACGAAATTGCATAAAATAGCGATTTATTCTCAAACGATTTTAAATATTTGTTATAATTCAAAAAGTATAAGTCGCAGATTTTTGAAATTTCTACCAGCTGTTAAGATTGGTATTTCCTTTAGGTCATATTTTTTTCAAAATATTATATTGATTTTTAAGGCACTTATAGGCATTTAAAATATTCGATTTTTTTTTTATAATCGGTGATAAAAAAAATTTGGCTCGTAAAAAATACTTGAAAATTTAATAGAAGATTCCACAGAAGTAGTTCTTATTGTCATTCAAAAATTTTTAAAATCTATAGGCACAATTTTTTTTATAAGCGTTTGAACAGCGAATATTGACATAGAATTACATGTAAAATATAATATAATGTATAATATTCTAGACTGACAAACTATTTCGCTGTATGCAACTGCCAACCCATCCTAATTGAAAAATATATTTATCGTTTCAAAATAAAATATACTTTTTACAATATTTATAAATAACAATGTATTATATCCTAGACAAACATATTAACTCCGTTCAGAATCGTTATTCGTATACAATGATATCTATCATTGCATTCAAATTTAACAAATCCATTGTAATAATGACCTATCCTATAAACGAGGTGCACTCCACCCCCAACAGTACAGCAGAGCGAGGCCCATCCGGTTCTTTTTTTTTTTTAAAAATGAAATAGGAATGTGGTGGAAATAATATTTCTATTGACAGTAGTGGTGCCGTATTTTTGTTGACGTATTTTTCAGATGTAGCAAGATATTATTATACTCACCTAACCTTCGAAAAACTCAAAATTTAAAGTTATTTATTTTTTATTTTATTTTTTTTATTATACATTATAGGTTTTATACAAATAACACAAATAATATATAGCATGTATTATATAATATTATCATTATGAATATTCACAATTATAATAATTAATATGTCATGATTTAATTAATTTAACTAACATGTTATATTACCCCACCCACTTCTTATTTTTTCTAGGTGTATCAGCTGCTACTCCTAGCAATAGGGTTTATCACTACTGATGGACAATCTTTGATACATTGATTTTGATTTAAAACTTATTTTGCTACAAATTCGATATATATATATTTATAATATGTACATTTCCCTATTACATATATGCCATTGACTATTCTTAATTGTATTTTCGTTCGAGTACATAGTATAGAAATATTGAGTATTACAGTGCATACAAATCTTACTTGACTAACGCTATTTTTTCAAAAAGTAAATGTTTCTCCAAATGATCTTAACAATTTATAAATGTTCTGAATCCAACAAATAATTAATTTCAAAAATCAACTAGTTTTTGTCGTTCAATTTTTTTTTAATTCTCTTAAACGTTATGTATTACCAAATATATTTACTATTTTCTTGCTTTTACCGTCAGCAAGGTACTGTTCGTTCTACCTTTTCAGTGGTCCTCTGTGAGCATAACAACAAAAGCTCATAGGGTTAAACTGGTCAAAGAATAGAGCTACGCACAAAGCGTACATAATATATACGTAACCATTTTACAACGACGCCGCGGCGGCTGCGTCGATGGCAGAGGGCAAAACGATTCTTCGTAATATTCCGTATTGTTGATAATCGTAATAATTTATCAGATTCACGCGTTGTGCCGGGCTGCGCTGTTGACCCTTTGCACGCGAAAGCTTATTGTTACCAACTAAACAGATCGCGAAGCAGCAAGAAATCCCACGCTGCGTGGTGGATGGTGAACGCGTGGACCACCGCTGCAACGCTTGACGTGCAGCAAAAGTTCGTGTCAGAATCCCTCCTGTAAGCTCAACCCTTTCCCAAAATGTGTGTATCACCCCCCGTCGTTCTCTCTCTTGCGCCATATCTCTCTCTTTTCACCGATTGGTAAAACGTTTTCCGCGTATCGCCATAGCACACACACACACACACACACACACACACACACACACACACATACACACACTTACTACCCTTAATCACAGGCATACTATATAATCACTTCATTTTGCCTACGTTAGCGGTTTTGTTCCAATCTCGTGGAATTTTCGAATCGTCATTATTCATGCGTACTGCGCAGAATTACGTTTCTGCTGCTCGCCGCCGCCGTAAAGAAGCTTTGAAACTATTAATCCTTCTTCACCCATTACCATCATATATATATATTATATACCATCACTGTTGTCGATGACGACGACAAGGTCGGTTCAAAAATGAGAACGACACTCATCCATTCCTTCGACCTTGCCGTACAACACCGATTAAAATTTACTCGATGAATCCTCATATGCGTTACATGTTTAACCACTGAATGTGCATTTCAAGTGTATATGTATGTTTGTGTATGTGAAAGAGCAAAAAAAACATGAGTAAATCATAACCTTTCACCCATCACAGGTTTACTTATATATATAGATAATTTTGGGTACATCTCTTGTTTACCAATGTAATTTATATGAAGAATGTAATACTTGTATAATGATTATATATAAATAGAAACAACTACTATCTTCTTGAATGTCAGATCTGAGATTTATTATGGCCCGTTAATTGTTGATTTTTTTTAGTTATCAATGAATCTCTTCTTCTTCTCCTTTACCTTTTCACGACTATTTGGGGTCGGCAAACTTTGTCCTAAATCTCCACTTTTTTTGTTATCTATAATAGCTCAAAAAATATTTTGAAAAATATACCATATATAGCAAATGGTGGTATAAGAATTCAATAACGATATCAAATCCATACGATTATAATTTTTGGAAATAATAATACATTTTTATTGAAACCCAGTATGTTGTAAATTTTGACGTTTCTTATTTTATGTATAAATTTTCCTCAGTTTTCACAATTATAAGGAAAGTTTTTGTCGAATTTATGAAATTATTTTTTATAAAGTCTTAACCAGACAACATTTCCTACGAGGCACTTTTTATGATTATGATAACCGAAGAGCTCTAGATAAAATAAAATAGACAGATACAATAGAAAATAGCATGTGATATACTAATAGGCAATTATTAGTAGCGAGGGTTCGAATCCCGGTCAAAATTAATGTTTTTTGCAACTTTTTTCTCTTTTTTTCATCTATTAGTAAAACTGTTAAAAAATTCAAAACCTACTATATAAAATATATAACATCATAGGAAGAACATATTTTAAAATATCATGATTTAATTTATTATTAAGTAGGGTATCACTAGATACATTTATTTTAAACAACACATGTTTCAATATCTTATAAATAACCTATTTTTTTTAAAAAAATTACCAGGATTTAAATATGTGGTATTTTAAATAGGGTTTATTTTTAATTTTTTTTTTATTATGTATACATCTGAAAAGCAAATTTTTCAAAAGGAAAAAAAATTTTCACCTTTATTTCTCTTAAAAGAAAATTTTACGATTGTAGACTCGTTTTCAATTTAGTTAGAACTAACTAAGTTAACTCATTTCTTAGAAATTATTCTTTACTGTTATGTAAAAAACGTTAATATGTTATAGAACAAATTATATGAGAATTATATAAAGCATAGTTTATATTCTTTATTTTCTATACCCAAATTATAATGGTCATCAACAATTAAAGTAGTGAAAATTTTCTAAATTTTGTTTATAATTAAAGCAGAAATTAATTTCAGAATTATTTTGATTATTTCAGTTAAAAATTTAAATATAAGTACCTAATGGAAAAATAATATTAATTTGATGAATTTTTATTTAACCCAGTTGTTGTTATGTACTTGATGAAAATCTATGATTTTATAGAAATATTTTTTATATTTATCCAATATGAGCTAATATTTTACTTATATGATAATTATTAAGTTTTTCTTAAATAAATTATTTTCTAGATTAATTGAATATTTAAATTGCACACATTTAAGATATTTTTTAAATGAAAAAATGATAAGTTTTTTCTTTAAATAATTCAAGTCAAGCCTCATTCTTAATTTGATTAACACGACATTGATTATATCTTCAATAGTGTGTACTCGATAAGGCTTCAGTTTAAATATGTGGTATTTTAAATAGGGTTTATTTTTAATTTTTTTTTTATTATGTATACATCTGAAAAGCAAATTTTTCAAAAGGAAAAAAAATTTTCACCTTTATTTCTCTTAAAAGAAAATTTTACGATTGTAGACTCGTTTTCAATTTAGTTAGAACTAACTAAGTTAACTCATTTCTTAGAAATTATTCTTTACTGTTATGTAAAAAACGTTAATATGTTATAGAACAAATTATATGAGAATTATATAAAGCATAGTTTATATTCTTTATTTTCTATACCCAAATTATAATGGTCATCAACAATTAAAGTAGTGAAAATTTTCTAAATTTTGTTTATAATTAAAGCAGAAATTAATTTCAGAATTATTTTGATTATTTCAGTTAAAAATTTAAATATAAGTACCTAATGGAAAAATAATATTAATTTGATGAATTTTTATTTAACCCAGTTGTTGTTATGTACTTGATGAAAATCTATGATTTTATAGAAATATTTTTTATATTTATCCAATATGAGCTAATATTTTACTTATATGATAATTATTAAGTTTTTCTTAAATAAATTATTTTCTAGATTAATTGAATATTTAAATTGCACACATTTAAGATATTTTTTAAATGAAAAAATGATAAGTTTTTTCTTTAAATAATTCAAGTCAAGCCTCATTCTTAATTTGATTAACACGACATTGATTATATCTTCAATAGTGTGTACTCGATAAGGCTTCAGTTTAATTGTATTTCATATAAAATGATACTATGATGATTTTTGTATTAATTTTGAGTTATTAGTATTTATTTAATTATTATGGTTTAATTCGGCAAAAGAGTAATATAAATTTAGTACAGTTCTATTGCAGAACTCATTATATCTTTATAAAACATCTCCTTTTGTTCAGTACGAATGTTAAAATAAGCGTAAAATTGAAAAAAAACATATGCCTCCATGTTGATAAGAAATTCCTGAAACTTAAATAATAGTCTAATAATAAAAATAATAATATAATAAATTCAAAATAACTTAAATAATAGTCATTTTGAATTTATTATATTGTCGAGTTTAAATATGTCTATACAAACCTACTAGAATATTTACATGTATAAAATTAATATTTTTATTTAAAATGGAATAAAACAACTAAAAATGAGAGCAAAACTAATCAAATTCGACAATTAGAATGCTAGTTTTGTCTAATCATAATTTTTAGTTTTAAACAGTTTAAATTATTTAAAAATTATAAGACGCTATAAAGACATTATAATTTTAATTAGATGAAAATTATAATTAGCAAACAATTTTCTTTTTTTTAATTAAAACCATCCCATAAACGATTATGTCTCTTGTTTTTAAACTTTATTTAAAAGATCAATTTTTCAATACATTGAAAGGTACAGAAACCTCCTTTCTTATGTAATATATTTATTTCTGATCAACATAAGGTTAATCTACTCTATTCATTACTGCAATTTCTGACATTATCGAAGACAAAGTTAAAGTTGATAATGATCCTATCAATCATTGTTTTATCATTCCTTTAAAAGTCACTTGATCTTCGTGAAAATAGTATAAATAATACGAGGAATAATTGAGTCAAAATCGATTCACTATACTTGTACACTTGAACTGGATGTACGTTAGTTATCCTTTTGTCCGCTAATGACCAAATTCTAATGACCGTTTAAAGTATTCAATAAACAGAAATTATTAAATACAAACGTCTTACGTGGCCATTCTACCTACTTAAAAACTCTCATCTCAAAAGGACCATCTCTGTCACCTCTACTCTTTATTATCTTTTCAAAACGTAAGCTACCAATTATGTTACCTCTCCATGAAATTTTCCTTTAATTTATCTAGACCTATAGTATTCAACTATATGGTCTTCTGCTAAAATCACACGCATCAATTGTATTCACATTTAAAATCTATATCTCTCTATAACATTATAATTTTATTTATCCAATCATTACACACCAAATGAGTATAAGGTATCAGTATCTTTGTAATCTACGATGTGGTAAGAATACAAGGTAAATATTTCAACATGTGCATACCGAACATTATAATTCTTTGATTGCAGAAATTATATATTTTTATCCTTAAAAATTCATAAAATAGGTTAAAAATGACAAAGGTATTATGAAATACTGATATAAAAATTAGTAAGTCCTTTAAAATAAGAAAATAACTAAATGGTTTTAAAGTTCGTTCATAAGGAGGATTATTTAATAAAATAAATGTCAATAAAACCATTGCGTTTAAACTTTTTTTTTTATTATTCATTTTTTTTTCTGTGCAATATATTGTTTACTTGTAAATTATGTAATTCAACAATTACGCATTTGTTTATATAATATAGAGTTGCATTACTGTAAAAGAAAAATAACATTCATCCTGTTGCTAAATTAATGGATGATTTATTTTATTTTATTTTATTATTTTAACCAAAACTATATCAATATTGATATAACTATATTCATGTTATATTCTATTATTATTTATTTTTATATAATTTAGTATTTAGTGGCTTTTGTACTATGTTTAAGCATAAATTCGGTTTTTTTTTATATATAGCCAAAGTACTTACTGTAATGTAAGTGATTAATTAATTATACTTAATATCAAACTGTTATTAATAAGATAACCATCGAAATAAATTATTTTTATATACAATTCGATTGGTGTATATGCATTATATTTAATGGATTATGATAAAAATAAAAATATTTTCTCAATTTACTCTACATATTCCAATTGAATATATTTTAATAATGAGCTTTGCATTGAGTTAATATAGGTCAAATCGTTTGAAATTAAAACTAAATAAATTTGCTAAGAGCAAGTTTATATGTATTTGAAAATAGTTTAACTATATTTTTATTCTAAAACAAATTTACCCAAATATGGTACATAAACTACACTACTTATAGTTTGGTACTTAGGTTTTTAATTTCAATGACGTATGACATTTTTTGCTCGGAATGTAAATCAGCAACAGGTGAAGGTGGTGAAATATAAATGATAACTATTAAGATTTGTGATCAATATTTGAGCGAACAGGTGTTTTTTGTAGAGAATATAAATTGAGATGATGTCTATTAAATTAACACTAGTAATATTTGTTTAGGTATCGTGTCAATAATTGTTTGAACCATTTAATATTTATTATAGTAAACACGATGGAAGTCGAGCATGTCATTGTTTACTTGTCCCCAATAATTTAGATAAAGATAATACATACAAGTAGGTACATTGCATGTATTTTGTAGCATACAATGATCAATAATTATATACATATATATTATGTATGAATATAAACTAAAATAAGTATCATAATATGTATCTGTTTTAAATATTTAAAAACAAATTAAGAATTTTATCTAATACTTTTAACGCGGAAAACCATGTAATAGTCTTGTCAGGTAATATTTATTTAGCAATACTAAAATAATTGTTACTCATTTCATAAACAAAATCTATTTCAAATTTATTATAAAATCGTTAATCATAAATAATTTAATAATTTAAGTCTCAATGTTTTATTTTATTTAATAAATTATCAAATGAGCATATGCTTCATTTTAAATTTTGAAATAAATTTCTGGTGCTAATTATAACCATACCAGAAGAGTGATTCTCAAATTCGATTTGTTCAAATACCAGGATATAGATTCAATACATCATAGTAAATTGTTAGTATTTACCTGAAAATAAATTTATTTGAAACATAATTTTTATATATAAGCTTTGCTGTTAATATAAAAAACTCAAATTTTGGAAAAAATCATATATTTTAATATCTTTTCAGTTCCGCGATAACCGTTATAGTGTGCGCACGTGCGGTACTTCCGTACATGTGTTATCGCATTTTTTCGTCGTCACGAGTGTTATTTTATCGTTATGTCCTTATTAAATCAAATCCAATCATGTCTCATAATAATACATCCAAACGTCAGTTATCTTCGGCTTCGTCGCCGAAGCATGGCAAAACAAACGGAAAAGTATTTATTACGCCCAACAGATATGCTCCCCTCTCTGTGGAACATCTTTCTGAAGTATTCAGCCCTCCCCCTGTCTCGGAACCGTCATTACATCAAGGTTTGGATACGAGTACTTCAGCGGCTATTCACATGAAATCAAACAGGTCTCCACCAAATTTATATAAAAAACCTAACTAATCTTTCCAAGCTAAGAAATGCACTCTCGTCTATATTGGGTCCAGAAGGGTTTAGTTTCAATTCCTCAAAATACTTTACAATAATCAAAATAGCTGAGTGCGCTAATCATCTCAAGGCGGCGGCACATCTCGCTAAAACAAATTTGTCATTTCATACCTTACCACCAAACTGCGACCGTCCAATTCAAGCAGTTATTCGTCACCTGCACTACTCGATCTCCGTCGATGATAATGAGACAGTTCTAACGGAATTGGGTTTTTCCGTCTTAAGCATTCGCCCAATTCTTAATCGATCTACGAAAAGTCCACTGTCTCTGTTTACACTGAGACGAACCAAATCAATCCAGTCATAACATTTTAAAAATAACCAAGTAACTAAACTCCATAATCGCAGTCAAAAAGCCAAGGAAATCCCGCTTTCCTCTTCAATGCATGAAATGCAAGATTTACGGTCACATCAAATTATACTGAGACTTCCCTCGCTGTGTTAAATTTAGTGAGACCCATCTCACTGTAGATTGCACAAAGTCCCGTGAACTGCCCGCGAAATGTGCCTTATGCTCCGGAGACCATACGGCAAACTCTAAGGGCTGCCCTGTTGCCAAAAAAACTGAAACGACCCATTTCCAAAACAATCAACAACGACGATTCAAAAATAAAAGTTTTCCGGGTGCCCCGGCAGTTAAGGTCCCGATCATTTAACCTCCGCCCAAAAACATATCATATGCTAAATCAACGAAAAACGAAGAAAAACTTCCATTCACCAATATTTCCAATATCCTATTTAATTTCATTTCTAATCTTAATTTCATTATCAGCCCTCTTATCTCTCTTCTCACAACTACTCTTAATTCTTTCCTTGCTAAATCAACATAACTCCGTATTTATGGTTTATATTTATATGATCTAACGTAGGTAACTACTAAACAGCTATCGATCTATTTTCATTTTGTAATAATATTCTTTTATAAATGTCTCACAATTTCATATTTAATTCACTATCGAACATTTTTATTTAATTGCCTTTTGTTATCATGTATCAAGTATTGTACAGTCCATCGGTTAGACTATTGTATCTTATCTTAAATTTTAACCTTTGCATCCTATATTATTAATTATTTGTTGAACTGTAATAGTTATTGCTAAAATTTCTAAAATAAAAAAAAAAATTAAAATATCTTTCCTTTCAAGTTGTTATAATTTGGTTGTATTAAAGTAATAATCATAACAAAATAAAAATAAATTCTACAATTATTTTTATTTCCTTGAATATAAATTCATATATCCAATCGTTTTTAATACACCATGAAATATTACTTGAGTTCACCTTTGTATTCAATAATTACTTATACAAATTAAAGGAAACATTTGAATTCTTTAATTGTAAAATATTGCTGTGATAATTATACATTTTACACGTTGGGTCAAATCGATTTCATTCGACCTTTTTTATAATTCACTACTACCTTTTATTCCGGCAGTACGTGGAAAGTATAAATTACAATTTTCTGTGAAGTTTAATCGTTAGCAATAAAAGTTGTTGGCTTCCCGCTGTGTGTATATGGGTATTTATACAGGTATGTGTATATTAGTGTACATAATGCGAATTTAAAGGCAGGTTCACTGTATAACTGAATTATTTCGGATATGCTATTTTATTGAAGTTTAGTACTGTGACTCGTAAAAATAGAGTAGTATACGAAAATACTAAAACTTGACTTCTAATGTATTCATTTCTAGAAATCCATTTGAATCTCTCCATGTATTACAGGAATTACAAAAAATTTATAAATTTTTAATAGAAATACCTACTCAAAAATTATATTCTAGTCCGGTTAAAATAAAAAAAAACCGGATGGGCCTCGCTCTGTTGCACACTTGGGAGTGAAGTGCGACTCTTATAGGATAGGTCATTATAATGGATTTGTTAAATTTGAATTCAATGATAGGAATCATTGTATAAGAAAAACGATTCTGAACGGAGATGATATGTTTGTCTAGAATATAATACAAAGTTATTTATAAATATTGTAATAAGTATATTTTATTTTGAAACGAAAAATTTAGAAAAAATGAAAATTTAAATTGTCTATAAATAAGTCAAAATATGTCAAAATAATTATTATAATTAAATAATTATAATTTAATTATAATTAAATTATAATTATAATTTTGTGTCAATATTCGCTGTTCAAACGCTTATAAAAAAAAATTATGCCTTTGGATTTTAATATTTTTTGATTGACATTAAGAACTACTTCTGTGGAATCTTCTATTAAATTTTCAAGTATTTTGTACGAGCCAATTTTTTCTTATCACCGATTATAAAAATAAATTGTAAAAAAATCGAATATTTTAAATGCCTATAAATGACTTAAAAATCAATATAATATTTTGAAAAAAATATGACATAAAAGAAATATCAATCTTAACAGCTGGTAGAAATTTAAAAAAACTGCGACCTTAAGTATGAACAGAAAAAATTTTATGAATTTTTATCTACAAAATAACTTGCAAATTTTCGCAATTTTTACATATTTCGTATAAATTGGAACTTTGAGCACTTATAAAAAAAAATTGTGACTTACGATTTTAGATTTTTTTTATCAGTTAAAGAATAACTTATAAGAAACCTTGTATTAAATTTTAAAGATTTTCTGGGCAGTCAAAAAAATTTTATCGTAATTTTAAAAAAAAATACTTAAAAAAATTGAAAATTTCAATTGTCTATAAATAGCTCAATGAAAGTCAAAATACTTTGAAAATTTAACGTTGTATAGAGAAGGCTAATCTAAACATTTGGTGAAAGTTTCAAGTATTAACATCGATTAGTTTTTGAGTTATAGCAAAAAAAAAAAAAATCGATTTTGTCGAAAACTGGTTTTGCGTAAAATAAAATATAATATATAATACAATATAATATTAAATAAAATTGTTATTAATTTATCTTATTTTCATGTATTCATTTACTTTTAATAAAAATAATCATTTAGACTGATTTTAAAATGTTATTATTTCTTTCCATGATTATGAACTGTAACTATTTACTGATACAATTAAAGATTACATTTTATAATTGAAAATTAAATGAATAGTTGATTTGGTTTTTATTTAAATTATATTTTAATACAACATTACCACTAGATGACGAATTCTTATTTAATAATAGTTACATTTTTTTATTTATTACTTTTTTTTATTTTTTTTTTTTTTTTTGATAGGTTTTCAGCAAGAAAAAAGTTAAATTTAAACATTATTAAAAATTTGTAACAAAAAATAATGATATTTTTCAATAACCTAGCGTTCTTTTTCTCAAACAAATCATTGAAACGATCTTTGTCGTCGAAAGTATACCTATTACTACTCTTATTTTGTAGAAAAATAACCTGACAAAAAAGTACAAAATTATTTTAGAAGAAATTCATAAAAATCTCAAGAAAGTATTGTAATACCAATATTGTATCGCATACTTTAATATTCTATCGTTTTATTACCTACATTCATAAAAATTGTATCTATGTAGAAAAATAAAATTGAAAAAAATCGATTTAATTAAATACAAGAATCAAATAGTTATATCGCTATTTTGTAGTAAATTGTTGCAATATTTTTTCAATAATATTCCATAAAAAAATTAATTCGATTATTTCAAACTTTAATCTGCTCAATACCTACTAATTTGATGATGTACGGTCGGAAATTATAAATACCATGTGCCCAAGTGCCAATTTAATACTATAATTTGTAATATATTCTGCATAAATTAACGATTTCACGCTTGAAAAAAATATAAAAAATAAAACAAAAACTTGTTACTTTACTAGTTGCAATCTGTTACTGTTCGTCCGTCCGTTTCACTTTGTTTTATTTATTCATTCTAGTTTTTTTTTTTTTTGTCCACAGGCAATGTAATTATGGTCATGATTTTTCCCCTATCCTTACACTTGTTGTATAGGATTTCAAAATTATTGTCGATCTCGTAAAAAGCTACTCTGGAAGCGCGCGAACGCGAACGGCATAACCTACATATAGTTATGGACGAGGCTAAAATGAACAGGGGGGTGATCCAGGGGGGGAGAGTGTGTTCGTAGGGTTCAAGAGGAGAAACACATACCGAATTAATGGTTGGTTTTACGCGCGTTTACGTTCTCCCGCGGGATGTTACGCATTTTCACTGTTATTTCGGGTCTAAAAATCGAGATATATGCGTGGAAACATGCCCGCGGTGCATGGGATAGAACAGGCGGACAAGGCACGTGTGACCGGTGGAGAGGATTTGAAGTATGGAAAGCACTGTGTGCACGTGCGTGTTTAAGAGGAGAGGAAAAAAAATACATTTTTGAACCGTCCCAATGTGATAGTGACAAATGACGACAGCCGCTATACGGACACGGGTTGTTTTTTGCTCTACATTTTCTATCTTTCTCACTCACTTTTATACTCCTTATCTCTCTTACTCATTGTCGTATGTATGTGTGTGTGTGTGTGTGTGTGTGTGTAGGCTTTGTTTGTGTGTGTGTGTGTGTGTGTGTGTGTGTGTTGACAGTTGATGTTTTGGTGAAAAATCTAGTGTAATTGGCAATCAGTCTGATGCACTGAATTTCACGCCAGTTTGGCTCACCTGTAACAAATTCACCCGAATCCATACACTTTTATATATAATAATAGTTTTAGACATAATGTTTTTCTATCACAAATTGTATCTATCTCAACGGCTTATACAAATTATTTTTTATTGTACACAAAATCATGTCTACTATTATATGCAAAAATACAAAGAGATAAACAACTTCTCGCTACCTAAGATATTGTCCCAACAATGTTTATGGAATGTTTTGCTAAAACACGGAAAATCACAAATTTTGTTTCATGCATGCATAAATAAAATCTCCAAGATCGTATTAGTACCACAATGATGTATTTTATAAAACGTTTTATCAACATAGTTTGTGGAGTTTCTATAATATTTATATAGACATACACACACACAAGTATATAATAGATATAATATTGAGTATATAATTATAGTAATCACCAATAATTTTCTTAGAATAAATAAATTTTATTAATGATTTTTGTGTACATATTATCTATGTATAAAAAGTAAAAGTGTGCTAAAAAAATAAAATGCAATACATTATTGGCATTCAGTAAATTTTCATTTTTAAAGATACATTTGTGTTTGCTGTTGATTTTCGACCAATATTTTTGGCAAACAGTTATTTAAATAAGAATAGATTATTTAATAAAGAAAAAAAAATACAAAAACAAATTATTTTAGATTAGTAAGTATGTTTAAAATCATTATCTGAAGATGAACCTGTACGTTTCTGTCATTTTAGTTCTACATCTGTTATAGTGGCAGTCGCTTTTAACTTGTTTGTGCTACGCTTTACAGAAACTAGTTAGTTTTGATTTTAATTCAAGTATATTATTATAGTCTAAAGTTAATCCAAATATTAAAGAATCTATCATTTACTTTTTAGTCATAAATTTAATTTTGTATACATTTCATACATTATTATAGTTCTCTGGATCCTTCGTTTGAAATAATTCAGTACTATTATCTTTGATTAGAAGCCAACGAAAATACTGAATTAATGAAAGATTGAATTTTGTTGCGTCCAAAAATTGTTGTGGGTTAAGTTGTTTATTTGTCCCACACTTTAATCCTTAGTAGTAGCTCTTGATTTGATATGGGTAATACCCCCGGGTACCCACAAACCCGGGTACCCAGGTAACTGTTTATCCGGGTAATACCCGATTTTGTGAGTAGTCAACGTTTTCGGGTAGTGGGTACCCATTACCCAACATTTTTGGGTACCCGATAATTTTTGATATACGTAAATGATTTAGTTAAGTCTTAACTGCTAAGAGGTTAATCTTTTAAATTATCAAAATTACGTTTTAAAAATAAAATGTTTAGTATTTCATGTGAGTGCTATTAGTGATATTATATTTTAATAATTATTTTATTCTAATATAATGTCGAATAACATTTTAAAAGCTATTATAAAGTCTATATTTAAGTGTTGTTGATATAAGATATGTGGCCTTACGCAGATAATAATAAGTAATCAAAATCAGTAGCGTACATACATGAAGGGAGGGGGGTCGGATTCAAACCCACCCTCAGAGCCGAAAAAAAAAGAAAGAAAATTGTGATATAATTGATGACGTGTAATATATTTATAGTTTCAATTTTACGCTTTTAACTTAAAATATAGAACAAAACAACTAAACAAATATTTTAATAACTAAATAATTATATTGATAGGTGTTTGAAAAGTTTTGTTAACTATGCTGTTTTTATATTCCTATAGCTACTTATATACTGTAATGTAAAAGTTAACTGTAAATTGTTAAAAAATTTGTATAAAATAATATCTATTTATAGCAGTTAATCTGTGCAACGAAAAAAAAATTAAAAAAAAAGATAACGAAATTATGGATTTCGTTATAATCGTTTATTAACCATAAGTATACTAACCATAACGGGTACCCGATCCATAATGGGTACCCAATCCATAACGGGTACTCGAAATTTTGTAAATCGATTAATACTCCTACAACCTGAGTACCCGGGTACCCGGGTAGTTCCCGGGTATTCGGGTATCAATACCACTAATCCTTAGTTCCTGTAAAAGTAATTTCTACCCATTATGTTATCGGTTCTAAATTATGTAAACAATTTGTAACTAAAACAATTGATTAAAGTACATGATAATTTACTACAATAAGAACAAATTAGGTACTTTTGAAAACTTATAAGATAATCAAATTAATTATAATTGGCATATCACAAATATTTAATTTTTAATTTTCGATATATATTTAAAATATCTAATTTATTTACAGAATTTAGTTTTCAGGAAGTACAATAGTATTATGTATTATTTATATTAAATCTAAAACTAAAGCTTATTCTTCAATTAGAAAAACTAACCAGTTAGTGGCATTCGGGGACTGCCGCGATAAAGCTATTGCATATTAAATAAATAAGAAGTTGATATAATTTGAAATTTTTTTATTATTCTAGTTACTCAGGAATTTGTATCATAGCAACTACGATATTCCATTAATTACGGGATTTCACAGGTAGTGGTCACGCTTTTTCGTTACGAAAAATTTTTTTTCAGTCACTTCACCAGGCCCGCGATAAAAGCTATGCAATAGCTTAAAAACTACTAATTTGTTAACTAAGATTTCAATTTATAAATGACCAATTAACAAATTTAAAATAGAAATAAGGAATTTAAAAAGAAATTTTCCACCTAGAAAATTAAAATAATATTTTAATATTTGTTTGCTTTTAAATATTAATCATATATTTTAGATACCAACCATATTTTTATATGGTTTTGTGCACGCAATAATACTTATTGTTAATAAAGTAACTTAACTTTTTGTGCTATTTTTATTGAAATACGATATTTATTGTTAAGGTAAAAAATAATAATATATGCCAATAAAAGACAAGAATAATATCTACATGTTAATATAATTATAAATTTAAAATGTATAAAAAAAAACACTTCAAACAGATAATTTTTTTTTTCGTTTACTTTGAATTTGTAAAAGAAAATGGGCATGGATTATGACGACATATTTGAAATAGGCGTGACTAGAGGTAACCATACAAAATTAACTGACTAGCTATTAAAAATAACCTGATGTAATATTATATTTTAGAAGCAAGTTGGGATAATTTTCATCTCATTTTTCAGAATTATGGGCAACATAACCAAATGCCATAGTTATATTCAATGTTATAAATAATAGTTGAATACTGTGATAGTTTGATGTTATAAATAAATATCATTAGTTTAAATAATTTTAAATAATACTAAAATGAAAATTACAATATAATAGATCTATGATTATCAATCAACATTATTGAAATGTTTCAAATAAAACTTAAAAGTTATAATGTACTCCATTGAGATATTTGAAACATTAAATGTTGAGTTAGTAAAGTCCTTCAACTAAATACATAGTTTTTTTTGAAAAATGACAATTTGTATGTCACAATAAAAAAAATGTAATTATTCAATATTTTTATAATTTTTAAGATATGTAGTTTAATTTAATCTCATTGAGCATATAATTATTCAATCTAAATGACAACTAATATATAAATATAAATATATTCATCTTTATGTTATGTTATTTAATTTTGACTACTCACTTATTTTGTTCATTGAATCACAACTTTATTTAAATGATGATATATATATATATATATATATATCTTTGAATCCTACTGTTTATATTAAATAAAATGTTCATGGGGTTGTCGTGACCGATTGGATAAGGTAGCTGTGCTTAAGCGCATGGTCACCGGTTTGAACTCTGTCACTGGACTAATCACCATTGTTTTGTTTTCTGGGCGGGATGGCAGTCTCGAGAGAAGAAACTACGCCCTAACCCTAAACTAATAACCAACTATACGTGTTCCTGGTGGTGTATGTATTATTGAACTAGTTGACTAAGTAAATCACATTATTTTAGTTAAATTTATTTATCTAAATAATTTTTCATCAAATAAGAAATTCCATAATTTATTATCATTTTTATACAGTTTATATTTTATTTCAGAAATATAATCACTAAAAAACTAATTAGTCCTATTGTTGGTTTCTACAATACTTGTAAAATTTACTTTTTATCTCTAAAAACTTTTCCCTGAACTCTTTCCGTATAATACTTTTAGCCATCTTCTTTATTTGCGATTATCATTACTCTTTTAAAAAGAAAAATGTTTTTTATACTTTAAATTTACTATCTAAATGAAAACACTTGTATTTATGAAAAATGATAAAAATTGTAACATACATAATTAACAATAATAGACTTCATACTATATTTTGTATTAAAAATAAGAAATAAAAATTAAGACATTTAAATAAACAGATTTTTCGATAAAAGGAACACAAAATATTGTGTTAAATTTTATTTTGCATAAGTTATTAACATAATATGGAAGGTTTAATTTAATTAAATATTTAAAAGTTTTACTTAAATAATACGTACATAAAATTAAAATTAATTTACATAATATAGTCTAACAACAATTCTGTAGATGTCCTGTGATATAAAATAAAATAACTGTTTCATTATTTTACTTTTTAATACATTTTCGGTGATAATGTAACGTGCCTCGAGTGGGTTGAGGACGCTACGATAATGTTATGATTGAATAGTACTTCTAAGTGTTTAAATATAAGTTCAATAATTTAAACTTGAAAGAATAGAGTATGATATTTTTATTTTACACTTAGAAAAATCAGCAAAGTAATAACAATGTAAATATGACTGTCGTATGCGGAGTGTTTGTACTTGATAGCTGGATACGTCTGATGTTGGTGGTGAAACGGAGCCCTTATATACTCTGTTAGTTAATTGTTTTTTTTTCGCCACCTGGTTGCCCTTGGTCTTCATCGTCAAATTTGAATGATGAAATTGTTTGTGATTTGTAATCCGCACGTGGCTTCCTATCTGTTGTTATTAATTGGTCATTTCACCATTTGTTCATGGTCATTGATTTAGTGTTATGATCTGCGCGTGGCTTATTTTAACAGTACATATTATTGTTAGAATTACATTACAATTATATTACATATAATGGTACATGTTACAATAAATTACTTCAGTGATATGCCATTTAAATTTGGGCGATCAACCTAACTATTAGTTATCAAAGTGTATTGTTACAATTTAAAATTATAAATATATAACAATAAAATTATCACAATTATAATTAAACTTATAAAAATAAAAAAAACAACAATTTAAAGAGAAAATATTCTTCTTCTTCTTCTTTAGCTTAACGGTCCCTGTAGGACCTGAGCTGCCACAAGCAATTCTCTCCATCTTTCCCTGTCCAATTCCAGGTCAACTGTCATATTTCTTCCCAGCATCTTGATATCTTTCTCTACCGCATCTTTCCACCTTGTTCGTGGTCTGCCTATTGGTCTTTTTTTTTGTATGGTCTCTGTTAGTACTTTTTTGATTATGTCGCCATCGGCTCTCCATACATGTCCAAACCATTCCATTCTCTTAATTTTTATATACGTCGTAATATTGGGTTTTGAAAATAGTCTGTATAGATCTTCATTCTTTCTTCTCTCAAAAATTCTTAACTCTGTATTATATATTGGGCCAAAAATGTTTCTAAGTACCTTTCGTTCGAATATTGCCAATCTGTTGTCATCGCCTTTCGTTGAGTACCATGTCTTACATGCATACGTGATTACTGGTCTCAGGTAGCTTGTATAGAGTAAAGTTTTTGATTTTCTTGACAGTAATTTGGATTTTAGTAGCTTACTTATACTGTGATAGCATCGGTTCCCACTAGCTATTCTTTCACTTATTTCTCGATGCATGTCGTTTTTACTATTTATGTTCACTCCTAGGTATTTGAAGTTTTCCACTTTTTCAAAAGTTAGATTACCTACTTGTAAGTTATGTTGATTTTCGTTGTTCCAAGAGAGTACCATAAATTTAGTCTTCTCTTGGTTTACACATAGCCCCATCTTTTTACTAGCTTCCAACAATTCATATGTAGTTTGTGTAATTTCTTGCCTGGTGTTACCTAATATGACTATATCATCTGCATACGCTAATATCGATTCATTCCCTAATATCTCCACCCTTTGTCTATGGGTTAATTCTCTTATGACCTTCTCCAAACCTATATTGAATAGTGTCGGGGACAAGGCATCGCCTTGTCGTAGTCCTGAGTTAATTTCGAATTCCGATGATAGCTCTCCTAAAAATTTTACTTTACACATGGTCTTGGCATTGCAGAGTTTTACCATATCAACATATTTCTTTGGGATACCAAAGCTAATCATGGCTTTCCATAACTCTTCTCTATGTATACTATCGTATGCCTGCCTGTAGTCGATGAATACCATATATAAGTCTTTATTAAATTCGTAATGTTTTTCCATTACTTGTTTGAGAATGAAAATTTGATCTGTTGTTGATCTACCTTTTCTGAAACCACATTGGTATCTTCCAACGATTTCTTCAGCAAAGGGAGCTAACCTCTCTAATAGGATTGAAGATAGTATTTTGTAACAGGTATCTAAAGAGAAAATATTATTTTAATAAAATTAAAAAATTAAAAAAAAAGAATAGTCACATTATGTTTATTATAACATATTAAGTAATATTATTTGGTATTAGTTGTAAAAATAATATACCACTTCGATTTTTGTCATTCCTAATAATTGTTTGTGCTTGTTGACATATTTCAATAAATTTCTTTGATTAATTTCCATTATTTTATCATGATTAATAATCATCGATATTCACAAATTGTATACCTCTATTTTTAAAATATATCAATAGAGAACAAAATTGAGTATATTTTATATTTAATAATTTTTATTAATCATTAACAAATTTTTACAATTATGGTTATTATATATTTATTATTATTACTACATTTATGGCATTATGAGTCGCATAAAATTCTAGCAGCTTTACATTTCAATTGTATTTTTGATCATAAGTTTAGCGGCAATAGCCTTTGCCTAATTTTATTTTCTTAGTGATAACTGAATATCGAGTAGGTACTTTATTAACAGTTACAAATCTCTTGCAAATGGTAACATGTAACATGATATCGTCACATGCATTCATACCACTTTAAAATACGTTGTCATATGTACTAACATTTTTATTTTAAATTGTTATTTTCAACAGAATGTATGTATAGAGATTAAATGTTTGTTCTTAATTCGTCTCCGTGTATATAGTTTTTCTCAATTTATCTGATATTTTTTGAAAATACAATATACATAAGTAAAATAAATGAAATTAAATATTTATTATCTAAAATATATTATTATTATAAATAAGTCCAAATTTATGACTAGGTGTAGCATAACCTAATACTAGAAATAAAGGGTGGACGGGTACTATAGCACGTGAGTTAAACTAATAAACTTGAGATATATTAATTATAATTAATGATGATAATATTGTATTACTCATGTTTCATATTATTTCTGTACTGTTATTTGTGTTATAATTACACTAACAAATAATAAAATTAAATTGAGAATCATTTTGACTTCGAGTTTTTTTTTATGTATGAGTGGGTATATCTTGGCAATCTAAAAAGTACGTCTGAGGCTCCTTTGTTTCTTAAATTTTCTACACTTGTGATAACTGTTTTAATTTTGAAAATTAAATTGGTATATTACTTAAAGTCAATTAAAATCGGTTTTTACTCTAATTTATTCTAACAAATTTTAATAAGCATACAAACTCAATTGGCCTAAGAAGAATATAAATTGTATTACGGAATTATATAAAATAATTATAATTGTAAAATAATCATAATTGTAAAATAATCGAAGATTTATACAAAATATTGTTATTTATGTAATAGAAAATTATGAGTTGTATTAATTTCTTAGTTTCCTTATTTCTAAGTTTTTTAGTGAATAATATGAAAAATATGAATGTTTAGTTATTTTTTTATAAATATGGAATTTATTCTAGAGAAAAATAATTATTATAACTTAATATTTTTAAGAATTATAACGAACATACATAATAATGTTTCACATTGTATAATGTAGTTTTTAAAAACAATTGCAATTTTTTTATTTTCAATATATTTCTAGAGTATGAAGTTACCTACTTAAAAATTAATTTATAAAATACGACACTAAGTTGTAAACAGTTTTATAAAAACTATGATTTGAACATATTTCAATTTTATTATATACATTTAAATTTAAAGTAGTACTGGATTAACTTTTTGAATGTTTTGATTTAAAAAAAGGTATTGTAAAATTTATGTTTTTGTTTAATTTGTATATAATTCGAATCCCTTAAGAATTTAATATCATTTGAAATTTTTAGTTTAAACAAAACAAATTTTAAAATAATTTCTTCTATAAGCTATTATGAAATCGTATGACAACACTGTATAAAATTGACGTTATTAAGATATTTTATTTTATAAAAATAAGAACTTATTTCTTATTATGTTATTTGCAATTATGTTAACTTATACTCGTACTAAATTAAACGAATAAACACCGTACGCAACTAAAAAAAATTGAACACATCACCAAGCACCCTATGTATTATTAAATTGTGAAAACTGATGTATCCATTAATCTTCAATTTGTGTACACACTTATTGTTGAGGTCGAACACTTAAAAGGGGCTTTTGTTATTTTTGGCAATGCGACTGTGGTCTTATTTTTTCTTTCGTCTACTTTTTCTTCATAACCAGGTTAGTTTGAAATTACTCAAACGCTTCTGCGTTCGCTACTTGAATATCGCGCGTGTATAAACACTAACTACATAATTGAACATCGTTAACGCGTGTTATTGTGTAAGTCACTTATATATAAATATTATATTGCTAAAATGTATAACTCGAACGCCACGTTTATACTGCAATGGCAATATTATCAACGTTGCAGTACATTATGATACGCGCAAAGTTAACACTCACTTTATTTGGTTTCACGGTGTTTCTATTTTAAAATAATTTTTTCCTTCGAATAAATTACTAGAAATGTCCTCCTGGGTATTACAGATACCACTGCACTGTATACCACTAAGCTCCAGAAATAATTAAGGTAGCTTCGCCTAAATAATCATACCGGATAATTGTTACCGTAAACTTTTCACCGGGTTAACTAATTTTGTGACGGATTATTTTTTTCCGCGACGTCACACTTATCTGACAAGGAGATTATGTAAATTTTTCAGGTAATCGATTTTATTTTTGTGTAAAAAAAAAAAACAATTTCAAAGTTCTTATTCTTTTTTCGTATATTGTCAGAGACTCATTGCATAGTAATACTACTTTCGTTTTGTTATCACCGTTGTCGTCTTTTATTTAATTTCATGTTTATAGACCTTATTGAGTAGTTTTATAAATTAAAAACAAAATTATAGTTTTTATCTTCACTTAGATTTGGACATTGAGAAATATTGAAAACTACGATTTGACGAAGTATAATATGTCAGACATTTTGAAAACGTTAATAGTTTAAGGAAACTACTCGTAGTCTAATTTAATTAAATAAACTTAATTTATTTACGTAATTTATATTTTTAGTTTGATTGCCAAACCACTAAAGCTAATGCAAATAATAAATTCACGTTATTTATTATGAACCTCCAAAACAAACCTGTATTATTGTATATAATATTACAATCGATTAAATACAGTAAATAAAATATCCAATCAACTTCCATTTTTACTATAAAATTTATGTTAATAATTATATAATACATTTCGTAGTGTTTCGTGTTAACGAGAAAACTTGAGTACAAGCAAAACTTTGTTCGCCATAAATTAGGTTTATGAATTTAATATTTAAAATATATTTCCTTTAAAAACTAGATTCACCTTAGCACTTTGATTGCTACTCATAATTCATATTTTTGAAAATAATTTTAGTCCAAAATGCATTTTATTTAATCTATAACGTAGTTAACATTTTCAATTATTGGTTATTGAACAACTGATTTTTTAGTTTATATCAAAATGAAAAAATATTTTTCTATGAGATTAAATTCGTTTCAAAAATATAGAGCCGCATTATTTATTTAAATATCTACCCTAAAATGAGTGTGTACAAATGTATATGTATTTGCTTTTATAACTTGGATTGTTGATTATATTTTAAATAGATTAGGAAAAAAAAATATTATGTAGAATATATGAACATGCAACAATATTTTTTCTTGATTAATAATACAAGTTTATAAAATATTTTTTGTTTATGAAAATAATTAAAGTGTAAAAGCTAATACAAAATTATATCTGAACCATGAGTTGGTACATATAGAACCAGTCATTGTATGAATGACATTATATCATGAAAAATATTTACTACTGTAAGTATTTCATCAATTTTAGTTTTGTTTTTAAATGTCGTTAACATTTACCATGTCGAAAAAAAAAATATTACCTTAATTTAATTTAGTTCACAATAGTACCGGATATTTAAACGGTCAATTAAAAATGCAGTTGTATTATATGTTGTGTTTGTATATAGAATATGTGTACCTATACTAATCACACTACACTAATCGTATTTTGATAAATAATTTTATAATACTTCGAAACAAAAAAAAATTATTAAATAAAACGAATGGATGATTAACTCACTGTTATGTTTGGTTTTCCATAATAGCATATTAAATGGTAAATTGTAAATTGTCTGATTTTGATAACAAATAAATATATAATGACTTAGGCGGATTGATATTCAATTATTTTGAGGAAGAAAACTGTAATGACTGCCTTTACCACTGCATAGCGAGAAGAACCTTCATTCATTTAAAGTGATAATTTTAGCGGAGGCCAACCGTAATAACCAGGCAATTTCAATTCGCCCATTGTCCTATGAATATTCATATTGACGAGTTAAGGTGCTAATTAAAGATTGGATCAATAGTATGAACTCAAATTAATTTTGCCCTGTGGTGCATTTATATTAAGTTTTTTTTCAGGAAAATATATTGTTTATTAGAAAATATTTGTGGATATTGTGATAGCAATTTTTGGAAGTAATCAAGTAACTGTAATTAAAATTAATATGAATTTAAATAAAAATATTCTATATTTTGAATACATATTGTTCAAAATCTGTTGTATTATATGTAATTTAAATTATGTGTTATACTTTTGGTTCTCTCACTCATGAAGCAGTTTCTATTTTTACTTTTGTCAAATTTATTGATGACTAATACTTAAAGTTTATGTATTTTATTTACCTTAAGTACTAAATAAATATTATAATAACTTTATAACACGTATAATATTTTAAAATATTTTAACATAGTTCGTTAAGGGTATTTATTAAGTTTAATTAATAAATCATAAATTTAGCAAAGGACTTTAGTATTTATAATGCACAGATTACTAGAACAGAACACATATACGCTTAAAAATCATGAAATGTTTATAAAATTTATTCTAATTCTCAGAAATCTTAAAATATGCAAAAAATAATAATTAATGCTTTAAATGAAAACATATAGTTTTTAGATTCTGAACGGAGTGATGGAATCTATTGGTTTTACAATGATGTGTGTTATTTTTTTTTAGATTCTGAACGTAGTGATGGAATCTATTGGTTTTACAATGATGTGTGTTTTTTTTATATTTTTTTTTTTTAATTTTTTTTTTTTATTTATTTTTTTTATTTTTGTGTCTGACGACACCTGTTTGACAGTAAAAATGCTTCGATTTGCTTATGTAGCAACTTTTCTGAAAGGAAAGTGAATCTAGTTGGTACATTGGGGAGTCAAATTTTCAATATTTTTTAAATGCGATGGGAAAAACCCTAAAAAAAATAAGGGAAAAACGGGAGTTTTTACGCAAAACCAGTTTTCGACAAAATCAAATTTTTTATTTTGCTATAACTCAAAAACTAATCGATTTAAATAATTGAAATTTTCACCAAATGTTTAGATTAGCGTTCTCTATACACCGTTAAATTTTATTGAGCTATTTATAGACAATTCAAATTTTCAATTTTTTTAATTTTTTTTTTTTTAAAATAACGATAAAATTTTTTTGGCCGGCCAGAAAATCTTGAAAATTTAATACAAGGTTTCTTATAAGTTGTTCCTTAACTGATAAAAAAAAATCTAAAATCGTAAGTCACAATTTTTTTTATAAGTGCTCAATGTTCCAATTTATACGAAATATGTAAAAATTGCGAAAATTTGCAAGTTATTTTTTAGATAAAAATTCATAAAATTTTTTCTGTTCATACTTAAGGTTCAAAATTTTAACAATAAGTTATCTATAAGCTACTCTTCAAAAATCTTTAAAAAAATTTATACCGTACTTAGAGGAAAACATTTTATGACTGTTTGAAATTTAAATATTTACGAAATTGCATAAAATAGCGATTTATTCTCAAACGATTATTAATATTTGTTATAATTTAAAAAGTATAAATCGCAGATTTTTGAAATTTCTACCAGCTGTTAAGATTGGTATTTCCTTTAGGTCATATTTTTTTCAAAATATTATATTGATTTTTAAGGCACTTATAGGCATTTAAAATATTCGATTTTTTTTTTATAATCGGTGATAAAAAAATTTGGCTCGTAAAAAATACTTGAAAATTTAATAGAAGATTCCACAGAAGTAGTTCTTATTGTCATTCAAAAATTTTTAAAATCTATAGGCACAATTTTTTTTATAAGCGTTTGAACAGTGAATATTGACATAAAATTACATGTAAAATATAATAAAATGTATAATATTCTAGACTGACAAACTATTTCGCTGTATGCAACTGCCAACCCATCCTAATTGAAAAATATATTTATCGTTTCAAAATAAAATATACTTTTTACAATATTTATAAATAACAATGTATTATATCCTAGACAAACATATTAACTCCGTTCAGAATCGTTATTCGTATACAATGATATCTATCATTGCATTCAAATTTAACAAATCCATTGTAATAATGACCTATCCTATAAACGAGGTACACTCCACCCCCAACAGTACAGCAGAGCGAGGCCCATCAGGTTCTTTTTTTTATTGAAAACTCGTTTAAAACTAAAGTAAAATTGGAATGTTGTTTTTTATTTTATTTATCAGGTTTGTTTATTTACATATAATTATATATATAAATATACATATATATATATATATATATATATATATATTTATATATATATATATATATATATATATTTATATATATATATATATATATATATATATATATATATATATATATATATATATATATATATATATATATATATATATATATTTAATGATATTGATATCTACCTACTAATTTATAATGTCTATGTAATCACTCGGCACATTTTTTGTTCAATATTGATTGTAAATATAACACATGTAACAATACACAAAAACATTGATATTGCCTCTACCTCAAAATTAGTACAAATTGTTATAGCTGTTGAAACTATATACAATTAAAGCTTTATAATTATTTTATTGGTGCTTTTTCTGTATAATTTTTTTATAACGATATATGTGTTTTCTTTTAGGTAAGTGATAAGAACGGATGTTATACATTTTCAACAAATCAAATTTAATCATTTAAAGTAGGTAAGATACATTTGTATAGTATATAATATAGCATGTATATACCCAATCTGTAAAATACTTGAGTAACTAAATAGTATTATACGACAAAAAAATTATTAAAATCTATGTTGCTATGCTGTTTTCATTAAGTCATAAGAATTATTTTTTTTTTAATTTATTAAGATAACAGTTATTTCATTTCTAGATATGTATACATTAGGGTGTTTCTTAATTTTAAATTTCAAAATATCATTGGTCTCATCCCCTAAATCGGTGTGTATACATATAAAAATGAACTGCAAGAAATTTTAGGTCAATCAAATAATGTTAACCTGTGCTGACTTGAAGTTGATGTTTGAGCTTAATACGTTTTTAAATAATTCTAGACATTTTTGGTAATTCCATAAATATTTCCTAAACCGTTATGAAAATCGAAACTTTTCATTTAATGTTTTTTCAAGTGAATTAAATTTTCAATATATTTTATAGTATAACATTTTTTGATAAATCTATTTATTTATAAGATGCATAAGCTTTAATCTTTAAATACACAATTTCTCCACAAATGTACGTATTATTTACATTAAATTTATAATAATTATATAATTTAAATTTATAATACTATATTATTTAACTGTAGGTTAAATAATAATAATTATAACTTAAAATTTCTAATAAAATCGATAAAATAAATAATATAAATTATAAATATATGTAATAGGGATCATAATTTTAATTAAGTATATGTCATGTTATTGTTGAAGTGTACTTTTTTTTAAATTTGGGTAGGTTTTACGATGTTCTTGTACACACAGTAAAACATTTTGTTTTTGCCCCTCGTCCAATGTTAAAGATGCATTAAAATCTTCCATAAATTGTACTGCCTTTTCTGCAGTATCATTGGTTATTGTTTGTGAATTTTTTATATTTTTTCTGTTTATAAAAGTAGTATTTGATTTCCAAGATGTTGGATTGTTTTTTTAGAAATCCATCGTCAATTTTAAATCGAGAAAATAGTTTCAATTTACTTCTTGATAGAAATGCATCAATATTTTTTTCTGAAAAGATAGACAATTGTTTATTGTTTTATATTAATATTTAATCTATTCAATAAACTTAAGGTTTTACTTACCTAAAAATGTATTATCTATTTGGTTTGTTTGAATAATCAATCGTTTGGTTAGATTTTTGGATGATTTTTTTTTAAAGCTTTTACCATTTCACGCTTTATCTCATGTGGTATAGAATCGTCATAAAAAGACAATGCAACAGTTTCTTCGGTTAAGTACCATAAATGGTTACATATTTTTTTTATCGGTACTTTAGATATGCCTTTATCAATTGTTTTAAATGATTTCAAATCTTTTATAAATTGTTAATTTTGATTAGAAGCTTTTGCTGGTAATAGGTAATTAAACCAAACTTTAACATAAAATAAAATCATAAAAACACAAATCTCTCAAATTACTTTTTTAGTAGACTCTGAAATATTATAATAATTTCTAAACAAATATATTTTCAAGCAATAAATTACCCTTGCCATCCACCGAGCTTGATGCACACCATCAGGAGGATGAATTGTAATATTGTGTATTCCAAATCACCACCAAGAACATTAGTACTAATTCTAAAAACTTCACGGTAATCTCCACGAGAATGTTTAATTTTTAGTTTATTTTTGACAAAATTGAAAATATCTTCCCTCACATTTTCTACTACTGTAAATTATACATTTGTGGAGAAATTGTATATTTTAAGATTAAAGCTTAAACATCTTATAAATAAATAGATTTATCAAAAAATTTTATAAATAAAGAAATTTTATTTACTTGAAAAAACATTAAATGAAAAATTATTATTTTCATTACGGTTTAGGAAATATTTATGGAAATACCAAAAATGTCTAGAATTATTTAAAAATGTATTAAGCTCAAACATCAACTTTAAGTCGGCACGGGGTTAACTTTATTTGATTGACCTAAAATTTCTTGCAGTTCATTTTTATATGTATACACACCGATTTAGGGGGTGAGACCAAAAATATATCATTATTTTTTTTTTCTCATATGACTAAGGAACACCCTAGTATACATACTATATAAATCTTTTCGAATATACCTAAGTTTAATTTTATTTAATCATACCTATTTACCAATAACTAATAAGTGATTACTGTTACATTGTTGCTATTCACAGTATTCGATAACATGATTTAATCTATGTTTAATCTATATATACTAATACTATATAACCGTGGCCACTTTTCAGTGGTTATTGGTTGGCTTTATTATTTTTTTAGTTTATACATTGTTATTTATGGAAAGTTCTAGCTACAGATTGACGTTTTATGCCCATGTGTGCACGCAATTATTATTTATATTACTATTATATAAGTATAATATTAGCTATTAGGTTTACTTATATTAAATCCCGGGCGTAAGCATTGGGTAGCGGGTATCGTCCAGTCGTCGATTATATAGAAAAAAAAGTTAAAAATGTACAATACCTTTTCTTCGTTTATGTAATACGTATATTTACAATTTAAAACGTGCATACTGTAATAATAAGTGTTTATTATTCTTCGTTTCATTTCCCACAAAAATAAATGATCTTTTTCAAAATTATCTAGAAAATTTATCTTAGATAAACATTTTATTTAAAAAAATGAATAAATAGATACTTCAAATTATTATTATCTAGATAAGACAAAAAGATTAATGTTTTTATGATGATTTATCTAGATAATGACCAACACTGTATACATATAGTATATATTAATAATTGATAATTTGAATGTATTTAAATACATATACAATATAATTCATTTAAGACGATTTTAGGAATCAGTTAAAATAGTATATAATGGGGAAAATTGTATAACCCATGAAAACAATTTTTTTCGTGTTTTTATTATTGTTAGAATTCAGGAAGTTTTAAATTTTGTAGGCCATGTATCGCTTCGTCTGTTTTGTCAAAACATACACTTTTTTCATACAAAAAAACTATAGTTTTTATATCAATACATTTTATCGGTAACTATGTGGTCAATAATTCTATTGTTACACGTAATCATCTCATCGTTAATTGTTAGATATCTAAGAAAATGTTAAGAAACTACTGACAACAAATTTTGCTTTTCAAAAATAATATTTATTGGTTTTAGTTTTAATTACATTTCGTGCTTTTTACTCAGAAATTATCTTATACTAAATTCAAGGCATATTTATCTGGAGTCAAATGTTCAATATTGTTAAAATAAAGGACTCATCAAAATCAGCATATTACTCGAAAAAATCGCTAAACGAGATTGTTTTATACGGATTTATCTATATTTATATACTTATTTTGCTTATGTAATAATTATTTATAATACCTAAGTTTGTTGTATAATTTTTGTTATGATAAAGGTTATAAGGTTATATTAATAAGAGTGTAATAAGTAAGATTTGATAGCAATTATAACTTTATAATACTGAGCTTAAAATTTAAATAAATGTACAGCCTTTTTTAAAATAAACGATACATACAATCAATAATTTTTTATCAATCTACTTATGTGTACATAGTTGTATGTATGTGTGGTAGAAATATCATATAAAAATTTGCTTCTAGTTACATATCAGAAGAATTCCTATTCTTGTGCTTTTTATCCTTGTCTTCATTTTATTTATTTTATTATAAATTATTTTGTATTTATTATTTTAACATAATAAGATTTATTTTCTCTTTTATACTTCTTATATTATACTACTATAATATTATACAAGTTTTTCTTCAAATAATTATACTATGACAAATTTTTAGTAGTCAAACAAATTCATAATTTCCTCTACCTCCGTGGTTCTCAACCGGTGTGTCGCGACACACTAGTGTGTCACGTATTACCGTGGTCTGTGTCACCAAAATATAATTAATTGGAATTATAGCTTTTGATATAGTTACTGTATTATGATGAAATAATAAAAAAAACACAAATTAGAGAGCAATTATGAAGATATTCTTATTGATTTGTATCTCATTTATTAAAATACCATCAAATACAACGTTAATTTCATAATTGTATACGTTTCAAAATGATTTATTTTGGATTATTCTGCAAAAAAAAATATGCCGGAACGAGCAAGACAGTATTACAAATTGTATTTCCTTTTTCAACATAATTTAACTTAAATTAAGTTAAATAAATGAATCAGCATATTCGATATTATAAATAACAAAAAGCAAAAAATAGCTTACATTAAACGATATTGAAAGTAAATTACGACTTAAGTTTGTCAACCATTCGCCTACAATTCGAAGATCTATGTTTAATTTGCCGATCACAAGTATCACAATAATTTCTTTATATACTAATATTGTATTTTATGATACTTATCTATAGTATTTTATTTGAACTGTTGAAATTTGAATTAAGTTAATTTAAAGTTAATTAATTAATTTATTTTATTTTTAAAATTCCAACATATACATGTGTTAATTTACAATAATTTGTAATTTTTAACGTTTCGAAAATCCATCAGTCGTAACAAGTGTGTCGCCATTTTCATGGATCTAAATTAGTGTGTCGTCCTACAAAAAAGGTTGAGAACCACTGCTCTATCTTTACAAAACTTTTAAAATATTTTCTTCTATGATCAAAACGTGTTATTACATTTAATAGTTTTTATTTTAATTTGAGTTATTGTTTTAGATGAAAAATCTTATAACTCGTTTTATATGCAAATACAATTAATTAGAAAAGCTATAAAGAAATAGATTTTGTAATTTCTAGAAAATTTGCAAAATATGATGAGTAATAGGTACTATTTAAATTTTTAAAAAATAAATACAGTGGAACCTCGATAACTCGAGCCTCTATAAGTCGAATTTTCGATAACTCGAAGAAATGCCTTGGCACCGACCTTACAATATATGATATGTGTGATAAATTTTTTCGATAATTCGAATTTCTCTATAAGTCGAAATATTTTTAGTCAAATTTTAGCTTAAAACTTGAATTTATATAATAATAAATGTATGTACATATAACACGTACATACCTTGATAACTCAAAGGTCAAATAACTAAGTGTATTATTATAAATAACAATAATCGTAATCGAAAACCTATTAATATTATCAATCTAATATTTACCTAATGCTTAAAAGGAACAGTTATAAATTCTACGATAAAATAAAACTAACTAATCTTGTACAGGCATTAGATAGTTTGCAGGTTGTCCGTAAGTAAATTCAAGAACAACTAGAAATTGGAGATGAGATTTTTTCCGCGCTAAACGTTATTGAAAACTTTACAGATAGGTCAAACAATAAAAACCATCAAAAATATCTGATTTTTTAAAAAATAGTTCTACTTTTACAAACAATTTATATATACATACATATTTATTACTTAATACTTTTTTATAGGATATATTTTTTTTAATTTTAATACAATACACATTCCTATATATTATACATTTATTAGTAAATATGTACATGTAAATTATAAAATTAAGTATGTATGTATTTGTGTTTTCAAATAAAAAAAAAAATATTTTCGATAACTCGAAATTCTTTACCGATTCGAGTTATCGAGGTTCCACTGTATTTGAAAAATCAGAATATTTTATATCAATAATTTGAAACCAAAAATAATGATTTTAGTTGAAAAAAATTGGTACTCTTTTTTAGGCTTATACTCAAAAACATATATTCTTGTACTCTTATATTTTCCAAAAATATTTAGTTATTTATAATGAATATTTAACTTGATAAATATCATTTAAAAATCACATTTTTAAAAATCTTCCATAAATTGTATTTAAACATAATCCGTCAATAATTAAAATTTCAGTTTATTGGGAGTTATTAAGAAATATTATATAATATTATATTATATTTATATTATTGGCAAAGGCTGCCAATAATTAAAATTTCAGTATATTGGAAGTTATTAAGAAATTAAAAATTCATTGAATATAATTCAAATTAACTGATACTTATGCTTTCGTTATATAACTAGTGTTGAAAGAAATATATTTTTTAACTTAAATAAAATTAACCATCATTTGTTGAGTGCATACTCAGAATATAAGAAAAGACTTGTAGTGAATCAATAATTTTAAGTCAGAACAAATTCATTCAGAGCCATATTAAACTGTCTGTATTGGTATTTTAAAACACAAATAAATTACAGTAAATAAATAGCTAAAAAAAGAACCGGATGGGCCTCGCTCTGCTGTACACTTGGGGGTGGAGTGCGACTCTTCATAGGATAGGTCATTATAATGAATTTGTTAAATTTGAATTCAATGATAGGTATCATTGTATACGAAAAACGATTCTGAACGGAGATGATATGTCAGTCTAGAATATTATACATTTTATTATATTTTACATGTAATTGTATGTCAATATTCGCTGTTCAAGCGCTTATAAAAAAAATTGTGCCTATGGATTTTAAAAATTTTTGAATGAAAATAATAACTACTTCTGTGGAATCTTCTATTAAATTTTCAAGTATTTTTTACGAGCCAAATTTTTTTTATCACCGATTATAAAAAAAAAAAAATTAAAAAAAATCGAATATTTCAAATGCCTATAAGTGGCTTAAAAATCAATATAATATTTTGAAAAAAATATGACATAAAGGAAATGCCAATCTTAACAGCTGGTAAAAATTTCAAAAATTTGCGACTTATACTTTTTGAATTATAATAAATATTAAAAATCGTTTGAGAATAAATCGCTATTTTATGCAATTTCATAAATATTAAAATTTCAAACAGTTATAAAATTTTCCCTCTAAGTCCGGTAGACATTTTTTTTAAAGATTTTTGAAGAGTAGCTTATAGATAACTTAGTGTTAAATTTTGAACCTTAAGTATGAACAGAAAGAATTTTATGAATTTTTATCTTCAAAATAACTTGCAAATTATCGTGATTTTTACACATTTTATACAAATTTGAGCATTAAGGGCTTATAAAAAAGATTTGAGTAAACCGATCACCGATATTTTTTATTTACGATAAGTTTACTTTATTATAAACCTTGTATTAAATTTTCAAGAGTTTTCGGTCTCCCAATTAAATTTTATAGATGTTTAAAAACAAAAATTTTAGAAAAATCGAAAATTTAAATTGTCTATAAATAAGTCAAAATATGTCAAAATACTTTGAAAACCTATCCATGTATAGAAAACGTCAATATAAAGATTTGGTGAAAATTTCAAGTTGTTGCGGTTTTTGGTTTTTGAGTTAGAGCATTTTAAAAAAATGTCATTTGTAAAAACGTGATTTTGCGTAAATTTTCCCGTTTTTTCGTAATTTTTTTATCGTCTTTTTCGATTTTTTTAAAAAGTATTGAAAAGTTGGATTTTAGACTAAGCAAAGTACCATCTACATTCACTTTCCTTTCAGAAAAGTTGCTACATAAGCAAATCGAAGCATTTTTACGGCCAAAAAAGGTGTCGTCAGACTCAAAAGTAAAAAAACAAAAAAAAAAACACACATCATTGTAAAACCAATAAATTCCATCACTCCGTTCTGAATCTAAAATTTAAAAAGTTCTCGAGAGAATGTTCAAATTAAAATATTTTTCATAGTGTAAGTGATTATTATTATACTATAACTAATGCTAGATTAATTTACAGTAACTGATGCATTTTTTATTATAATTAATATTCTAATTTTAAAAGTTTAATCAATATAATATAGGTATTTTAAATTGTTTGAACTGTAAGAAAATTTCAAACTAAAAATGTAGGTTAGATACGGTTAGTTTACAAAAAAAAAAAAAAAAAAATGTTACAGCCCATAGATACCCTTCTTAGAATTTTATTCATTTCATATATTATTTGTAAAACAATAATAAAATAGAATGAATTTTACATAAAAACATGTATAAACCCACATGGAAAATTGGAATATATTGCTTACATAATACTTATGTTTTAATATTAATAATATTACTTATAATAATTTAAACTACCTACTTTCTTATCATATGTTTAAATGGTATTTAAAAGTCTAAAAAGAGAGAAAAAAATTTTTTTTTTTTTTTGGTGCGCTTGACTTGTAATTTATATTTATATTTTGCGAGTGGATGTTAAAAAATGAATGCTTTATAGATAGATTGAAGTAATGAAAAGTACAAATTTAACGTCATAGATGAGTACCTATATCAAATTGTCTTCTTCTTCGTTTTTCTTCTAACTATTTTAAGATAGCCACCTTTATCCTATACCTCCACTTGTCTCGATTTTTTACATCCCTTACGCTCAAATCAACAGCGCTCATATTATTCTCAATCGTATCTAAGCATCTCTTCTTTGGTCTTCCTCTTCCTCTTTTCCTTCATTATTTATTTTCTTAACCACTCATAATGCTTTTGTTTCCTTTCGCTTCATCACATGTCCAAATCATCTTAGTCTATTATTATCTCATCTTGTCTACTATAGGCACTATACCAAAACTACCTCTCACATATTGGTTCTTTATTCTATCTTATCTTGTCACACCATATGACCAAACTCATCCATTTAAGTATTTCATATACGTAACACTCATACCTCTGATCTGTTTTCCTGCAAACTATGAACATTTTGTAATTTTTATTTTTTCAACACAATATATAAAAATGATACTTTATTGCTGTTCGCCATGATTATAGATAATATTTATTATATCAAAATGGTTATTTATCATCATAATAAAATGATCATTGAGCCTGTATTATTTATTTTTCTTGAATAAAAAGCACTTTCTGCTTATTTGTATGTTATACAGTCTTTACGGTACAAAAATATTAATGATATAATAGTATAAAAATAAGACAAAAATAAAAGCCACTGGGAAAAATAATTTAGCTTATTATATTATATTAATGTGACATTATTTAAAAAAAAAAAAAACACCTAATATTTTCAAAATATAAATATAACTTTTCTTAAATTTATTGTTTTTTGAATTTAAAAGATTTTTTTAGCACATACAGACTTCTATTTAAATACACACATAATAGATTAAATAACGTTTTGTCGTACGTATCTGTATATAAAGTCAAATAGTACGAATCACAAATCCATGGTCGAAATTAGTGTGTTGTTCATTGGCAGTAGCTGCTTGTGCTTAGGTGCAATTGCGTGATCGAACAATCTACGTTTATGGTCACGTACATTTTACAGAGAAGAAAATTTAAAAAAAATGTATATATTCATATCCTACTTATGAAACATCTGCATTTATTACGTATAGTACTTTTTTTTCAAATACCAATTTTACCGTAATACTTTTATTACTTTTTTTCCTACGTCAACTAACCTTACTTTTCATCTTTCATTCAATTTTATTCCAACCTAATTCCTAGTATTATTCCTACCTGATTACATAACTATATAATCTTCTCCTATTTCTTTTGATTTCTCTGCTTTTCACTTATACCTATATCTCCTGAACACAACAAATATTAACTTTCATCCTCTGCAATATTTCTGCTAATATTCTACTTCTACCAGTTAACATTCCTATATTCCACGTGCCTTTTCTCATTTTATGTCCATCCTTTATATCTAGACGCAGATTTAACCCGGGACGCAATGGTGATGTGCCTATATCGTTGACATGTGTTGGGTGGACCCGAACAAATAACTGGTAAAACAGCTATCACACTGACTGTCTGGATGGTATCGCACACTTCATCATCTAGACCTCTTCTACCTCTAACTATGATACTTCCTCTTACCTGTCGTTCCTCCACACATCCTAGATGGGACAAATCACCTAAGTTTTGTTTCAGATACCTCATTCTCTTTGACAATATGTTTACATCGGCTGTCAACCTTACACAACCTTATTTAGTCACCTCATAAGACAGTCTGAGGAACTGTGGAAGTTTTGATCCACTTCCACAGGGACGAGTATTTATATAAAATAGTTTTATTAATTTAATTTAATAATAATAATTGTACAACTATTTTTCTCTAATTTTGTATATAATATATATTTTGTATATTTAAATCGTAGTATGATGTATGGCAATTTCGATTTTTTGATTCATTAATAATATAATTGATGACAGCTATTAAAATATATTTGTAAAAGATCAATTGGTAACAATTATTTTAAAGCTGCGATCATTGCACACCGGTTGTCGGTGGAATGACTGATGTCATTATTTTTCAGTAATAAATCTACATCGGATAAGCACTCACACTCATTCTCAATTTTTCTGTCATATTTTTAATGTATATAGGTTATTTTTAATTTCATGGTTAATCCAAAATCCGGTAAATAGTGTTTGTATACAAGAATCAAAAACAGCTTGTGTAGCTAAAAATATATTGAATAATGCTGTTGTTATATCGAATTATTCAAATCAATTTTTTGGCGTTAACTAAAATATAAAATTAAAACAAATTTTATACTACTCATACATCAATATGAATTTAATATTAAACATTACATTTTATTGATTTCATAAAATTGTTATTATATATTTACTTACTTTAACGACGTAGAAATTATATTAAATCTTGTTAATTTACTTAATTTGCATCGCGATAACTTCAATTCTATAGTATCTTAGAATATTCTAAGATCTTAGAGACTCACGGGTAATACATGTACAATAAATGTACAAAATGTACTTGTACATATGATATAATTTTTTGATGAGTTTAATATATGATTTTTGATCAGTATCAGATGTTCAAAATATCATAAATCATAATAACTATATACTTTAAACGAATACAAAATATATTAAATTTTTAATATTAACTCTACAATAGAGCAACAAAGAATTGTGTTATTTTTTTCATGTATGCGTGATATTTAAGTTACTTTCTTATGTACAATCCACCCTTTTATGTATTTAATTGTTCAAAATGCCAATCGTCAACTAAACATATGCTGCACACACAAGCGAACATTTTACTGAAAATGAGATTATCATTATCCTATTTAATTTTTCATATGCAAGCCCGACTCGTAAATACTTTTTGAATCCTTTATTTTCCCATTAAAATTTGGCCGTTCATTTTAAATGTTATTTTCACTCAAGTTTTCATTCAAATTATTCCGTGTTTTTATTTGCAACGTTACATTTTTTTTATAATGTGTATTTAGAAAATTTATACATACTATATTTTTGAAATGGTGAATATCTGGCGAAAAAATAAGTGGTGAAAAAAACTTTCAATTTCATGATAAAATAAAATTTCGATAAATTATATCTCTTAACAATACACATTGAATAAACTTAACAAAATAAATTTAGTTTTTTATAAACTGTTTTTAATTTAATTTTTTTTAGAAGCTTATTATAATTATTCATGTCATTTAATTATAGTTTAATTTTATACTACATTACTATCTTAAAATGTAAGTGTGTCTAAATAATCAAAATATTTATAATTCAGTTTGATATTCATTTGGAAGTTTTAAACTCTGGACAATAAAAATTAAAATGCTTATTTAATTTAACAGAGATATTAAAACAATATAAATATATCTATAAACAATTAGAAAGAAATTATTGATTTGGTAGAAATGTAACCGAAAAATAAATGAATATAATAATATCACGGTTTACCTATAATGTATCAATGATATTCTGTACGTTTCATTAACGTAATTAATCTGAACGATTTAATTGAAAATGTTTATTAAATAGAAAACATTACCAATTTGCATATCAGTAATAAAATCGAAGTTTCCTCTACTATGATGAGTGAAGTAATAGAAAATCAAACTAAAAATTCTTCACTTTAATTATTGTTTTTATTGGTTTTTCATGAGCACATGATTTTAGTGTAAAATATACATAATACGTTCCCATAATATCGTCTGATATTTGGAGGTGTCCACTATATAGAGGTGTCCATTGAGGGAGGTTTCACTGTATATACATATAACACTCATTGCCGTTATATTTCATTTAAATGGTGTCCACGTGCTGAGCCATTTTATTTTGGTTTTGACTTGTTAACGTTTAGTGACCAATGATCACACGCGATGGGTCACAATATGTACCTGAGCAAATTCATGTTAGGTTATTAGATTTGGCTAAACACTTTATACTCATTGATAATAATCACAAACTTCTATGCCTTACTTATATAATTTTCACATATTTAGTATTTTATTTTTCAAGAAAAAATTTGACTTGTTCGATATTTTGAACGGTGTGACTATTCTCGAAAACGTGGATTTGTATATTTTCGATATAAATTCAGCATACAAGTACATTTTTATAAATCTTAAGATAGGCTTTCATCCTTAATATTTGTAAGAAAATTAATTATTTGTTGTTACTCAATACGATTAGTTTCTTTTTCATGAATATGGAGTTGAAATGTACTATACTGTTTTATATATCTCACACACATACACACATATATATATAAATGTACCTATAGTTTATTACCAAAATAGTTACCTATTCGTAAAAGCTTTTAAAAATTCTAGTTTGGTTCAGTTCATAAAAAATTAAGGTTAATTCTTTAAGTTGACGGTGGTTCATAGTACAGAATCAGATATACTTAATTACATTATACCATGTAGAATATTTCTAAATAAAATTAAATAAAAAAATTTAAATTACTTCAATTAAAAAATAGTTCGTGATTTTTAGTATACTAATTTTAAAGTATACAAATTTGTTCATCAATACTTACTGTTACCGATAAACTCCGTTAAGTTTTCAATTTGAAACTTGTTAGTTGTAATCTGTTTGACTAATAAAGCTTAGATATTCTGTATCATGTTCTTTTTTCTTAATTGTACATACAAATATAACCTATTTCATTTTAAGATATTTAAGTGTATTCGAGTATGAACTTTTTATCATAAAAATAAAGAAAAGCATTTATTAATCATAAATTTTACTTCAATGATTTAGAAGCTTGTGTAGTATAAGCCTGAAATGCCAGTAAAATACTATGCGTTAATTATTTACATATTTGCACAACTTTGTTTTTTTAAAAAAAAGTTGGTTTATATTGTATAGTTAAAAACTCGAAAATAAATTTAAAGAGGTTTTCATTATTATTTAAGTATTTGTTAGTTTCAATTATTATTAATAATTAACATTTGAACTTAAATATTAATATTTTTGTCATATACTATAGTAACAGTAAATATGTATAGAAACTTTTTATTGTTTGAGAATACATAACAAAATTGTAAGTCTTGTTTGTTATTATTTTCATGTCAGTTTTGTCGTGTTTCCTATCATGTTTTTTACGTGCATTTTGATTGAAACTCGTGCGAGTAATATTTATTTTTTTAAAAAAAATGCAATATCTGCTTACGTAAACATATGCTTGGGTTACTGACGTTATGATTTTACGTGCTTTTGCTTCTTTTATCTTTAAAATTGTGGAATAAATTATTATTTACTCAGAATTTGGATTTGCTCACTAGTTCTATAATTTAATTTATAAAATATGAAAAATTATTTATCGTGAGAATATGGATTTAATATTCTTGATATTTATATAATAAATAAAATGCAACATTGCTTTTTGCTTTTATTCTTGGTTGATTGATTCTATTAGTTAGAATTTTAACAGGACAGTACCAAATAGAATTTTAGAACCATGAATTCAATGATTTTTTGACATTTTCCAACCCTATTATTTTAACTCAGGAAGGAATACAATTAATTCAAGATTTAGGTACCACACATCATCAAAGAACTTCGATTTTATCGAACTATAGTTAATAGTGAATTTTTAATAAGTATGATTAATTTTAAAAATTTCTTTGAATTAAATTCAAATGAATTTTTTTGAATGATATATCCAATATGTGTAACTTAACTATCTGTTATTTATAACTTAGTTAAAGTTATACAACATATCGTAAAAATACTTAATAAGTTTATTTATTTACATCTATTTATGACCAAGAAAATATTAAAATTCCCAGAAAAATAGCATTATTTATCATTTAAATATTGCTTTTAATTTTTCTAAAATATATTTTTGGGTAACTATTGCTATACTATATTTTATGATTTTACACGGTGAAAAAGAACTTTTCACCAAACATACAAAAATTATAACATCACTTTACATTTTACTTCACAAAAATGCATTAATTCAGAAATAGATGAAGATTTTTTTGAATTTGGATTCTTTTTCAACTTATTCATGATTTTGAAAAAGAAAATGGTGTAATAAACCAATATTAAAAATATCAATTACATTCCAATGACAACTAACTTTTTTTTCCAAATATATCCATTAATATTTCTAGCAATTTTACCAGTAACAATGACAAAACCCGATTGAAATTTTTCGATGCTATAAAGAATAAAAAACTATATTGATAATTGTTTCAACAATACAAAGTAAAGAACCGGATGGGCCTCGCTCTCCTGTACAGTTGGAGGTGGAGTGCACCTCGTTTATAGGATAGGTCATTATTACAATGGATTTGTTAAATTTGAATGGAATGATATATATATCACTGTATACGAATAACGATTCTGAACGGAGTTAATATGTTTGTCTAGGATATAATACATTGATATTTATAAATATTGTAAAAGGCATATTTTATTTTGAAACGATAAATATATTTTTCAATTAGGATGGGTTGGCAGTTGCATACAGCGGCATAGTTTGTCAGTCTAGAATATTATACATTTTATTATATTTTACATGTAATTTTATGTCAATATTCGCTGTTCAAATGCTTATAAAAAAAAAATTGTGCCTATGAATTTTAATAATTTTTAAATGACATTAAGACTACTTTAGTGGAATCTTCTATTAAATTTTCAAGTATTTTGTAGGAACCAAATTTTTTTTATCACCGATTATAAAAATAAAATGTAAAAAATTTTAAATGCCTATAAGTGGCTTAAAAATCAATATAATATTTTGAAAAAAATATGACATAAAGGAAATACCAATCTTAACAGCTGGTAGAAATTTAAAAAATTTGCGACTTATACTTTTTGAATTATAACAAATATTTAAAATCGTTTGAGAATAAATCGCTATTTTATGCAATTTCGTAAATATTTAAATTTCAAACAGTCATAACATTTTTTCCTCTAAGTACGGTTTAAATTTTTATAATATTTAATTTATAAAATTTTAATTTGCAAATTTTCGCAATTTTTACATATTTTGTATAAATTGGAACTTTGAGCACTTATAAAAAAAAAATTGTGACTTACGATTTTAGATTTTTTTTTATGAGTTTAGGAACAACTTATAAGAAACCTTGTATTAAATTTTCAAGATTTTCTGGGCAGCCAAAAAAATTTTATCGTTATTTTAAAAAAAAATACCAAAAAAAATTGAAAATTTCAATTGTCTATAAATTGCTCAATAAAAGTCAAAATACTTTGAAAATTTAACGGTGTATAGAGAACGCTAATCTTAACATTTGGTGAAAATTTCAAGTATTTACATAGATTAGTTTTTGAGTTATAGCAAAATAAAAAATTTGATTTTGTCGAAAACTGGTTTTGCGTAAAAACTCCCGTTTTTCCCTTATTTTTTTAGGGTTTTTCCCGTCGCATTTAAAAAATATTGAAAATTTGACTTCCCAAAGTACCAACTAGATTCACTTTCCTTTCAGAAAAGTTGCTACATAAGCAAATCGAAGCATTTTTACTGCCAAAAATGGTGTCGTCAGATACAAAAAAAAAAAAATTAAAAATTAAAAATTAAATAAAAAAATTAAAAATAAAAAAAAAAAATAAAAAAAAAAACACACATCATTGTCAAACCAATAGATTCCATCACTCCGTTCAGAATCTAAAATGTAATTTTTAAAAACGTGATTTTGCGTAAAATTTCCTGTTTTTTCGTAATTTTTTTTATCGTTTTTTTCGATTTTTTTCAAAAGTATTGAAAAAGTTGGATTTTTGACTTGCCAAAGTACTATATTTTTTAGTTGAGTATTTTATTTTAAATTTTTGTAAAACCATTTGTATACATAACGTCAATAATTCGTTTGATATATTTTCAGTTATTTGAATGTATATATGAAATAATGATCCCTAGACTACAAACAACCGTGGCCATGCATTTATAAATTTCAGTTTAATTGATTATTGATAGGTATATGTGACTTAAGTTGTGAATATTTAACATTTAAATATCCATTTTAATTAAATGAATAATGTTATAATATTGATGGTTTGGTCATTGTAGTTTTAATTAGCCCCCAGCGGACATATTTGTAAAAAGGTTACCTATTGAAGTAATATTAAGTTATGTGTTGCTGGTACGTTTTAAAACACTGTTTAATTTTAATATAATTTATGAGCCAACATAAAGTGAATAACAACGTAATTTATTTAGACCATCACTTATAATAACAATTACTAACTGTGAGTGTTTTATACAATTATACATACAATATAAATGTAAGCTTAATCAATTGTTTAATTGTGAAATATTTATTTAAACTGTGTGATTTTAATATTTTTATAATTATCTTCTAGTAGATTTTATAAGTTATAATTATTTATACAAACAAACCACAGATAAATATGTATGATAATATAAAAACATATGTCCACAAAAATGTAGTATTTGATATAAAAATGTAATAATAATAATATGTAATAATATGTATAGAATAGTATATAGAGTATTTTAAAATTAAACAAATATTACGTCTCATATTGTATTTATACGTATTTATTATTTGTTTATATAGAATATTACATTTTGTAATACTAGCCAGTCTAGTAACAAATAAAAATTAACATATTAGAGTTCCTAAAAACACAAATAATAGTTAAGCTTATTCATTATTAACAAAAACTTTGTGATTAAATAAATGTAAAATAATGTTCACAGTTATAGATAAGTTCATAGGCTAACTTTGACCCATCTTTTAAATTTCTGACTTTTGACGTTCACATTACATGTGCTACATTTTTTTTTTTTTTTTTTAACTTCCTATCGATGTTTGTTAACTATACAACTGCAAGATATAATTATATTAATATTTATATAACTTGTATAGTATATTATATAGTATCCATGTATCCAAGCATCCTTATATATATATATATATATCATGCATTATTATTGTTTATTTTTTTAATTGAAATTAAAAATCAATTAGTTATAGGTTTTATGTTTAAATACAGAAAATCAATAAGTAGGTAGATGATTAAATTTATAAAAGGTCGAAATCCCTAGGTTTGGTAAAATATAGCGATGGGTGAATGGTATTAATTCATTGGTCTTCTTACCTTAAAGCCAATGCACCATTGTTCTTAACAAACCATTCTGAGAATAGAGATCGAATAGATTAGTAAATACTTATAAACTGTGGTTCATGTAGTAGGAAAACGAAATTTCTTATTAAGATATGTTGAATTTCAAGTGTTCTAAATTTTATACTAATAAAATCCCTCTAAAATTCGAGGGAATCAAAATTTCAAGTGTTTATAAACTGCAAAAAATTCTTTGAAATGCTTCAAAACAATGCAATATCTTCATAATACTAATATAAGTATTTCATTAAATGCTTCGAATAATTACTAATAATACTAATTTATATAAAAATTATTATATATAAGTAATAACTATGTATCTAATATCATTAAATGTAAATTTATTCGAACATCTGATATCGTCAACATTTAATTTTGTAACGGATCTAAAATATTTATGCGACTTTCCAGTGAAATTTTTTTTATTTATTACTAAAAAATTTTTTATAAAAAATGTTGTACACAATTTATAAGCCTTAAACTTAAAAGATTAAACTTAATGAATTTTTTTTAACTAAAAAAAATTTAGCAAATTTTTATAATTTTATCGAAATTTGATTTTCAAATGCTCATATTTTTATTTTAAATTAAACTCGATTAGTTTTCATCCATCAATTATAAATATGTTTAACAAATTTTGTAATGAATTTTCAATTATTTTTGTGAAATAAAATGTTTGGTATTTTTGCAAAATAAAAAAATTATGAAAACTTTAAAACTTTATACTTTCTATAATTAATAAATCTTTTGAAAATTTCACCATATACAGCAAGTGGTGATATAAAAATTTAGTCAAAATGTAATCCCCTACGAATAATATTTTTTGAATAACAATGAAACAAAATTTAATTTTGTTGAAAACCGGTGTGTCGTATGTTTTAAAATTTTGTCGATTTTTTTAAAATTGATTCTTAACTTCATATATTATATTAAAATCAATGGTTAGAAATAAGTTATAGTGGTATGAATGACAATGTATTGATAACTAAAATTTTATGACAGGTAACATTCAAGCGCCAACAGTTCCGTTGATGAAATATTATCATGTCAAATTGAAATACACCCTTATCAAATCTGTCATGGGTAGATATACTTGTGAGTTAAATATTTCTATGCATAGTCTATACTAACTATATAGTCTCGATTTTATTATCGTGTTCTATATTATTCGTTTTAAGTTGTCTCTTTTTTGTTAGCTTATCCTTTATTCAACTTGTATGAAATAATGATAATTCCCTTATACCGATAATAATTTCAAACTATGCAATACAATTACGAATTAGTTTTGTTAATATTTAATAAAATATTCTCACTGTTCAGTAAACAGAATTACTCTCAACGTTAAAAAAAAAAAAAATATAGTTTTATAATGATGGAAATTTTTAATTTTTTGTGATGAACTTAAGGGAAATAAATGTATATCTAATATTTTATTCGGATCATTTTCAAATCAAAATAAAACCCAGAAAGATATTATTTTTCTATTATTTCTAAAGTTTTTCTATCGTAAAGAAAATCTAATTAAAAAAAAATCTAGAAATCCTAAATTACATTTTGATGTGCTACAGTCTATATATTTTTTTTAATAAAATATGTTATTTTTGATTATGAAATATATACGAAATAGTTTGATAATTTGTTCAAAATTCAAATAATTTGACTACATCAATTTTGTTTTATAATTAACTTTTAAAATTCAGAGCTATCATAGTTATTACTAAAAGCTAATAATAAAAAAAAAAAAACTTTTAAAATATTACACTCATTATTTTTACGAATGAATTTGATGTATATATATATATATATATATATTTATGTCATAAGAAGTGTTACAAATTACTATTATCGTAATGTATTAGTTCATATGGCTACTTAATTTAGACATTACAATATATCATCGCTATATTCAACTGTGTTTTTTACCATAACAATAACAATTTTTTGATACTGTATATTGTTCATACGTTTTTATGAATTAACAAAATTGAATTTGAAATATAAATATATGTATGCTTGTATAAGTTCACTATACAATACACATACAATTAGTGATGTGAATACGTTGCGTTTACTGTTTGCAGGGCCATCGCCTGCAGTAGACGTATTCGTGCGCGACCTCATTATCTGGACCATAATCAAAAACCTTACATATTTTATTATACACATTTGGCCGGATCGCGTGTATTGTGTACCTGTGACAGGCAAATAGCGAATAACACAATATTTTATTATTATGCAGTACACGTATAGAAATAAAAAAATATAAGATATAATATATATATATGTATAATTCAGTTCGTATTAAATATTAAATGTATTGTTGGTAAACAAAATACGTTTGAAAGAGCACATAATACACCTAGGTACCTATGTTTTATTTATTTATTTTTAGTGCATAAGCGTGTTACGTCTATAAACCCTAAATAACTGGTAGGAGCTAGACGGTTGAAGGCAGAGACCAGGTAGAAATGAACATAAATCACTACAATATTATAATAATAATAATAGTAACGGCAAGAATAATAAGAACAATAAAAAACAATGCATGACAGGCTGGCTGTTGCGGTCATCGAAAGAGTAGAAATTTTTTGTCACCCCTGTGAAATTTTCGCAACGATTCGTACATAACCGGTTCTTTGACTCCTTTACGGTTGGTCAGCTTCACTCGCACGCCGGCGAACGATGCCTGGTCAAAAGGATCAGGCGACCGACCAGGTTCGTCACTGTCTACATGCACTGCGTACCGCGTTATCAGCATGGCCAGGATGAGTTTGGCTTCCACTACCACAAAATGTTTGCCTGCAACAAAGACGTTACGTTAAGGATCAAATTTGACAATGGCACAGCAGTAATAATCAATCGTAACAATGAATAATGACGATCACATGATAATAATAATGATCATTATAATCATCATTTTTATGATAAATTTAAAGGTTTACTTGAGATTCTGAGCACACTATTCGAAATGTTGTTATTTTTTATTTTTTATTTTTTTTTTTATTTTATTTATACGGACAATGTCCAATTTACAATTAATATAAAAACGATAATAATAATAGTATGATAATAATTGATAAATTAATAAATTTTTGAATAATTCGATATGTGTAGTTCAATTTTTTTTTAGATTCTGAACGGAGTGAAGAATGTATTTTTATTTTATTGTATTTGTTATACATTAAATTACATCTATAATATATATACGTTGTTGATGCATACGATTCAATGTCTAACGTATTCCCTGATAGATTACTGTAAAACTAAATGCAATATAAATTGTAAAAATTCTAAATTTATTACTAAACATCCAGATTTTTCAAATATTTGCGTTTTAATCATCAATTGTTTCTGTTGAGTTATTTTACCGTCCAATGGGTCCAACAATTATAAACGTGGAAAACCATAAATGAAATCTCATATTTTAATGGTACTAATATATACCAGGTTGGGGAAATATGCAAGATATACACTTGCATCATGTTTATGCTTTTCTTTATTAATTTTTTTTAAGTTTTTTTTAGCAGTATATTCAAAAGTTTTAGTTCTGAGTATGTGAATTTATGTTCAGCGTTAATATTATTAAATTTAATCGAAATATTATCTGTAAGTACTTGTATCACTTTTTAAAAGTTCCTATTATATAGTTTATTTAAATAATACATAAAATGTATGCATTTAAATCACAGAATAATTATAAAATTGAATTTTTAATTTTAATATTTAGTAAATACATAAATAATAAAAAAAAAAATTCGAACTTCTCTTTAATATGGTGGCAACATCTATACTTTTTTTTCTGTAGTGTGAATATTATCAAACACTCGACTGTTTGAAATGTATTATGATCTCTTATAGATTCAAACAATCAGAAATGTACATTGTATTGTTTAAATGTATATATTTATTTATATTTTATAATATGTATGCACAAGGTTTCTATTACATTATCTACACAAAGCATCATGTTATAAAGCATCTTGATAGCATATGTGAAATATTTTATAATGAAGTTACATTTATTTCCAAGTTCTAGTTCAAGAGGAAAATTTTATTTATATAAGTTTTAATTGTAACTAATCAGTTATTTATATATATTTATATTTTTAAAAATAAAAAATTACCAATATAATGTTTAAAAATTAAAAATATGAATACTGTTAAAAACGTGTTATTGACATAAATCAAAAATATATAAATTTATAGACGGTTTTTGGAATGGATTGAAAATAAAATAATAATCATAATGATAATATATATGTATCTAAATATATAACTATTTGTTTGTTTTAAAAAATAATATAACCTACCTACTAGAAAATTATAATCGTCATCATATATATTTTTATTGAAATATATTGGTCACTTTTATATAATAATACTGTTCAGATTTTAGAATAGAAACAAAATAAAAAATTTAAGTTTAATCTTGTTGAAAGAGAAATTTATGGTTAGAAATGTTGTAGCCAAAAATAATTACATTTTCCCATAAAAGGCTTCTCTCAAAAAGCTTTTTTAAATGGTGTTAAACAGATTGGAACGCATTTACCGCATTTTATTTAACTAGCATTTATTTTTAAATTACAGTGTTTTAAAAACCGAACAACCCTACTTGGACAAGTGATTTACTTATGTCTTGTAGTAAAATAAATAAATGTAAATTTTATTATTTAAACTTAAGACAAATATGTGTTTTATAAGGGTTTTATAATTTACGTTTGAATTTTAGATGAATACTATTTTATGTATGTTAAATATAAGTTCAATACATTTATTATCATTACTAAATATACTTCCTAATAAACATGTTTTTTATGAGATCAATAAATAAAAATGTTCTTATTAAAAAAAAGAGTTGTAGCAACTTAATTCATTTCATAGTAGGAGACTTAAGAACTACGAAATTCTAGGGTTACTTAATATTTTAATTACGTAAAAAAACTTATTTGTTATTTACATTACCATAGAAAAATGGCAAATAGCAAAAGTATTGTTTACTTAATTATTTAACAACTGATATAACACATGACTATTAAACAGTATATTTATTTTATTAAACGAATAGCAGACAATTATATAATAATTAACAAACTATTTAAAATCGAACTATTTGGTTTAGTTTATTATAGTTATAGGAAAAAAGTACTACTGATTTATTTTTATGTACAACATAAAAAAGGAATTATTTTGTTTGTATATCAGAATACATAGGTATTAATTATAAATAGGCAATATTTATTAAACATCGAGAAAAAGTTTTTTATAGAGTTGACAATATAAAAATATAATTATGAAAATATATTTCCCTATGAATATAAATTGAACCACAGAAATTACGGGAAACGGGTCACTATGAACAATGTTACAAATATAAATATATAACTATGAATTATTATGTATATGCATACGTTCCTATACAATGTCAAAGTAAAAGCTCTTAAAAAAACACTCCTAACATTCTGCACACTTGACTGAGCTCCAGTTGTCAAGACGAGTTATGCAGCCGAGGTCATCGACGAGTATTTTTCCTTTGACACACTCGTCTGCACGGCTGCACTTATAGTTATTATTATTATTATTATTAACATTGCTTTACAGTATTTTCCTATACAAAAGTATGAATAATATCGAAGTCTTTACTTCATTGCATGTACGCAATAATGTGTAGATGGACGAATTTAATTCATCGAAGTATTTCAAAGTTTACTAAGATGAAAATTAGAATAATGATTTCAATTAATATTTAAAAGTGGCTATGAATATAACCAAAAATCAAATTAGATGTAAAGCGATTTGGTAAATTACTTGAAAAGAGAAAAAAACAATCGTTTCATCTCTATTCGAATAAAAATCGATCTAACAAGGTGTTTTTGTTCCATTTGTGTAATTGTGTATATATATAGTATTGTATGCACGCACGTCGGTGGACTACTATGTTTATAAAAAAATATCAGACTCAAAGTTCATATTTTGATATTTAAAATGGGACGCTTGTACTCCTTGCAAAATTTCCCACGGTGTTATATAATTATATGTATTTTATAATAACTTGCACCATATAGAAAGTTGTCATACTATCAGTGTATAACTATTTGAGATATTTAACATATTTGATTGATATTTAAAATGTTATTGTAATTTAAAATAAAGTACTGGAATTCGTCAATATATTTAAATATTTTTATGAGTTGAATTTACTAGTGAAAACAATCAGAAAATGGTTTAAATTTTAACTTAAGTCGGGTTCACACGTATCAGTCAAAACGTTCATTATGACTGATTCATCAAAACTGAACAAGTTATGAACGTGTGAACATTTTTTTCAGCATGACTGAATCATCAAAATTGATTATCAGTTATTTAGAAACTATTTCTATTTTGCATCATTATTAATGATCAGTATCGTGTCATGAAAGATGTGAACTTGATTCAAAATCAATTAAATATTTTATAATTGCACTACCTGTTTAATTAAAATCATAATATTAAGTGTTTTCTTATATAAATCCGAAATAAATTGTTAAAATGGTTTTTAAATGGCGGAATGATCATATTGAACCATTTTTGGACCAATATAGACGACATGAGTGTTTATGGAATATAGGTATTGGTAGTTATAAAAACCAAGAAACGCGAGAAAAAGCATAATATAAAAGTATGCGCTCTGAATTGAATTTTCCCGGCCTATCAGTTCATGACATCAAAACAAAAATAAAAACAGTTCGTACAAACCATAAAAGTGAGCTCAACAAAATTTTAAAGTCGTAAAAATTGGCAGATATTTGAGCATATAATAACCTTACACTATTTCGTATTAAAGATTTTGGACAGTTCGCCATCGAAAAATATTACAATACATAGGTATTTACAAGTAGGTACAAAAAGAGATGTGTGATGATGCGATGACTATTAATTAAAAATGTTCAGTAAAATATTATCATTATTATTGAACCATGTGAACGATTTGTTCAGTATAAAGGATCTTCAATAGAAATGTATCAGTCATAATGATCATTTTAACTGATACATGTGAACCCGCCTTTAACTGCAATTATTGCAATTATATATAATCTAAATTAATTTCGGAAATAACCCTGGAATAAATGAGATTTTATGAAAACCAGTAGACTCACCAAAGCTTTTATTCTTTTTCTGCCATTTTGTGTTTCATTTGAAAGAATAACTATTGTTATAGATTGTGTTGCTTTTACAAAATGTTCAATGCATGCGAAGCAACTTAAAACTACCTACTATTGTTAAACTAATGATTTTGGAGGTAAACATTTCATTATACCTATTATACTATATTATAGTATATTACTAGAAGATTTATATTAAAAAATTTGAAAAAATATGTTCTATTTAAAATATGATATGTTATTAATCTCATATACGAATTAGTTTTATCGCATTAATTATTCTGTATCATTCAGAGTTGTTAATCGAACTAAATACTGTAATGTATTGAAAAAACTAAAAGGCATATTGCATGAAATTTCATTGGTACATTTTTTCAACAATTTATAGCAATTTTTTAAATAATGATCAAATATTATAAAATACTAGCTGAAATACCCGGTTTTTCCCAGGAGATATTGGACTATTTTATAAAAAAAAAATTGAGGCTGAAAAAACTACTCTTTTCTTTAATCTCTTATTATATATCTTTAATTTATATAATATCTCTTTATATATTTCTATGAAGGTTATAATATTTTGTAAATATTTTTTTTTCTTTAGTGAGATGCATATATATATATAAAATATATATACATAAAATTGTTAGTAATAGAGATTCGTGATATCAATGCTTGCGACCTTCATTATCTGTCCCTGTGCCTTATTGAAGGACATAGGAAAATAGTTATATTAAATAAAACTTTGTACAAATTAGACTTATTTAAATTAAAACTGGTATTCATTAGTAGCCATCGGTATCCTGGGAATAAAAAAAACTTGACCTTAGGCTGATCCGGAAAGAATTTGACATTCAAATCATGTTCCTCTGCATAGTGACTATCCGTAATGTACTACCATCGCTTAATTTCGATGCTTTTAAATTCTTCATAAGTATTTCTGGAGCTCAAATTTTCAAGTTAAGTTTACGTGGAGAATGTTCTGATGGTTTTAAATCATTCAAAAATTCAAATTTAGACGGACAAATAGGTTAGGTTGCAGGTAGTTGAAAATCCACCCGCCGCCGTGCCGCACAATATGTATATAGGTATACAATTTACATGTTAATTTGTGTTAATATTTTATTATTTATTAAGTTTACCTGACTAAATTTATGAATAAAACCTGCTTTGTGATGTTCTCTTTAATTTAAAAAACCGGATGGGCCTCGCTCTGCTGTACAGTTAGGGGTGGAGTGCACCTCGCTTATAGGATAGGTCATTATTATAATGGATTTGTTAAATTTGAATGCAATGATAGATATCATTGTATACGAATAACGATTCTGAACGGAGTTCATATGTTTGTCTAGGATATAATACATTGTTATTTATAAACATTGTAAAAAGTATATTTTATTTTGAAACGATAAATATTTTTTTCAATTAGGATGGGTTGGCAGTTGCATACAGCGATATAGTTTGTCAGTCTAGAACATTCTAAATTTTATTATATTTTACATGTAATTTTATGTCAATATTCGATGTTCAAACGCTTATAAAAAAAAATTGTGCCTATGGATTTTAATAATTTTTGAATGACATTAGGAACTACTTCTGTGGAATCTTCGATTAAATTTTCAAGTATTTTGTAGTAGCCAAATTTTTTTTATCTCCGATTATAAAAATAAAATGTAAAAAAATCGAATATTTTAAATGCCTATAAGTGGCTTAAAAATCAATATAATATTTTGAAAAAAATATTGCATAAAAGAAATACCAATCTCAACAGCTGGTAGAAATTTCAAAAATCTGCGACTTATACTTTTTGAATTATAACAAATATTTAAAATCGTCTGAGAATAAATCACTATTTTATGCAATTTCGTAAATATTTAAATTTCAAACAGTCATACAATTTTTTCCTCTTAGTCCGGTAGAAATTTTTTTAAAGATTTTTGAAGAGTAGCTTATAGATAACCTAGTGTTAAAATTATGAACCTTAAGTATGAGCAAAAAAAATTTTATGAATTTTTATCTACAAAATAACTTGCAAACTATCGTGATTTTTACACATTTTATACAAATTTGAGCATTAAGGGCTTATAAAAAAAAATTGTGACTTACGATTTTAGATTTTTTTTTATCAGTTAAGAAACAACTTATAAGAAACCTTGTATTAAATTTTCAAGATTTTCTGGGCTGCCAAAAAAATTTTATCGTTATTTAAAAAAAAAATACTTAAAAAAATTGAAAATTTCAATTGTCTATAAATAGCTCAATAAAAGTCAAAATACTTTGAAAATTTTATGGTGTATATAAAACGCTAATCTAAACATTTGGTGAAAATTTCATGTATTTACATTGATTAGTTTTTGAGTTATAGCAAAATAAAAAATTTGATTATGTCGAAAACTGGTTTTGCGTAAAAACTTCCGTTTTTCCCAAATTTTTTAATGGTTTTTCCCGTCGCATTTAAAAAATATTAGAAATTTTTTACTTTTGACCCCCCAAAGTACCAAATAAATTCACTTTCCTTTCAGAAAAGTTGCTACATAAGGCAATCGAAGTATTTTTACTGCCCCAAAACGTGTTGACAGTCACAAAAAAAAAAAAAAAACACACATCATTGTAAAATCAATACATTCTTCACTCCGTTCAGAATCTAAAAACAGTGCATGACGATTGAATGAGTAGTTTGGAAGTCAATCCGTAACAAAGATCTCCAATTTCGCTTGTTTTTGGTTATATACATAAATAGATTTTTAAAATTTGAAAATTTGTTTATATATTTAAATATTATACTTAAAAAATTGTAACTTTTATACTATTTTGTACAACATCAAATCTGTACCTAAATTATCTGCAAAATCAGATGAGGAACTAAACGCTTAGTTACCTAAATTGTAATTATCTCGGCATTTCAAAAGTGATGTGGATGACTTAATGAAACACAAACATTTATTTGATTTGCAATCACGAAACTGTCTCAGACTCTTGTTAATATAATATACAATGGTCGTACTCACATTTATAAAAAAAAATGAATTATCTGTATTGTATTGATTGTGATCACCAATCGAATCATATTGACAGTTCGTTAATAATTTTGAAACACGTGTCACACTTTCGGTTGACATTAACGTCGCTAGACAGGGACGATCGGGAGGGACGGAGGAAAAAACAAATAGCTGTTTAATTTTTGATTTTTTTTTCACACCAACATAGATTCACGTGGAATATTTCACACTCAGCATTCGTGCACATAAGGGTCGCGTGTTGAGCGCGCGCCCGGGACGGACAACGCGCAACGGTAGAATACAATAGAACTTGGCTCACCGATGTAGGACTGCAGGCCGCTGCCGTATGGCATGTACGCGGACGACAGTTGCCCGGGGAACCGGTTCGGCTGGAACATTTCCGGCTCGGCGAAATGCGTCTGGTCGTGGTGGAACGCGTGTACGGGTACCGCAGTCAGCGTGCCCGGCTCCAGTGCGGCTCGGCCGCCGTCGGGCACGGCGTACGGTTTGGTGGTCAACCGTCGCACCACGGCCATCAACGGGTACTTCCGTAACGTTTCTGTGAACAGACATTGAGTTCTTTTTTTGTTTTATAATTGTTTTATTTCCGATTTATTGGTATGCCTGCAACACTCCGGGCACCAGCTAATTAACGATCATGATAAAAAAAAAAATTAATAAAACCATAACTATGTTTACGAATCAAATGAAATTAAAGTCATAAACACAACTATCACGATCAATATACATAGTATCAATTTCGTCGAAAAAGCCTACGAATTTTTATCAATGCATCAAAAACAAGTATTAACAAGCACTACGTTAATCATAACATACAGTTAAAAATAATCAATGATGTACGAATAGTAATTCATTACAACGTTAATAACATTACTTGTAAAAATGTCCGAGAATTGGACGGTACATTATGGATTGAAATTAGAAGTGTTGAAACATAACCGACACATTTGATCACTTTAAAGCTAAAAATCGCATTTTTACCATACGCTCATTACTATTAGTTACAATTGTAAGTACTATTTTTGTTGTTTCTATCATAATCATTATTACTATTTTTTATTTATTTTAATTGTATTTATTTTCCATATCTTCGTACGCTAATACCATTCCATTAAATTATAGTTTGGATAATTGCTACAGTTTGGATTTGATTATAAACGTTCTAGGATAACATTTTAAATGAAGTATTACTTTAATAATGACATAATTAACAGTAAGAGGTGGTGCAAAATATAGAATCATTGAGACTAATGCAAATGATAAGAGGTATAGGAATGCCTACCACCTAAAGTATAATTTCACGGTGTTCTCGACGTTAGAATGTGTTGCCGGATTAAAAAAAATGAAGTATAAAAATGTGAAGTTCATTAGAAGGTCTTCGGGGACTCCATAGAAATTATACAATAATTGTATTAAATTATTTGTCTAGTGCCAATCAAACGCAACTGCTTAAATTTTCCCTTGTATATAAATTTATTGTTGTAAATCATAAATTAAATTTTAATTTTACTTTGGAACCTAGAATTTTTAAAAAGTCCTTATAATTTTAAATAACACAAAGTGGATAGGTACGTAATACATGTATATTAATAAAATTGAACAATTTAGGAATATTAAAATTTCATATGACATGAATGTGTTTCAGTTATATTATAGATTGGAATTATATTAGTAAAAGTATTAACAATTTAATACGAATAAAAAAATTCATACATTTTTTTTCTGTTATTAAAAATCATAATACATTAACTGTTTTATTGTAATTATTTACGACAATATTCATTATTGTTTGGCTGATATGTTTTATCTTTTATTGAAATGTTTTAAATAATAATAATTTTTTAAATAAATTCAACGTGATCTATTTAAATCACTATAGTAAAAGCTAACAGGGATAAGACTTAGAATTCTTATTTTCACGCGATAAGTACTTAACGTGTTCATTTTTATACGTTTTGTTACTTGATGAGCATACGTTTACTATGTTGTTATAATAAATTTAAAACATAATTGATGTCATATAATAAAACTTTGTATCACATCATAATGTCTATGAGAAAATATCACATTCGTTCAAAAATGGATACGAGATAGTACAATACGTAACATCAGGCAAATGTAGGTAGATACGTACGTTACATGTAAATGTATGTGTATTATGTGAATTCGTAAACGATTCATTTAACTTTAGAAATCCAACACGCTTTGAGTAACTCCGTTCAAATGAAAAGACAAACGGTTTTTGTCGAACGTATACATATATATTTACCATGTATAAGCACAATTACTTCGTTTTTATCACATGAACTTCAAGTGTAAAAAAAAAAAAATAACTCATACATACCAACCGTTATTTGACAACGAATTTGGTCGTTTCATCAATCGGCCGACTGCAAATAGAAGTTATAAAAATCGTTCCTACGCAGAAATGGGTGGTGCAAACGCGACTATAAGATGATATACATATATAAACCGTAATGTGGATGGAGTCTTAAATTATAATTATAACAATGACAACCGATTATGCTTTTTAAATTAATTTCTACTTTGTAACGTCTAGTGGGATAAATAGTGATTGTACCTCGAGTTTCGTATATTATATTCGTGTGCGTGTTTTTTATTATTTATGTTTTGTATTAATTATACGCTCTTATATTCGATGGTTTGTCAGTAATTAACCAATTATATTGTTTAAAATTTATAAATTTATTTATGTTTTGTATAAAATTGTCAAATAAAATAAATTTTAATATAAAAGCTAGGATATCCAATGACCAAAATGTCATCATCTATAAGTAAACAGTGACTCGAATATGCCAATAAATATTATAGTCCACATTGAATTTTAATTAAAATTTAGTTTCTTTAATAAATATTTATTTTGTATTTCATTAAATATATATATATCTTAGTGATTCGAATTGAGTTTGAATTGTATGTGTAAAATAGTATTTATTTTATAATTCATAACTACATAACTACATATGTTAAAACTTAACCAACTTATATCAGGTCACACAATCGTCCATTTAATTATACATTTAATACAATTTCATTCAAAATCAACTTAATCAAATGTCACCTATGATTAAGCTATTAAATCTTTAAATATTTTTGTGGTATTGTGTTATGTATTCAATTAAATTTTAATGTTTTTAATAACCTTTAGAAGTGTTATATTTAGTTTATCATTATACAATATTTTATGTTATACAAGATAATAATAGCATTGCTATTATACTTATTTCAAGTAAAAATTTCGAATTCAATTGTATTCGTAACCTATAATTATGATCATAAATAGTTTTATAAATATTTTTCAACTGGACTGATAAGAATAATTATGTCGGAATAAAATAACCCTATCGTAGAAACATTTAAAGTCAGATTTTGTATTACATTAAAGTTTTCATTATTCAATAATTTTCATTCGAATAATAATAATTAAAAATATATTTTTTAAAAGATAAATACTAATACTAATAACTAATATAATATTTATTTAGATGATAATTTATTATAAATATGTATACTGATTATATAGAATTTAATTATATTTTAAAGCTTGATGTTGACTCACTTAAAAATCATCAACAATAATATTATTATAAGAATTTATTTAAATATAAAATGGTTAATAATTTATGAACTTGAGTGACAATTATTATAATAATGTTGTTCTAGAATACAATGTGATTGAAATTCATAAATTAGTCTGTTTATTTAATTGTAAAGTAGTTTACACAATTCAAATAAATACACACATTTTGTAGCAAATGTTAATTATATTTATTCGTGTATACATGAAGTATATAAATTATATTTTAATTTGCACAAGAAAAATTCTTCTAAAACTTATCAATTTTATTTTTTTTGCAATTGTAGTTTGTTGTAGCTATATAATTTTATTTGAATTTGCTGTTATAACGATTTTGCACTTTCTGTAAAAATTTATTGTTAAATACAGTAATTAAATACTTTTTTTTATTTCAATATTTACGAGATATTTATTCAGTGTAGATAATTTATTACAATAATGAATGATCTAAAATGGCACATATTTATAAAAATAATAATAGTAATAAGTACTTAATAGACGTATAGTAATAGTACTTAATATCTTGTGAAAGGAATATAAGACCATATAAAATAATGGACAAGAAATATAAATTCATTGATCAAGTTGTTCTTGATGAGAAAGATAATGAATTATTGAAAAAAACCAATTAACTAAATAAAGACAGCTTTTGAGTTTAAAATTTTCTGAAATATTAACACAATATTTATAATTTTAATAAGGTTCAGCAGTTAATACATGTTTCAAAATACTATACTAGTAGTATAATTAGTATATAATTTAATAATATTGATTTCACTAAGTCTCAAGATTAGTGTTATCAATTTTGATAATAAATAAAAATGTATTTTTTATCTCATATTACTTATTCTTTATTAGTTTCGTAATTTAAAATAATATATAACATCAAGAACATAAAAAAAAAAAAATGATAGAACATTTCAAACCATATTTATAATGAAAAACCATTATTTTTTTAATTTTTTTTTTTATCATGATGTTTATTTAAAACTAGTCACCATTTAAGAAAAAGAAAACAATTATATTATCAACATAAAAATAAAATGACATTTTTATTTATTTATTACACTAATTGACAAAAAAATAATAAATAATAATAATAAAATATGAGAAATATCACATATTTTGAAAATAAAAAATGTAACTAACCTGGAAAGAGTGTAAATAATATAATAATATATATATAATACATTCAAATGATTACATATCTATTATTATATTATTTACACACTTTCCAGGTTAGTTACATTTTTTATTTTCAAAATATGTGATATTTCTCATATTTTATTATTATTATTTATTATTTTTTTGTCAATTAGTGTAATAAATAAATAAAAATGTCATTTTATTTTTATGTTGATAATATAATTGTTTTCTTTTTCTTAAATGGTGACTAGTTTTAAATAAACATAAATAATTTAACTTTTAGTTACTGATCTGATCTGTACTCTGGCTAAAATAATAATCAACGGCCCATAACATAAATTTAAAATCAATTTTTAAACATTAAATCGATGGATGTACTTGATAAATTAAATAATTAGCTGATCAATGAGTTACAGTGACGTAATCAAGAGAGGAAGCTTAGGAGGATGTAGTACTATCTGTGGGTACGTATTATACTAATATACTACTATTTGGTATTGAAGTATTTTAAAATTATGCTAAAAATTAAATTTTGAATAATTATGGGTGTTTGTTAATTTTGATACCTACATAAGCGAAATAATTTTACTGTGATTATCACTATGTTTTTAATGATTATCATATACGTTGTGTGACTCTCGTTAAACATTATTATTTTATAACCACTATAGTTTTTATACCATATTATGTAAATTATATTATAATTTTATAAAAAGATAATACTATCCGACTTATACGTTTTATTTCTCTGGTTATTAATTTTTCCTCTTTTTGTATAATTATCTCTCGTTTGCTCACATTTATATACTTTTCGAATATAAGTTTAATCATCAAACCTTGTGATTTGCTTACGTATAAATGTATATATATATATTATATTATTATATATATACTCGTAAGCAAATCACAAATCATTATATATATAAAATATATATTGTGATTTGTGATTATATTATATATATATTAATACTTTAGTTTTATTGGCAATTACAAATCTACATAAATTTTATATGCATATATTTACTGTGGTGCATATCGTCTCTTACACACATACGAGTACTGAATTCTGTTGAAGTCATCCAGTACGGTTGGTTTCATTACATCAAAGTTTCCATGTCCACTGAAGGCTGACAAATTGAGAGTGTAGAGTATTTAAACGTAATCGGAGAAAATGTTTAACAAAATTTGTGTGCAAAGACTTAATAATAATACATTTTGTCTACTATAGGATAAACAATTTTTGACTTCATACTGGCGATATCCATTTGGAATCAACACGCCAAATGTCACTGCGGTGTTTTCTATCTGGCAAAAACTAATTTTCTACTCTTTATGTAATTATAATGAGTTTTAGACTCGAACAAACTTTTTTTTTGTCCCTTAAAAATATTAATTAAAATCACAAAATTTTTTTTACACCCTATATTTATCGACTTAAATGTATTAAAAAATATAATCGACATTTATTAATAGAGATAAAAGCACTCTTTTTTTTTCTTTTTTTTTTACTTAATATGTATTTTAAATTAAAAATGTTTTTTTGGAAATTTAATTTGAATTAAAAATAATCCTAATTAATTTTCATATCTATAACTTATTTATGTACCATACAAATAGAAAATTTTGATTTTTCATATTATTATTTAAATTTTTATTTATTTCTGAGTTTTCGTTTTATAAAGTATATATTTTTTATTTTAAAGTATATTAATTTTTAAGAAAAATAAATGCCTTAACATTGTCTTGTGAAAATACAATTTGTATTTTTTAATATATTAACTATTTTACTTTTTAAATTTTTCAATGGTATTCTAATAAATTTAAAAAAATGACTAGTTACCTAGAAAAATAACGAAATTTACTATCAATTTTATTTTAAAAAGATTACGTAAGGATCGGTATGATCTTTTTATTAAGATTATCTAACTTTTAAAATAATTTTATATTATTTACACATCATGCTATGTGTAGTAATATGGTAATAAATACAATTATTTTATTATTTTTAGACTTATATTTCAGACGAATATTATGTTACGAAATTTATCCCTTTTAATCTCATGAGAATAATTTAAAACTATATTTAAATTTTTTTTTCGTGCAGGTTATACAACAGTATGCCAGTTCTTGATTTTAAATGTCCTAGGGCGATGGAAAGTCCTTATATTTAGGAAGGTCTGGTTGCAATACATATTCGAAGTATATTTAATGTCCTGGTACAATTTTTTATCATCATGTTTGTATTATATGTAATATAGAGTACCAAGGATTAAAATTGTTCTTAGTACGAGTTTTTAGTAAAAGTTGAACGATTTATTTTAATTTCTATTTTTTACTATTTAATCGAATAAAAATATCTATGTGCATAGTATTTTTCTGTTAAAATATTTATAATTTAAATTATATTACAAGGTTTATAAAAAAATTATCCAATTAATATAATTAAGAAAAATTTATAATTTAAAATTAAGTCATATCATTAGAACCAACAATTATTCTTAATACTTTTTCAAGAGCTTTATTATATTAAGTTTATCGAAAATGCTGGATTCTTAATTTAATTATATAATTTTAAATATATGTAACTGTCTATTTAGTCTGTTTACCTTTTTTTTTTCTTTCTCAACAACCTTGCTAGTTATAATTTGTTTTTTAAACTTGTTTAAATTTGTATTGCTATTTTTTCATTATTTATTTCTATTGTTTCTTTTATCTTAATCTCATCTATCAGATTGTTATTTGTTAATGTACCATTACTTGTAACTGTTAAGCTGTAAAAATTCATATTGATAGTTTTAATAATAATAATAATAATAAAAAGGTATTGTTCATTCATTTAAATATAAATCATGAACAATATATTGCTTTTATAATGCTATTTTACTGCGTGAACAATATCTTGATTTTAAAGTGAACAAATTTTTATGTAGTTATTAACTTCTTATGAAGAATATCGTCATAGATAAGTAATTCGATCAAGAATGATATATTTAAATTAAATAAGTCATTTTATAATGCGACACTTGTTCTCTTCTCCTTTTTATGTAGCCTTACAACTCTGTAAACGTTCTGGATGCCATTTTCACCGACCTCCAATAATCAAGACCTTGAGCCTTTTTTTCTTAATTCATTACTTCTAGTTTCTCTATATTTGATGCATTCCTTTCATTCATTGTTTCTTAGTCTGGCTTTGGGTCTTTTTCATATTGGTTTGTTCTAACATTGTTCTAACATTATTTGGAACTTGTTTTACCAACATCAAATGTATTCATAATTTGATTTTTAATTTTTAAAATTTGACATTATATACTTAAGTGTTGTATTTATTAGATTATTAAGTCATATAATTAGATTTAAACGTTTATTTACAATTTACTTTATATTTTCCATTTCTTAATATCTATTTTAATGTTTGTAATTTTAGATTTTCGACCCAACTCGTTTAAATTTATATTTTTTGGTCTTAGAACTATTTATATCAAGATATTAATTTTTTGATATTTTATTTATTCACATTATAACAATTTTTATAATACTTTTTATCGAAGTGTTTTTTTTTTTAAAATTTTAAATTTATAATTCATTAATTCGTTTAAAATAATTTATTTTTTATTGTGTTCAACAAAATAAGTGGAAGAACCTACTGTTTTTTTAACATTTATTATTAGGAAATTTAAATTTGATACGTTTTAGGTGAATCATTTTGTTTTAGTACTATTTTTTAAAATTATTTATTTTACTATAAAACGTATTGCAAGTCAACAGTGAAAAAAATAAAATAAACTTAAATAAAATATATATTCTAAAATATAAATTAGTTTTATAATATCTTATAACCAATCATGCCTCAGGACTTGCTTCTTGTTTTATTAAAAAGTGATTAATAGATTTGTTTTGGAATATTCAAATATGTGAATATTTGCATTTTTATTAGAGTTTCTGAAATTTAAAACTGAACAGATTTAAATTATTGAATTATTATGGAATTCGTTTAATACGGAAACAATGTTTAACCCATTTTTATATGAGTTCCATGTACAAATAATATTTTGGAATCTGTTTAGTATCATATTCTATGAATAATTTTGTAATGTTTCAATGTTTACGAAAGAGAAGAAGAAAACAGCATTGTAATTAAATATACTCATTACATTTACTAAGCAGCTATCATATTTTTTTTTAAATATTATTCAAAATATTCTCTCTGGGTTCCTCCACTAATTCTTTCATCTTGTTTTTCACACCTTTTTTTTTTATACCTACATATAGAACTAAATAATTGTATTTTTAAAGTATACCCAAAATCTAAAAAATATATTTCTACTTAAGTTATTTTAACTGTGCGATATTATGTGCATCTGTTAAATTAATTTCTTAGTCTCAATTAATTTCTTTAACCTGTCGATTTCGAACAGTCATAAAACGTATATGTATTATAATCAATTCTCAACTGTCGGAAGAAACTTGGAAACTTAATAATTTAGCCGATGTATAATACAATACATTGATAGCAAATTTATTTTATTATTTTGAAATTGAAAATACGAGTTACATATTAAAATTTTACATAAGTAGAGTTTGATTCAGTACCTCCGTTAAAATTTGAGATAGAGCCAGACAGAAGAGATTATATGAATGTGAATCATAAGAAATTGTTTTTCCACTCTAAGAGAGACAAAATAATTGTTGACAAGAACATTTTGTTTCAAACAAAAAAGTATACCGAAGTGTGTTTTTATTTAAAACAAATATTAAAATTTGATTGTATAAAAAACTAAATATAGATAATCAACGTTCCTTACTTATAAAGTAAAGTTATTGGTTTTCGAACAGAAAAAAATTATATTCTGGTTAAAAATTCTGCAAATGTTTGAGTTAAAAATATTTAAATTGATTCGAATATACTATTTAGATATTAATTCCGTAAATAATTTTATAGTTTGAAGTATATTACATGAACGTTTTCAAATACTAGATCACTATAAAATAATAATAATAAACATTATTTTTTTTAGCTCTATCCATCAATGAGGATAACCTCTTATTACTTTTATATTATTCATAATATATTAAATATTGTTGGGATATTCATAGACTATTAAAAAGTAGCATATTTTGCATATTTTAGCATATTCGTATTCATAGATGAAATAATTAAATTTTCAATATCACTATAAGTTTGTTTGAATCTATATGCTTATTGGATTTAAGGGGAATTGATTTCTTATATTTTTAATCATAGTATTTTATCTCATGTAGGTATACCATATTTTCTCCATTTTAGGTTCCTTATTTAATAAGAATTATAGTTTTTTTTTTTTTTTTAATGTTTTTAAATAAATGAATTTAGATTTTAATTTCATTAAGTCTGTGACTTATAAAAACGTTATACATTTTTGTTTATAAAAATAAAATCGTTTTAAAATTTAAAAAAATGTATATTATGTCTTTGACAAAATAATAAAGACAAGTTTCAAAATAAAAATAAAATATTTTGTAATAAAGTCTACGAACAATTCGTTAAAATGGTAATTGCACTTCAAAAGACCGTCATATTCAGAATGAATATCGAAACATTATGTTCTTTATTTTGACTTCACATAAAGAAAACGAAATGGTTTAATAAATTATCAATATATAATTTTTGTATTTTTCTACATATTTTACTACCTACTTTTTAAATTTTAAGTATTTGAACAATAAGAAATTTTAAAACATATATTATAAAAATGTCGTTTACTGTACAGTTTAATTTATCAGTTAATGGCTACTAACAATTATAAAAATCGGAATAACTGAGTATAAAATTTTTTAACTTCTGTGAAAGTATAATTTGAATACTTCAATATTTTAATTATCTTTTATTAATTATTTATTTGTATTTCTTTGAACATATTTTTAAAAAGATATATAATATATTTATTTTTAATTAATTACTATACAACACATTTAAAAAACACTGAAAACAGTATATTTCTGTTTTGTTATTTCTTTAGTTATTTTTGATGATAGTTTACATACCTACTTTTTTGACGCATGATCAGTATAAATAAAAATCATAAAATATTAAATTTTCTATATAAAAAAATTAATAAATGTTAGTATTTGGATGAAATATAAAAATTAAATAAATTATATACGTAAATCGTAAATCGATATTTATAGTGGAACAATAATTGAAGTTTTATTATTAAAACAGAAAATACATATTTTAAAAACAGTAATAATTGTAATTCTAATAGAAACCGAAAATTATGTGATGAAATAATTGTCTAGGATCATGTCTTACAGTAGGTAAGTTATGTATAATTAAAATGATATATTTATAGATAAATAAGTTGATGAACACATGTTTTTTCACAACAAATAAAAATCATATGACTGTCCTCTGATAAAATGTGTCAATGGGTTTGTATTAATCTTGAACTCATAATGTTTTAACTACGCAAGCGCAAAAATTGAAAACAAAAACGAATAATTTACATAATTTACGTAACCGCATGGTGTGCGTGCAATGCGTTTGACAGATGTCAACCCGAAATTACGGAATAATCTTGGAGCTCAAAATAATATAGATGTATGTTTATATATATTTATATATAGTTATTACAACAGTCGATATTACTATATTTTATCCATGAATCGCGATTGTTGGCCGTCCAAATGTGACATTATCATATTATACATGGATTAATTTAATCTAACGAATACGCGATTAATACAAGTTTTTGCGATTTATCTGAAGTATGTACTTGCATTTGGATAATTATTCGCTGTGATGTCCAAAAAAATATATATGAAAATTTTTGTACGTATTTCCGATTTTTAATTGTGTAACATTTGTAACTACTCGTATGTTGTGTAATTTTCTGGATGTTTAGAAAAATTAAATTCATATTTATATCGTACACCATTAGTTATTTAGTGTTATAAACAGTTAGCAGAACGCCTACAAATAAAATTACTAATAAGAGTCAGAAAACTGCGGAATTACTTGATAAGCTTGATGTGTTTTCGTTTATTTAACTTTTGTTTTTATGTTGAATACGTTTTTACAAATTAATTGGGAATAACACAAAAAATTGAAAAATCAAAGCATATATTTAAAGATTCATCGTAAGTACTTTAGGATTTAGCAAATACAAAATACCTTAAATCTTTATAATAAATTATTTATTTTGTTAGTATTATTAAATATCTTACTCTTCTAGACATTTGGATTTATTCATCAGAGGAAACATTCCTTTTTCATTTTCATTAGAAGTCTTAACTTGGTATGTTTTTGTCATTTTTGTAATGTTACATTGCATATTATACATGCGTAGATTATAATTTCATATTATGTAACACATTTCGAGGACGAACAACAAACAAATATAAGTTTTAAAATACAATGTTTAAAGTTTACCTTTCAACACATTTTCTAAGTAAGGCAATCGATCCAGTTGGTCCATTGTAATTCTTTGCTGGTGTTTATCCATCACACTATCCAAATGTTCCCTGAGTTTATCTTGGATGTTTTGATCACGTGACAATTCATATAGAGCAGCCGTTACTAATGCTGCCGTTGGTTCTATAGCGCTCGTTACGAACTCAAACATGTCAAGTCTCACTTGTTTGTCGGTAACATCTGTAAAAAACAAGTATAGTACAGCAGTGAGTATACGTTCACTATTTTATATATTTTGGGGTTTTTAAGAGAAATGAACAAGCCAATGATTCGGTGGCTTTCAATAAAAGGGGACTATTCCTTTGGCTCGGCTAAAATATTATTTTCAATAGAATATCCATTTACACATTACAAAAAAATTGTTTAATGTACCAAAAACATGGTTTCTCCGAAACTAGGGAACGTGGGAAAACGCACACACCTGGCAATTGACCAAACTTATTTTGATACATTTTTTAACCCTTTGAATGAGTGCATACTGTTTGAAGAGATCGGTATTAGTCAGAATATTGTTAAAAATATTTTATTCACATTAGTATCACCATAGTCCAAAATTTTGTGTAGATCTTACACGAATAGAATAAAATAGAAATTATATTTTTTATTTTCGAAAGTATAAAATTATTCAAAAAGTAAATTAATTACCTATAAGTTTTACCTTATTCAAACTCTTTGAAATAATTTCCAATTAACTGAAGTTCAAAATAAAATATTTATAGTAAATAATTCAAATTTCTCATATTAAAATATGATCTTAAGTATATATTTTTGACATTAAAAAAAAAAAAAAAAATAATTGTATTTCCTACTGTCATTTTTATCTATCTCATAAAATAATAATCAATATATTTTAGTGCACACATACTTGTATGTGGCAGAGAATAATTTTTGTATAGCAGTAGTAGAATTTTCAGTTGCTCAAAACTGTACATTTTATTTATATTGCGTATAAAATACATTTTAATTTTTTTTTTAATTTGTTATAAAAATTCATTCAAGATGCAAATATTTTTAAACTGTATTTTAAGTAATTATTATTTTATGTATATTTCATATATTATTGCTAAAGTAAATTAATTTATAGTTTTTTTTTTCTGTCTTTTATACTCGGCAAAAGTGGATTTCTAGTTAAAATAAACATTTGAATATCTTAATTTACACAAATATTGTTCAAGATCATATACTTAAATTATAAGGCGTGTTGACCGTGAGCACTCATACTCTTTAACAAATGTGGTATAATTAAATTTTCATTAATTCAAAAAATGTACATTTGATACATCAAGTATTACTATACTTTTTACTGTGATTACTATTATTATTCCTTGTAACATTAAAAACTTACGGGTTTATTGCGCGTAAATACCACGTAATAACTTAATTTTCATTTTATACTCATTTACATGCGGCGTGTAGAAGTTATGTCCCAGTTAATCCTACAGAAGACAATACAGCCTAATGTGTTTTGGTAAACGCCGCGATCGTAGATGAATAATTTTTTATGATGAAAAATAGACGAGGTTAGATCTCAATTTGTTCAGTCAGTACTCAGTATATTAGTATTATAATATTAGACTCCTCAATGGTATTAATTTAACAGGGAAACAGTTTACTTGAATTTTTAAATTTATCACATAGGTACTAAAATAAATATTCGGTAAAATGTCAACCCTAAAATATTATTAAAAACTTGTAAAATAAGGCCAAAAGTTTTTGCCCTGTGGAAATCGAACACGAGTTTCCCACCGGGTTATTCGCACTGCAGTCACACTTTTCGCTTTTGTGTTATTTTTCGGAAAACTACTGGGAAATTTAGAAAACGACTAAACAAAAGTATATGCACCATGTGTGACCAATCTTTGAACAGCTAGTTACGTGAAACTTTTAGAACTTTGATTGTACTGGAAAAAGTAATCACACATGTAACATCAAACATTAACTTTTTTTTAAAAAACACATACTTATTTATTATTATGAATTTGTATAAATATATATATATATATATATATACCAGTTCGTATTGTTCATATACTAAAAGACAAGAAACCTCAGTAATAGAAGGAGAAAAAAATGAGATACGATACATCATATTGTTATTGAATATTATTATTCAAGTTACCGTCGTAGCTGACTGGTAAAAAAACTGTTCCGGATTGATATTGATAATATTTGTTAACGATATTACACATTCATTGGTGATGTTCCTCGTGATGAAAAAAATTGAACAATAATAATAATACATTACAATGTTGTAAATGCTCTTATAATATTTATACCGTTTCCCGTAAAAACGACATTATTTTGCAGACAATTGTTGTAATCACACTACCGTATAAATGTGTAATATTATTGTTTGCGTAACGCAAAACGAGTGTTATGTTATTTTACTATCCGGGTCACACGCATGCCGTGCGTGTTTGAAAACGAGTCGCGTACCGCTATGTATGGACTTATCCATCGGTATTTTAAAAATTACAGATTACGTCGACGTTGACATTATTATTATAATTATATATATAATACACATATATAGGTACATTTATGTTTGAAATAGAAAACCGGTCAACATAGTAATCATAATAATTGGATAGCAATGGGATGAAAACGAAAATGAGCTTATTAACCGTTCGGTAATATCTGATATCCTGACCTCACGCAATCATATGATCATCGGTGCCGTGAATATTATTTGTATCAGCAGCGTAAAAATGTAATATTTTACGGACGTTTTCCGTCCCTCTTATCGCTCGCCAGGGAGGCGAATGAAATTCTAAATAGAAACGAATTCGGCAATGTGATGGACGAAGATGAGAGAATCGTCGACGACGATCGGTTAAACAGTGCCGATTCGAGCCGTCCTCGGGGAGCCCACGTTCCCGTCGTCGCACGGAACGTGCGTAAAATCGGGTCGACAAGATGTTAGACGGTAGACACGCTCTCGCCGCACTCTCGCCAAGCCAACGAACTCGTTTTATTACTAAGGCAATAATCGTATTATCGTACGACGAACCGTCCCGAGGTGGTCTGCGTGTTGTACACCCGTCGCAAGTTCGTCGGGCAAAAGACGTCGTCGACGCGCTAACCGACTGTAAATGCTACAACAGCAACGCTCATCGCTGCTATACACATCGCGACGATATTATTACCATTATCGTAGCTGTACGCACGCACTCGGATGCGGTATGCTGTACATTTTCCGGAAGCAAACACACACTCCTCAAAATCACTCGACCCCGCGATTCACTAGAGCGGTGCAGTAGTTTTAGAATGATGTTCGAGATGAATACTAAGCGACGCGAATAGCTTTTCTCGTCGGACTCTTCGTTCTAATTAATTTCCGCGAGACAACTTTCCGGGAAAAATATCTCTGTGCATATTGAATAGAAGCCTTGCGACCGAACTCTCCACCGAGCTGGACATTTCGAGCAGAAAGTAAACTTGGAATTGTATACGCTTAACGATTACAATTATGTTGCTCGCGGATTCATAAAAATCGGTTTGTTATAAATATTTTGTGTATTATACGCATATCATAATCGATTTTAGCTGAACGATGTGAAATGTAAAATAAAATCGACGAAAATCCCGTTTTATAACTACATATTTCACATTATTTATTAGATGCGTGTTATGAATGCATATTAACCTAATAAGTAAAGATATTTTTGTAAAATACCCGTAAGCTTTATTTGAAAAATTCTACTCGTTATTTTATACAAAGTAGGTATTTGTCGAACTTCTCCCTTCGGATGATTTAAACGGAATAGAATTTAATTAATTAACTGTATTATCTTTGAATTTCTTAAATAATTATTTACATTAACAAAAACAATTAAAAACTATTACGTTTCTATTATAAAATTGATTTAATTTTCAAACATTATTGCAATATAATATGTCAACTTGCTAGATGATAATTGAATCGATGATTGCAGAAACGTTACGAGTAATATATTTTATGAAATAGACGTATTAGTAAAAGCGTAAACTAGTTTGATTTTCTATGCGTTTAGTGTAAAAACATTGATTATTATTATTTATTTATCTGATATAAAAAGTATACGGTTTTCCGCTTAACATACAGACTATTAAACACATGACTAGTATACGTTTATACTAATGTCGTAGCCACTTAATGAAATTGACAATTTCATGAAAAGTTGATCATTTCGTGAAATGGAAACAGCTTCATAACACTTCATGAAATACGAAAATATTTCATGATATGGTTACTTTTTCATGAAAAGGTCACTCCAATTCGACATCGTGTAATTTTTTTCACAAACTGGTCGTTCACTTAGTGTACCGAAAATATATTTTATATTTATCATCGTCTTATAATCATTTTTGTTTATTATATTGTGTTATATGGTAAGTATATCATATTAAATTAAGTTTTGATATAATTAATAATATTAATAAGTGGGTAATTAAATAAATTATATAATTATTTTAATAATTTACATATATTATAATTTATCATATAGTTCATTATTATTTATTTAAATAATTTAATAAGTTATGGCAACGGCTGTTACATTTAATACTATTTTTAAAATAACAACAATTTGAACAATTTGTTTTGAATTACTTATTTACTTTATAGATATAAATATATCTTACTAAATATCATTTTTGTCATCAGTTTTTTTATGAATTAATTACTTCTATGGCCTCTATAGTCTTATAATCATTTTTATCAATAGATATGGAATTTGTTATAAGTTTTAACTTATAACTATTGATTTAAGCACGAAATTCCTCTACCACAAATTGTGTAATACAATAATATATATTAAATAAAATTACCGGGTTATTTGAAATAAGCAGATTATATTTTACAAGTTTTGATATATCATATTAGATTTTTGTTAAAGTTCAATAGTGTATAGTCGGTAAACATTGCGTATATTCACGCATTTTAGGTAATTATTTTAAAATATTTTTGTATAATCTTTCCTAATATATGGTAGATTTAAATCCAAAAATTGAATTTTACATTCCAATGGACAAGAGTTATTTGGACAAACCGGTATAAAATCCATATAGATCTATGATGATTGAGACAATTATGGCCGAAATTACTAATGCTAAATTAAACAAGTAAGACTATCTACCTATAAAATTAATTATTTTGACCACACATCAATCACGAGTACCGGTTACCATTTATTATTATTTCATTAAGTGGCTACGACACTAATATCTCAATTTCATAAAATATGTGACTCGTGATGTTTTCTGCTGAATCATCAATTCAGTTAAAATTTAATTAAATATGAATATGTAACATTGCAGTTTCATAGAATGGAATTGACTTTTTATTTGGGAAGAGGGCATTTTTTTTGAACAATTTTTAATAAATGCATAAACCTATGAAAATGTAATTTTAATTTTCACATTATGGATTTAAATTTAATTTTGAGTATAAAATGTATGAACGTAGAAAGTTAGAGAATATTCGGCGAGTTCGCATTATAACAATTATTTAATACATCGGTTTGTTTCAGAAAATCATTTACAGTGGAAACAAAAAAAACATATACGTATTTAAATAATGAAAAGCGGCTATGGGAATGTAATCAAATTATAACGAATGCTTCGTTGATCATTATAACTTGGAAACTTTAAAAAAATATATTAATTTTACTAGCATTTAAAATAAAGCAACCAGTATTAAATCAGTTGCAATTACGTTCATCGTATCTTTGGTGCAGAAACGCACAAAACGAATACCACCATCGCTGTGTAACTGTATTATTATGCGATTATAATATTAATTAATAACAATATGTTTTGTCATCTGTTCGTCGAATTCGAAAACGCTCGTTCAACTAATCCGTCGCGGTTATCGTCTACTGGTGTAATAATATTGTAATAATCGTGATACCGTTGCGCGGGTTTCACTGTTGTCAGACCACGTTTTCAGTAAGTAATCCAAGTACTTACTGTACAGACAACAATAGCTACTTTAAGGTATTAAATGACCACAGCAGTTTTCAAGAGAGAGCTTAAAATGTTTGGATCAACTATTCAACAATACTCATTACAGTATTATGTACATTTAAAAACTAAAAACTTTTTTTTTTTTTACGGTTTCTTGGAATTGTTCAATTATTAATTTGAAAAAAAAAGTCTGATAGCCGACATATTTTCTAATTGAATACAGGAAATCGAAATCATGGATTTCGAAAAAAATTAACTGTGAGGAGGTTCATTGGATATGTAGGTAGCCTTAAGAAACATACGCTTTTAACTAGTTTTCAAATTTAATAACACCTATCGAACAGTATAATATGAAATATGTATAACTACGGTTACTGTGGGTGCCTATGAATTATTTCCTTGTTACAACGAGTAGCTTAAACAGAATAAAACGAAATTAAATCACTGCACGCTTTACAAAAACTGTTTGACGATGGCTTACGCCCTACGGTAAAATTGTATGTATTAATCATATCACGAGATGTATTTACAAAAACGAGTTACGAGTATTCCAATGTGGATCTCGTAATTATACGTAATTGTACATTAAGCTATTATATTATATTTACACAAACACGATATATAATTAAAATAACATTAATCACAGTGTGTAGTACTACCAGAGATTTTGCGAAAATATATTGTATATTATTTTAACTGTAAGTAACCAGTTTTATTTTTTTTCATGAATAAAAAAGCCTACGATAGTGTATTGGTATATTTGAATTTGATTTCTTCTGCAAAGTTTCATCATATGTGTTGCAGCGAAAATACTAAAATTTCCATTGGCCTACGGTATTTAAGGGTCACAATTATTGTTTCCCGAGTACTATATATGTATACTATATAACCAAAGTCTTCACTTTCAAACAACAGTGTTTAATACCTACACATATACACACACCTACACATACTCTCACTCATCCACACAAACCCAATGTGCGCTCAATTGTCAGTGAACATATGTACTTACGAGTCGTATGTGTATATTTTAAATGCATTTTTTATATTTATATCAATCACGCGTGTGAAGTGTGATTCAAATAGTTTCCGATATATTTTATTGATGTTATTGCAAACATCATAGGTTCAATGGTTAAATATAAAATATTAACAACACGAGATTTCTCCGGGTACTATAATATGGATTATGTAATATTATAAACGTTATATTTTCAGAAATGATCACTCTTGTTTTTGTACATGATTTTATTAATAACTTATATATAAATTATAAATACATAAACATTCAAAATTTTATCTTTTCATAATATAAATTGAAAACAAACAACAAACCCATACACCAAACATGATGCAACCAACATGGAGAATCGTTTTTAAGGAAGGAAGGAAAGACATGATATTTTAATTTAAATAGTTTGACAATATCAATTTGATAACATTATGAACACCACCAGTGACATTCACAATTCACATACACAATTATAACAGTAATTTTAGTATCCATAATTTTTAAAAGCTATTGTTGATTTTGTTCCATTATTATATAATATTAACAAAAAAATGGAGTTGTCAGGTTTTTGCATTGGACCCTCCAATTGACAAAATGTATACTTCTACATGTTTATTTGCTTTCACATCAAGATTATTTATAAGTAGTAAATATTTATACTGTTAATACACATTATACACTGTACAATATTAAAAAGTTTAAGTGAAATAAAATACTTTATTTCATTTGTGTGAATTATCAAAACATAACTTGATTATCGATTTTTATATTGTTTAAACTATCAACTATGGAATATTGAAATACGAAAAAATATACCTTGATTTCGTTATTAATCTTTAGGTACATCTCAAGACAAAATAACATTTTAAATATTTGTTTTGTACTTAAGTGAACAAATTCTTTGTTGCGTTCCCTTGGTCAAGTACTACACTGCATAGCATAAGTGGTCAAGAGTAGTTAATTTAACCTTAAATATGATTTATCAGTAAATAAGTATATAAAAACTTTATATTTTTTTGGGAAAGTATGACCACTAATTTATTTAATAATTTAGCTATAAAATTACAAACATACAAGATTATAAAATATCTGGATTTACTAGGGACTGTATTTCTAGAAATCATGTTTCTTTTTTTTTTTTAATCAAAAAATATATATCAGCTACCATGCTCAAAATTACAGCTACTATGGATTTGTAAATACATGAATTTATTTTAATGAACTAGAGAGATGATTTCTTTTTTATAATTTTTATAAATTAATAAAAACAGTTTTTATGATCGTCAAAATTTCTATTTTTAATATTAATTTTGATTTAATTATACTAACTATTTGAATACCTAGTTAAGATAATAAATAAAAGAGAAAAGTTATAATATGTTTTATTACAATAATTTTGCAATAGGATTTATACTATTGATAAAGTAGTTTAACATCTTTAGTAATAAATTAAAATATTATTTCTATACACTTTTTCTTGAAAAATGTATACATTATTATTTTGCTTCATGCTCCATAGCACATTATTACTCTTAATAATATTATAATTTAGATGAGCTAATGCTAAAAATAATATATTATACGTCACTTCACGTTTCACAATGAATTATAATATTTTAAAATTAATTTAAATTACGTAAAACAAAGTGCTCGGTATAACTTTCAGCATGCTTATTCAACGCGATAAACATGTAATAAACTCTATGAATTGTGTATTGCACATAGTTATATATATATATATATATATATATATATATATATATATATATACTCGTATATATATCATTATACATATATTTCTTCTGTTTGTGTGTATATCATTCAATTCTTTCTAAACGGCTGGACTTATTTTTATGACATTTAGTTTGTGTGGTTAAGTTGTTTCATGAATGGTATAGATTTACAATTTGATCCGATAGAAAATATTTTTTTCAATAACATACACATTAACAGACAAAATTAAATATTTAATTTAAATTATCATACAGCGTCTTTTATGATATGTACTTGGTTTATATAATACGAATTACAATTCATAATTTAATATACGCAATAGCCCTGGATTTAAATAATGCGACCCTGATGATACGCAACTGTTTTTATTCAAAATTCTGAAAAATAAAATGTTACGACTTATAAAGTAACCATTTATATCTATATTTGAAGAAGAAACTCACTCTTATTTACATACGAGTTTTGGTTTGAAATGACAATGCTGTTATTGTATTTATTATTTATTTATTTCAATATATTTATTATCTTAGCTCGATTAAGAACTTATGGTTTTGGTACCCATAACTGTGATTAAAAAATATGTTTATTCTAAGATAAATTATTTGTGTTCCAAAACAAATATTAATCGTCAGTCGTTATACACACACAAGTAACATTCTTGTGTTTCTCTTGTAATATAACCATACTGGTTGTCAGTGACAGTGTCATAGAAGCTAAGATGATAAAAACGAGACTCACGCATTAAAATAATATTAAATATTAATTTAAAAACAACCATCATCTCGTTGTTATCGTTGTTACTATCATACAGTTTGCAAAGTACCCTTATTTTGTGTCACAAATTATTTTAATGGAGTAGTTGCAAATTTTTTTGTATAGAAAAATAACCGTTTATGACTGGACATGTACAAGTATAATAAATGTACAGTATAATTTAATAAACTACTAAGTATAGCAAAATTAGATTAAAAAAGTTAAAATTATAGATTCATTAATCAATATTGGAACTAGAACATTTATATCACATACTATTTGAAACTAGATCAAAAGTTAAAAAAGAAAATATTTTTGATACTATGATAATCATAAAGTAATTACCTGAAAATAAATAAGATATTGAGTTACATATTTTTTTCAAGTTATAAATAATTTCTAAAAAAACCTTGCATTGTATAAAAATAAAAATAATTAGTCATACTGTCAAAATGAATTATAAAATTAAAATACACTGATATTTTTCATACAGCAAAAATAAATACAAGTTGTTTTAAACCAAAAATAAATGGACATTTGAATGTTTTGTCTTAAAGAGTATATTTATTATTATCCTTGATTATGACAGTCGACAAAATTATTTTATTTAGTTTTTTAGTTACAATAATTAGACACACCTTGATCCACAATGTTCTCCTTCTCTCAACTCCACTTTAGACATAATATTCCTCCTCGTCATTAATTTCTCCTTTCACTTAATTCTTCTCCCCTTTGCACTCTCCACACCCATGAAGACGTATGTGACTTACATCATATTATTTTCTCATGCCCTTCTCTAACTATTTACTGTGACTCATTATTCTGCTAACTCTACTTTCTTGGCTACTCTTCCCCTGATATAATCCTCCATCTCAATTCTCATTCCCCTTCCATAATTTCACTCATCATTTATTTCATCCTCAACGTAAATTTCTGCATTTAATATTTAAATTTATAAATATTTCAACTATTTAAATATTAAATGCAGAAATTTACGTTGAGGATGAAATAAATGATGAGTGAAATTATGGAAGGGGAATGAGAATTGAGATGAAGGATTATATCAGGGGAAGAGTAATAAAATATATTATAGTATTGTATAATTTAAATTTCAAACACATTTTCATGTATCATAAACGATTTATAATAATTATGTATTTACAAAAAACATAATTTTCATGCTGTTATATTTAATGGATTACAGCCACTAATAAAAAAAAAATAATAATAATTATAGACGTAACGATCTATAAGTATAATCGAGTGATGTTTTAAGAGCATGTAACTATCTAATATGTAACATCTAATATAACCAGTTGCATGCAATTATAATTTTTTTATTGTAAATGTATTTTATTTATTTAAATTCGTGAGTGATATTAATCTAAACAAAATAATATTTAAAAATAAACTGAAATTTAATAATTTTATGCAACTTTTATTCTTTTGCTACAATAATTATTATTATTTTTAAAATCATATGAAGAAGGTAAAAAATATAATAACATAAATAATACTAAATATATAAAAATAAAAATATATTAATAATAGTAGTAACTATAGAAGCAGATTATTTATTATTTGTTTGTGTATTCATTGCGAAAACATCTAAATTATTTATTATTAATGATATGAATATATATTTTAGTTTCATGAATCGTTAAACCAATAGTTTATTTTAAACTACAGGATATTATTAAGAACTAGTGATGGAAAAGATCTGATTTTTCTAAAATTTAAAAATCTGGATTTTTGTACTTGAAATCCGAAATCCATATTTTATTGTTAATTCGGATTCTATATTTTAAAATTTAAACTTTTCTCTAGACTAGGATTTTGGGTTATGAAATTTTGAATTAGGATTATTTTATGCTTTAATACATTATTTTTATCAAGTTATAAATACCTACACTTTTTTTAAATTAAAATGATTAATTTAATAAATATTTAATGTTAATAAAATTCAAAAACTAGGTACAAATATAATTTGGTTTTTATTGAACGAGTTAAGTCAATATAATATAAAAACTGTTACCAGTATAAGTTCATCAATTAAATTCAAATATTATATAAAAATAAAATCAAAACTGTTATATTGCGGTTAATACTCTTAAAATATTAACATAGTATAATTAGTGCTTTTTTTTTTATACTTGATTGGTGATTTCTTATTACTGGGAATCATGATTAAAAACAAAATCTATGTGTTTTGAAGTTAAAATTATATACACTTGATTATGACAATGTTATTGCACAATTCAGTTTTAAAATCATTATTTTACTATTATGTAGATTCTTTATCTAAATATTCAAGGAAATTCTAAATAGCCGCTTGACGGCTTTTTTATGGATTGTGTGCATTTTTTCAATTACGGCAGTAAAAAAAAACAACATTTAAAAAATCCAGGTTTTCGGATTTTGTAACTTGAAATCCAATATCCAGGTTTTTCGGATTTTTCGGAGAATCCGTATTATTTTTCATCACTTCTAAGAACCGACAAGTATTAAAGAATTCAAATAACGTTAAAAAACCATAATCGATTGTTATACTTCCCAAGATTCCAGTTAGACACTGGCTGAACCGTCATTTTTAATATTCTCCGAAATACATGGAACATAAATCTTACATGGTTTAGTTGTGCTGTAGACAAATAGTACCGTACCACGTGATAAAACATTAAAATGTCGAGCGTATTATTCACCGCAGTGATAAAATAATCTGAAAACTTCGGCTGCCACGAGGACAATCGACGGCCAACCGCGTGCGGCGTGTGCGGTACAGACGTCGACGACGTCGACGTTAATTTTCCAGAATCCAGTGAAGTTTTCTCCGTCTCGGACGCGGAAAAGTTGCACACCATCGCCAAATGTATACGCGAGTGTGCGCGTTTACAAAGGTGAAAGTAGTAGCGGGGATCATTAATTCCCCGTAAGTTTTCATCGGAGCAACAACGGCTGCAGCAGTGCCGGTGACGGATTAAAATTTCGGGTGCCGACCGTTTATATAAAAGTTATACGCCCGGCCGCGGTGGATCGAGGGTGCAGTTTTTGTGCCGGTATGACGGCGGGGGGGGGGTGTTTCGTAAGTGAGCGTTGTGATGGTTTGCTTGCGAATACCGTGCTCTAAATGAGCCAATTTGTTCTCCGCGAATCTCTCGATCCAACCACGTTCTACCACCACCGCACGATCACGGCCTCGGCGCCGACTATCGATACCGTACAACATAACGGAATCAATTATGTGTAGATTAGCGGTTCCTCAACTTTTTTCTTCGGGCCGCCCTAAGAATAAAAAATATCTTGCCGCCAATGAACAAATTTAATGAAAAAACACATGAGTTACAAGAATTTGTGTTGAAATATTGAAGTATATTTTATTTTTACTCCGTGCTTGGTCATCAATTCACAGATCGGAAACCACTGATATTCATGATTATGCACTTCACAAATAATCCATATAGGAATAACGCGATTGAATGAGATACTCGAATATGTTATCAGCAGTATTATTGTGCATTCCTCGCAGGCGGTTGACGTCAAGCTTTTTCATATAGGAGAAATCAGTATTTTTATTAAATCCACAGAAAACTTGAAAACAATTATTTGTCTATAGTTTTTTTTATAGTTTCGTACGTAGTCGTACAGCGTGAATATGCATCGGTGTAGCAAAGGCACATACACTATCGTGGAATAATCTTTTATAATTTTTTTTTTTTTTGTAGGCTCTTAACCATATTAAATGGGAAATCACTGATAATTTTACCAGAATATCATACAATTTCATAATATTATATAGGATACCTATAACGTAGTGGCTTTGACGATTAACCATGTATATATCCCTATAATTAATTCAATCAAACATATAATAGCAATTAATGGAAAAAAAAAAAATTATATTTTAAATTAGAAAAAAATGTTGTTTGAATTTAGCTTTGCGCTCAATACGACTGTTTCTTTATAGTATTATTGCATTTTCGGTTAAATATTTTATGTACAAGCTTGTTTTAAGTTTGATTATATCGATCTAACTCAGGTCTAGATTTCATAGTGCTATGCACCAAATCTGGATCAATTAAATATCATATTTTTTTTCATTTGTATTTTTGGATAATTCCTATTCATATTTATCAAAAAATTCTGATTCTCAGATAGAATCTGATTTTTTCTAAGAATGCATTAGATATGAAGAGGACGCCACACCCACATGTGTTATGTTTTCGTTTTTAAATTGATAAACATAGCAAATCTGCGTTCTGTATAATAAATTGTGTATTGTGAACGTTGATATTAGAATAAACTGACGAATTGTTAAAATTAAAGAGAAGAACATAATCTTTATCTTTAATAATTTTTTTACGATATTTTATTTTTCAAATGAGTTGTAAATTTTTTTAAGAAGTAATATTTTACATAACTGTAACTCGCTTAGTATTTAAAATATTGTAAAAAACCTACGAGAAGACCTAGATAATGTTTTTCCGTTCACGTTCGATAATTAGTAGGTTTAATCTATTATTAACGCTAATAACCCTAAATTAGTTCTATTGAACGCAGTTTTGCCATCCTTTAGGTTTGTAGGGCGGTAAAAACGCAAACGGGTGTGGCATCCACTTGATTTTACTTAGTTTATATGAGATGTTTATAAATGTATTGTACACCGTCTACACACAAATTATCAAAATCGAATCGGCGTGTTTATCGAATTCGAGGAAACACATGTTTTGCACCCCGTAGAAAAGTCACATATGAATTGCGTCCTTGGTATTTAAATCAAAAGATCTTTAACAGTTTATTTGATAAATAACATTTTGGTTTACCGAACATTATTAAAAGATATGAAATCAGCTATTAATCAGTAACTAATATCCAAATAAAGCGTTTCATATCAGTTTAGAAAATGTAGTACAGTACGAGACCGAATATTATGCACACGTTAACCGATAAATATTATATTATTTATGTGTAAATACCATAGCGGGTAAAGTATAGTTTTTGTTGCCCACGATGACGGTAAACGATCACATTCTTGTTATTGCTTATCCACCAAGAATCGGGAACAAAATCACGGGGAACATCCGGAACCCGAAAAAAATTCTACTGCCATACCGATGTAGTGGAACGCGATTCGTGTACACCTTTTCTCACGGGACGCAACTGCAGTGCTCCGGAATCCGATCAAATGGTTCTAAACCGAATCGCGGAATAATATTTCACAGTTGCTCACGATAAGTTTGCCGCAATGTAACAGCGGTGGTCCGTATGCTTGCCGAGCGAAAAACTCGTTTCCCTAACTTTTTTCGTTGGAAACGCAAATGCATTGTTACACGATGGTACCGAAATCCAAGAGAACTTACCGGAGGAATCGTTTTGGTCCGCGTAAGCGTCACTCAGCAATCGTTTGAAGTTGGTCGACGACGCGCCCCTGTCGCTGGCCGATGACAGGTCGTACGCGATAAAGTAGTCCGTGACGGTCGGCCGCTGCAGCTTTACGCTGCGCAACGCCTTGTCGCACTGTTCCGCGAACGCGTTCACGCGCGAGTCGACCATCGGTTGACCGTACACGCACGTGGCCACCGTGGTGGCCGAGCACTTCTTCGCGTACGTCCACGGCCCGACGGTCTTCCTCAGGTTGGCCACCGCCTCCAGCGAAGTGATCAGCTCGGTCGCGGCCTCGCACATGGCCGGCAGCATTGCGACCACGTTGTCCGCGTCCACCACGCGTGGTATCAGGCTGCTGGTACCGGTGCGGCCGAGCGGCTCGGCGAAGCCGTCGTTGCCCAGCGCGGCCGCGGCCACGCGCACATCGCAGGCCAGCGCGCACGGACGGCCCGCGTCGTGCAGCCCAAGCACCGAAACGTTGGCCGCCGCTTCGTCCCGGTACCGCGCCAACGCCTTATCGTCCAGCCGGACGCCCGGCACCGTGGTGGCCAGCGCCCGCACTCCTGTGGCCACCGTCACACCGCGGCCGGTCCAGTACTCACGTTTCCGGCGGACATACGGCACCGCGGCCGCTAGTGCGACGAACACCGCGAACGCCAACGCTTCCAACGCTAACGTCATCAAGTACGCGCCCATCACGTAGTCCTGTATGACAAAAACGATACGGTTAAACAATAACGGTCGACGTCGTAACGTGCTTCCGCTCGAATTGCTCGTCAAAAAAGAGAAAAAAAATCAACGCTATAATGGTCGCATATAAAAATCATTGTAACGTTTGTTACGTAATTATTAGTCTACTCGTATAATATTGTTGTATACTATGTGTATCGCTGAGTAGACATTACGTTCCAACTTGGTCATATATCATGTATCGCTATCTGACGGCTAATGCCCGATTATGTAAGACGCGGCAGTTCGGCTACGACGTCAGTAGCTGAACTCCGTGTTTTATGTCCATACTCGTAAGTTGTTTTACGTATTAAATCTTAATTTTTATCCGAACCAATCTTCATCTATTTTTTAATATTAAGATCCTTTTTTTATGCTCTCTACGGTTAAATATATTCAAAGGGACCAGAAAGCCTTACCTGAATATCATATATCTAACTGGTAACCTCCGACCACGTTATAGTTATAAGTTATAGTGTTTTTTTTTTCTTCCATAACCAGACCCACGAGGGATAAATGATTATTTGACAATATTAATGTGATTCGCACAAACTTTGGTTAGAAGTTCATTGGTTAATTGGATCCTGTACATTTTGGCAATTGATGTCAGAAAAAATATTTTAAACAATAACAGTTACATGGAAAAATATATGAATTATGTATTGTTTAATGAAACAAGTTTATATTTGTAAAATATTAAGTACTCGAGCAATTAAAAAAAAAAAAAAAATTATTAATCAATTGTACTATTTATTACGTATTTCCTATTTTATTCGTATGTGGACTATATCTCTCTAAATTATCACAACTTTAGATTGAATGTGTAGGTAATAATATAATCGATAGATTCATTTAAACTAAGATCTTTAAATTATTTATTCCAGTCAATTGATGATAGACCAAACAATGTATCTGAGTAGTTACAGTTATTTTTTTTTTTTTTTAATTATAAATGCGAAAATTATATTCAATTGGCTCGTTTATTATTATGTGAATATAAATGAGTAAGCCCGGGTAATAATTACCACATGGAAAATACGATTAATAGCTTCATTTACAACTAGATTATTCAAATCAGAAAAGAATAATTTTAGCATTGACCCAGTAAAATTTGAAAAATTGTTTAATTGTAAAATTCAAAAAGAAAAATATTGATAAGATTTCCGATTCAAAATTATTTAAACACCAATGGTCGGGTAGAAAACCAATATTGTTTGGTTTCTTTGATATCTTGAGAAAATTGTAATCATGAGCCATAATTATATTTTAACACATGAAAAATTTAAATAGATTATTAATGTCAAAATGTTTACTATAAATTGAATATCTATCAGACATCTATATTATTATATATAATATCTATGAGTATAAGGTAGTGTAGTAATCCGGGTGTCACTACGACTGTTTCCTTGTACTTTTTCTTATTATTTTATTATTTTCCTTATTATTCTACCTTGAGCTAACTAACCACTGTTTTAATGTATTTTATTTTATATTCATTTTATAGTTTTAAGCGTATCTAACTTATTTCTTTATTTTTTAATAACAACGTGATCATGAACACAAGGAAAGAAGATTTTTGAATATACTTCTTGTTCTTGTTTTCAACCAGATACGCCTCTCTATGTATACATAGTGACTGTATTCACCTTTTTTACTTTAGATTTGATGTAAGCATACTGATGCCTAACCTAGACCGGTAGAGTTAATCTTACAATATTGACTTATTGGGCTATCATTACGTTCTGTTTCAATTTTAATAAATAACATTATACTCTTAAAAGTGTCTATTTATTTTGACTACAAATTCACCTTACCAGACGTAAATTAGCAATAAATGTGACTTTGTCGTTAAATCGTTTTGAGTCAGTCTTTAATCAGACCAGCTCACTACAGTGGGAAATACACATTACCTATTATAATATAATTATGACAAATAGATATCCTCCTGAATTGACAGGTACAGGTTGTAAACTAGAATGAAATTTATAAGTGACCGATTGTAAAACTACTTCACCTCTGGAATGGCTTCTTGTACTCAAAATACGATCGTAACGAAGCAATTTTCACACGTATTGATGTTTAAAAATAGCCAGATTTGCGACAAATTGATAAATTATAGTCAAATAAATATACATTACTCATTTATGTTATTGTGAACTGGCCCGTTTTTCTTTTTAAATATTCAGTATACTTTTAACAAAAATATCATGACTAAATTTAGTTCACTGGCTGCTTTACGTTCTTCGAATTTACATAAGATATGACGAAGTTAATTACATAGTGTAATTGTACGATCCGGATGTATTTGAATGAGACCAAAAAGAAATGTACGCAACTTATGTTTATTTTTATGCATCATAAAATCATCGAACAGCTCATGTATGTAATTTTTAATGGACGGGATTTGTTTGATTTTTCGTCAAACCTAGATACTACCGTTGGCGAAGTGTACAGAGTAATATCATGTAATATAGATTTGATTAACGGTATATCATTTTAGTTTTTCCGTCAGATTCTGGAGCACTAAAAATAATAATATTACGTGATCCTGACTGACGGTCAATTACTTCAGATATTACCGTCTAGTTCGAGGAAGAGTTTGAAGAATTTAAGATGGACAAATAATTTTCAATATGGGTGACTGTTCTCGAAGTCTACAGTTCAACCACCCAAATCATGCAGTTGATTGGAAATTGCATAGAGTTTATTATTGTGTTTGGAATACGAAGATTCATATTTAGAAATCGATATTTTTATTTCACTTACTGCCAAAAGTTTGTTGTTAATTTTCGATATATAATCGGTATCTAAAGGGTCCGAAAATCAATTAAATACCTGAGACATTTTGTTTTTAAGTCTAGTACTCTCGCAAATGGTACACAGGCATGAAGCACAACGCGTTCATAGATTATTGCCAGTTAGACCAGAAATATTCCAATAAATAACATAAACAGGCTTAAAACATGTAGTGCGTTAGACACCGTCGGAAACATTGTAATTGCAATTTGAACATTTTATGCTAAATAGTAATTAAGATAAAATAGTGAATAAACTGTAAATGACTAGACCAAATGAATGTTAAATTACAACTGACTTTCGTACAGTTTAGTCTAGTCTGGTTATATTATAACTTTCAAAATAAAATTAATTCTTTCCTAATTTTACATACAAATATTATGATTTAACTACAGATTAAGTTTGAAAACAGGATTTTTTCGTGTTAAATAAACATCTTCGAAACTTAAGGTGTGCGATGATTTTTTTTATAGGTTTTCGTTGCATAAACAAACGGCTGTAAAGAAAACAATCAGAATAGATATGTAAATTTCATATTTTATTAGTTCAAAGTCTTCGTGTTAAAACTTACCTAGCACCTTCTATTAACATAAAAAACTTTTAAATGACGTATGTATTTTTTACAATCATAGCTAAACTCGATGTTCGAACATAGTTATAGTATGATTGCTCAAAGTATAATTTGATCTACTCTAATAATCTTTATATTATTTACTAGTATATAATTTTATTTTTGTATACATTACAACGTATTTGCATTTAAATAAGGTAGATAATCAACAAGTCTTATTTTACGTCATACATTTTGTTATATTGAATATAACAATAAATGTAGTGTGTATATTTTAATTTTTACATTTATACGAGTATTATTCTTCTTAAATGAATGACCGTGTGTGATATAATATAAATACTAGATATATTATTTTTTTAAAAATATTTTTTTTTTAAGTAATAATCCACGTTGAAAAATTGTATTTTTTATTAAAATATGTTCTATTTTCCTACAGGTAATTATTCAACATTTAATCGTATTTATAAGCTGAATATTTATTTAAGGCCTGTAATTATTTACTCGTATACTCTATAAAAAAAATAAAATATAAAATATAGTAAAATTACATTATTTATCCACACAAGACGCATGTAATTAATATTAGTATAATTTTGAATTCGTTTTATTTAACATAAAATTTTAAAATTATAATTTTTTTTTATACATATAATCGTAACTCAAAATAGTTTAAAATTTAAAATATTGCACTAATTAGGAATATTATTTTAAAGGAGATTTTGTATTGAGAAATGGTAAAAAAGAAATGATGGTAAATTATTCATTATGCTCATTATAGATTATTAAAAATTACATAATTTTCTGGCGAGTAAATACAATAACGTACTTCCGTTATATTATATTATGGATGGTTGGATTTCTAATTCAATATATGTAATTATATCCACTAAAAGATCCATACATTACATCGAACTTCTTTAAGTTATTTTTTAAAATTATTATATAAAAATAATTAAAAATGCATATTTATTTTTCTTTTCGAAATCAGTGAAGAAAAAAAAAAAAATCTCCCCATATTTTATAAAAAATTAAAAATAATATTTAAATCAAATTTTCATCAACACCATTTATTTTATATTATTGTAGTTTATTTATTTAAGAATACATTTATTTATGTTTAACATGATTGTTATATTTATAAAAAAAATAAATTTCATTTTGTCTTCAAACCATATTTATTCAACTAATACTAACACTAATTCTAGATGGCATCATTTATATACTTAAAATCACGATACTATATTGATATTATAGTATTATTTGATTACCAAAACGTCTATATAACAATACCATATATACTACTTCTATAACGTGAGGAGTTAAACCAGCTACAAAAACCACGTTGAATACAAACGTTTGAAAGGATTTTAAACGTCATTGTCACCCATTATCCTATGTCCTATTAGTAAGTAAACATTATATTTTCTTGTCAGATTCAATTTAGTCTGAAACATTTGACGTATGCGCTCTCTTTGTACATGTATTTTATTATATGCTTATACTTTATGGCATATCTAAACTGATCATTAGTGCAGTGGTTCAAAGAAAACTAAGTGTGTTGTATAAATCTCATACATTGCATTAACCAAATTCAAAGACATTATTGCTCTGAAAATAATATAATAAAATTCTCCATTATCTTTACAAATATGGCCAAACCATTTTTTTCTTCTTTCATTATGCATATTTTCTAATCAATAAACTACAACCAATTATCAATACCTCAAACATGAATTAAAATTAATATTACTTATATAGTTGGCTTTTAAAACTTTCAACTTTGATAATAATTTACGGTATTAGTAATATCGTTATACAAGAAAACTCATCTAACATACCTGCAAAATGACACGGAGCGAAAACTATTAGAAGTTTTATGAACATTCTTAGCTATATATGAGGTTACTTTTCTAATGTTTAAATATTTAATGAACAATATTATCATATAGCCTTACAAAAACTCTATATTAACATTCTCACCTAATATGTAAGGAATTTGAACCCAGATGTGAACTTGTATTTGTGAAATCGCTGTTAAATACATATTCTTAAAACGTGCCACTTATCACAACGATCGAACAAAAACAATTTTAAACACCATCCAACACAAAGAAGCGTTCAACCCCGAACAAGAGAAAAAAATAATATACTTTATCAAGATAGCTAGATATCCGACTTCACAGCGAACATACTATTATAGGACAATGGATCATCGATATTACACTTTCACAACCATGTTAAATATGAAACACAAATGATAAAATTTAACCTTACGCATTGATGACTGATGTAGACTAATAAACTATACATTTGAATTTTTTTAAATAAATAAAAAATTTTATATTATATATTTTCATAAACGGGAAATTATATTACATAAAATCATTACAAAAATGTTTGTATATATGTGCATTATATAAGTATTGGGTATAATAATTGAAATGCATATATAATAATTGTAACAAAATAAATATTTTGAAAACGTATTGATGTTCTTTACTTTAGAAGAAACGATTATTTTATTTAAGATTCATAATATTGATTTTCCTATTTAGTCAATTTACAAATCATAGTTCTTTAATGATTCAAAACTCAACGTTTATTTAATAATACAACAACAATTAAATCAAACAGACAAACAATTTGTGTAATTTAAATTTCTTTATAAATGTTCAGAAATAGTATATTTTAATACTTAGTACGGTGGTAGTATGGTATACTATCAAACATTCAACAGCGCGCAACATTGAAGATTAAAATATACTCTTTATTTTTGGTTGTGCATAGTAGCAACTATGTACGTCTCAAAATAATCGTAACTATAATGTCTATAATACCAGATTACAAAATTTTAAACATAAACTATGTGCTACTGGTTTTGTTTTTTTGGAAACTTATATCATATTTATTTATTTTTGAGTATGCTATCCAATGAATATTTAAAAATAACGCAATTGTGTTTGTTAGGTTTTTCAAATTTTAATAATGCATAGGATTCGCATGTTACAAAGTACCGTGAGTCCAGCTGTGCTTTAATAAGTGACACATTTCGTTAAAATTATACCATAAGCAACGGTAATAATAATTAAGGGGTACTGCGCGTATAACGTTGACGCATATCTATGTTTTATTAAAAAAAAAAAAAAAAGTATTTTGAGTTCTACTCAACCTTTGTTTTGATAAATTTTAGCCACGTACTTATATATATTCCCGATGACATGGCTTTTTAATTCCGTTCGAAAATAATATGAAACAATAATTGAAAATAAGTGGAAATGTGGACGTTATATAAATTTAAATTTTTCGAAATTTTTAACGATAAAATGTATTATATTATAAAATAATATATTATATTATTAAATAGTAAGCTCATAACAATTACAGCGTAAAATTGTATCGTTAAAAATTTCGAAAAATGTAAATTTATATAACGTCCATATTTCCACTTATTTTCAATTATTGTGCATATATTATATATTTTTTTTTATTTTTCAAAACAGCTACTCCGAAATAAATTTTAAATTTAAAATATTAAATGTGAAATAGGAAATTGTTTTTAGAACCACAATTAGTACAATAATTTTTTACAGTAAACGAAGTCTATCGAGTGTATATTGCTGTATCGCCGTTTTAACGTTCAGCAAAACAAATATACCAACATTCTTTTAGATTATTATTTACAAACAATCGCATTCCTTTGAATTTAGTTGGAAGTATATTACGAGTTTCATTACATTTTAATAGTATCAAAAATTTGGACTTAATTTTTAAACCACACAATGTTTAATTTTCTACAATATCAGGAGACAATTAAAAATATGTCAGATGTTTAAACTCCTATTCTCCTAATTATGTAATGTATTGAACATTTTTATAACATGTTATACATATAAATATACATTAAATGAAAATAATTGTCATTAATTTAATGAAACATATGAGAACAATCACCTTCCAATACTGAGTAGCATTTAATATGCAAGGAATTCAAAGATCTAATTAGAAAAAAAATCTATATATAAAAAGCAATCGATATAAAATAGTTTTTTTTTTTTTTTTTTCTAATGGTTTAGGTTTATATTGAGAAACGTATTAACTGTAAGTATAATAAAATACAAATAGCTTAATGCAATAAAAAGTAAACAAAACCAATAGAAAGTCGAATATAATGGTAAAATGTAAGTGGTTTTCATTAATAATTTAAGGTTAACCAGAAATATTTTATAAAAGACATTTATAAAAAATTAGCAGTAAAAATAAATTTAAATTTATATTATACGTATAAATAGTTGTTCAAAGTCAAAATCAATGTATTGTCAATTATTATCTGTCTATATACTTATATATTAACCAATTTCTTTTTTTTTTTTTTTTGTATTATATTTATGAATACTAAGTATTTTACCGTTGAATTACCTATATTTTCAATATTTACTCTCTTCCTCCGAAATACAAATTAAATAGAAGATCAAATACAAGTATTGAATAAAATACAAGTTTGTATTATTTGAGGTTGGTAATATAAATTTAGAATGTATTGATTAATTATCACACAAAAAAAAAATCATTTTTAGGCGTAATTTTACTTACCGCTAATTATTTGATGTGCTAAGACTTTTAATTTTATTTACAAGTTTAAATACTAGAGGTCATCTTAATACCAGACTAGGTAATATGTTTTTCTAAATTTGGTAATTTTGTAATTCCTTAAATGTCGTAAAGGACTTATAATACTTTTCTAAAGTGACAAATATTTTTAATCACGCGACAATTTATTATTATTTTTAGCATTATAGTTTCATAAAAAGTGTATGTTTTAATTTAACACTGTAAACTATTACATATTTTTAATATATTCTATTTAGCATAACCTTTTCGTGTTCAAATAAAGTACATTCAGATAATTGTACAACTATTAATGACTGTGATGGTTCAAATTTAATCGAAAACAATGCGGACATTATTTATTATACATTTGTGTATTTGAAACTTATTTTTATTTTATTCAAAAATATTTTCTTCATATATATTGACGACGAAAAAATTAAAATGTTAAGAGTTATTTTACACGACAATAATCACACGTTGTATACTGATACAATTTTACTATGCGTGTCGAACTTAATATATACTTTCTTGTTAGCTATTATAGTTAAATTATAATTATGATTACATAGAGCATTTTAATGTTATCAATGTGAGGTGAATTTACTTTTTTTTTTTTTTTAAAAAAAAAGCGTATCAATAATTTATTAAGTATTCGATAATAGAAAAAATTGTGTTTGAAAACCTAAATAATCGGCGTAATAACAAAAAGGGTATATAATATTTACATATTATGTATACATTTAAGTCTATGTGAATTTTCGTTTTTTATAGATACACGGTTTATTCAACATAGTAATAATACATGATTATATAAAAAGCTGTTTTTTACGACGTAAGTTAAGGTTATAATTAAAATGTCTCAAAAAGAGTTTTGTAATATTTAAAATCCTTTGGTCGGGTTGCATTAACCCGAAAAATGTTTAAATTTATCATTCTGTTATAGGTGTATAGATATGAAATCAATTGAATAATAGTTTCAAATCTTTGTTTTCAATATATTCTGTACAGTGTACAATTTTATATGTGTTGTGATACCGGAGAGAATTGTGTTAAAAATGTATATTTGTTACGTGCAATAGAACCCAGATCATCCGGACTAATTGGTACCCCGTGTAGTTCGGATACACGATGTATCACGACAGTTCGGATAACTGTTTTAATAATAATTTACGTATACATAATGTACATGTTACATCTTAATAATAATTGTGCATATCCTTAAAAAAAAAAAAAATTCAACTTTTATTATTGTATTTGAATTACATTTATGTAGAAATAAATAGGACATAACATATATTTGACATAAGCATATAGTGTTTTTTTTAACAAACTTATCCATTTTTAATTGATGAAAAATTGCGAAGCGCTTTTCTGCAGCTAAGACTTGCAAACATTTTAGAAGAGTAACTGTGCTGGACAACATTCGACCTGTTAACCATTTTTAAATACGAAAAAAGCTTCAGTAGGTCAACATTTTCCTCGTCCCCAATTTAATTTTACAACAAAGAAATTATTTCATCATTTTTTGATATACTAGATCATATACAACGATTGCTAGCCATTCAATAGCGTCATCGTAACCACCATCATTTGGATAATTTGGACGTTCGAATACGTCAATTGCAATTCAAATAATATCCACTATGGTACGACTACGAAAAAAAAAAAAAATTAATATTTTTATATTTATATTTTTAATATTACGGGACTAGCACAATCCAAATATATTATAAATAAATCAGATGCAAATATTCATGAAAATTGAAATTACTTATAAATTTAAAAAATATTCGTATAACGGAGGTGCAGATAATCGAGTTATACTGTATTTGTATTGAAATAATTTGATTTTTAAATATGTTTGAATTAAATGATTATGTATTCTGCTTTCCATGGTCATAAATAGGTATACACACGTAGTTATTAACCCTAAGGGTTAATGAAGGAAAAGTGTATTTAAATTTAAAATCCGAAATCTGCTGACAATAATAAAATATGTTTCCAACACATTTATTTATTCATAAACACAGGGGACATAGTAAATATTTTTTTAAAATTTGTTATTATATTTTTGGCTAAATGTGTGTTATACAACGCTCTATAAATATTTCAATAAAAAAAAAAAAAAAAATTCATCTATGTACAATAACAAGATATACAGAGTAAATGTTGAATTTTTATTAAATTGTGCTCATTAATAAATTATATAAACTTTTATAAATTATTTTATTTTAAACAATATACAGATGGGTGCTTTTAATAAAATATATGAAATAAAGAAAAAAGTATAAAGAAGTAATATATTTTTGTTATTTATATTAAAAATTAATAATTAAATTTGAATTATAGAAATTACTATGTAAAAAAAGAAGGGTCGTTATTAATTGTTCGCATGAGACGAAAAATGGGGGAGTAATCAAGGTAATTGTAGGTAGAGAAATAAATGTGGAAGGGAACCGAAATAGGAGTGGTACGGAAAGAACTCTGAAATTGATTTGGGATAAGAAAGAAGGAGAATCAATTTTTGTGGAAAGAAGATTGGAAAGGAAGGAGAGATTAGCCACGAACCGCCGATCAGCAAGCGAGGCAAGATTATTATATCATCGAATATTGCAGATGATATTGTAAGAAACTTGAATTTTTGGTAAAAGCATAAGTATAATTTTTGTCACATTTTAAGTAATAAGAGCAATTAGTATATATTATAAATATTGAATTTAATTTTAAAATGTTAAAATAACAAAATAACATGTATTTTTATAATATATATAAAATAATTAAATAATAATAACTATAATCACTAAACTGTGAAGTTGAAATGTTTAAAAATATTATGCATTTTCCAAACTGTTTTTAAAATAACTTGAGAAATTTGTTTTTTTACATTATGGTGATTTTTATAGTTTTATTTAAAAAAAACATAGAAAAAAATTAATTTAAGTTTAATAAAATCATATTCGTCGAGCATTTAGACGAAAGAAAAAATAATTTTCTAGTTAAGTATACTGTTTTTAAACATGAAGTAAAAGAGTTAGTTTAAATAATAATAAATGAGCATACTGGAAAAAAAAATTACATCTATATGAAATGTTGTTTCCAGATATAGTTATATATTAGTTCATTAAATATATAGGAACATTTTTTATTATTTTCCTATTTTAATCAAAATATATGCTATTTAAAACGTTTTATTTAAATTTAGTATTCGAAATTAAAGTGGAGAAAAAAATATTAAGCAAACATAATTTGTATTCCATACTTAATTGAATACTTACTAGTGGATTATAAATATTTTAAATTTTCTTAAGTTTAAAGTGTAAACTCTATGAATTTATAAATTATCACATGGATTTTACATAGTATCAAAAATCAAAAATTAAAAATAAGAAGTATATATTATTTATATTTTTACATAAATTTCCTAGATAATTTATATTGTAACTAAGTATTTTATAAACACACAAACAAGATACTGTTATTTACAGTATATTTATATTACATAATATATTTACAGATATTTTCAGAACAAGAAAATCCATTTATTTTTATTATGACTACTAAATAACTAAACCAAAGAGAATTTATTTTATTAGTAAAAAAAATATATTTATTAAGAATTATCAATTATTACAGAATATTTGCATATATAAAAATTAATAATTTAAACTTTATGCTGTTACAAAAAATTTAATTTTTTTTTAAATTTTGATATTTATTTTAAATATTATTATTGTTATTTTTGAGATAAGGTTTATTTTATTCATAGTATTTTTGTCGAATAAATTAGTTTACTTTTATTATTAACGAATAAGCATTATATTTTTTAAATAATCAATAGTCAATTTGGTTAGTTTTTGTTTTCAATTTAGCATTAGCAACATATTTTATTAATTGATGATTTCGTAAATAAGTTAAGAATACATTATTTTTTATATCACATTGTCGCTTTAATAACTCAGTATTGAAATGACGTTTTGTATCGTACACTTGATTAACCATGCGTAACATTTTATGGAATACTGAAATGTGAAAATTACAAATTAAGTGTATAGCTATGAATAATTGTTTGTATTACTCCTAAACAGTTGGAGCCCATCATATTACTTTATCAATGTCGATAAAATGGATTAACGCTTAATCTACATATTTTTCATATAATACCTAGGTCGTTTAAATAATTTTACAGATTGCCAAATATGTTTGGTAAAACAGAAAATTCTCAGTCATAAAATAACATAATTACACATAATGCTGCTAACACACACACACACACATATATATGAGTTTGGATCCATAATATAAAAATATCACTAAGTGTATATGGAAAAATAAAATTATCGAACAATAATTTATACTATGAAAATATATTGAAGATTATTTAATTATACTTTAATGAATATATGATATTGTGTCATTAGTGTATCATGCATTTTTGCAATATTTTTTCTTGTAAAGTATTATTTTTATCCAAAAAATTGTTTTACAATTTATATTAATAATGTTACCAATCCATATACTATGCTATAATGTTATAAAATATAGTTGATATTAATGATTAATGATTGATGATTAATGTGTTTTTTAATTGTTAACAGGTAAAAATTCATACGTGGCATATTGTAAAATTTAAAAATGGTTCGTGGATACTGGTGAGTAAATTATTTATAGGCTGCTAGTATATGATTATCAAAAGTTTCCATATTTATGATAATTTAGTACTGGTTTATGTTGTATATGTGTACCATATAGTATAAATAATAGAGTACTTAAAGCATCTCGAGTGAAAAGTTTTCAATTTATAATTCACTAGTCAAGTATTCATCAGATTATGAATATGGTCTCTACTGATTTCCTCATTTTAAATTTATTATTCTTAACGATAGTGTTTAATCTTAAAAATTCTAAAAGTAAAAATTAAATGATAGGTAGATTTAATAATATTAAAATAAATCATTGATAATTTTTATCACAATTCGTATGACAATATATACTCGATACATAAAAGATAAATATAATGAATCAATTAAATAGGTACCTGACCTTCTATTGAGGAACAGCTGCACATTGAAAGCAACTTGCTTTATTATTCCATAGTAGATGTTTTATTGATTTAAGATAGAAATATCATAATAAACATCTAAATATTCTGTAAATTATAACACATTCATTTTTATATATTAAAATCTTGTGTCTAGTCATATTTATATTCCGCATTATCAGTGTCGCGTTGAGCTATGTTGCCGCATTGGGACAAATTAAAATATGCCGCTCTTAAGAAAATTATAATTAAAAATTATATTCACCATACTATCACTTACATTCAGTAGCGTATTTACGGTTAGGATATAACAGTACTATGCAAAAGCAATACATTTTTTAACTGTCAAAAAAAAATCGTCAAACTGAAAATATGTTTGCACATACAGCGGTGCAATGTACCGACTGCCGCGATAAAATATTATGATTTACTTGTAACCGGCTATTTTAAGGAAAAAACGTACATGAATAACGAAAATAGTTTATACGATAACAGTATAACTAAAATAAGTTTTTAATTAATTATCAATTAATTATCGCCTTGTAACATGCAGCGGTAGACTGCGGCTATTTCGTGATATTTATGAACGAAATAATATGTATTATAGTCACACATTCATACAAGAAAAAATATAATTACATATTTTTTATTTTATATTGATCCTAAAAAAATTGCCACCCCGGGGCAGTTGCCCCCCTTGCCCTCCCATTAAACTAGGCTCTGTGCATTATAACATTATATTTATATTTATATTTATTATGTGTACATTACATTTAAAATTCGAATAAAATATGTTTCAATTGACGAAAAAGTTAAATTCATTCAGAATTCATTTTTTGTTAATTAAACGTTGTGGATATTCCTTTTTATTCGGTTTCCTTAGAAATCAGTTGAAGTATCTTATAATTTTATGGTCGTATTTATTTTGATCCCATTAAGTTCACAGAATATGTACAAATAACTTGAACTTACATGTATAATTATAAGAAAGTACTAAGATAATTTTAACATTATATTTAGTGTTAATAATTTAATATGATCTTTATTTGTCTTTAAATAATCAATAAGTGTAAAATTACTTAGTGCAAGTCAACATCAAATTTTTAAATTAGAGTATACATTATGCTAAAACTTTACCGATTTGTTTAATCAGAAAATGTTGTTAAAACTATAGTAGCATATTTACGTTAATGTTTAGTACATAATATTGGGGAAAAAGTAATGCTTGAATTTAAAGGTAGTAAATTTTCCTATCATTAAACTAACTGTGAGTTACTTTTTTCAGAGATAATATTATTTAAAAGAATAATACGATTTAAAAATATTACTAAAAAATATGTTTTTCCTTTTTTTAAAGCTTCAAAACTAAATTTAACTAATATGCAAGTAATATTATTTCTTTGATGTTTCTAATTTTATGTATAAAAATGTTAATGTTTTATATATTTAGGTCATATACTAACATATTTATATTATAATTGTAAAGACTTCTTGATAAAAATAAAAATATTTTAGTATAGGTATTGTTATTATTTATTCAATTTTATAATTCATTCAACTCAAAAGGAATAAAATTTGGAAAAAAAAATAACTAAAATATCAAAAAGTTATGTAAACTCATTAATATTAATTATTATCTACAGTTAGTTATTTATAATTAAGGTGTAATGAAAATCAAACGTGTTGTTGATGTTAATAACAATTACAATTTAGATGGGAAACCCGTAGAAATGTATACATCGTAGATACTAGATACTAGATAGTTTTAAATAGTTTGATATTAAATTTAATAATATCGCTTCCACATATGTAATCATTTGATCGATGACGTTAGGCCTGTCTAATTAAAAATAAAAAAAAACGATACCCATCTCATTTTTTATTAAAAATGATTAAATACGATTGAAACTGGATATAGTGCAGAATATAAAAACAGTAAATTAACGTAAAATAAACTATATTAAATTATAGATTATAAATTATATATATATATATATATATACAGATGGCTGCCGTGAATCGAACGCCGACTAAAAGTTGTAACTAAACCGGCCAATCGCGTTAAACGTTTATGCACTGTGCACTAGTCATTATATTCAATTACACTTAATAAAGCTAAATATTGATGAATTAAATATAGGCGTATAGTTGGTTACTCACGTTCGGTGCGATTTTGAGACCCGCGAAGACGGACGGAGATCGGACGAACGAACGTGCGATATTCGATAAAATATAACGTTGTGTGTGCAATCGCGCGCGCGTTAATGCAAAGTTTCGGTAGGGAAACAAATAAAGAAAAAACTAAACATACCGGACGGTGAAAGTGATCGGTGGAAGTGGTCACATCACCCCTCTCAGGACACGTGTGGCCAGGCGTTACGATTTTTTTTTCAAATTGCAATAAAAACAAAAGAAAAAAAAATTTGCGTCCGCAGGTTTAACCGTGTACCCGTCTTTTACGCGCTGTGCCGTCTTCTCCGCACACCCGTACACCACGGTACGAGTTCGATCACGTGCGTACATACGGTTCTGTACGTTGCGGTAGGTGTACACGCAGTGCCGTGGCTTGATACGATTAAGGGCCCCGGGGGCAGTAGATAAAAACTAGTTCCCCCGACTAAAATGATCTTTGTTGGAATATTAAAAATATACTTGTAATATTGTTCTGTCAAATGTGAATACGAGCTTACTACGAAGCCATAAATAATACAAAATAAAAGTGAAATTCATCTTACTGCTATAAAATTTATATTATATTATTATTGCTTTATGAATTATTAGATATATTAGAATTTATTAATATATATATAGTATAGATAGTATAAAATAATTGGTACACAATGCAATTCATAATATTGTACGTGCTCTACAACTAGTATATTGGTTTATCAATAATATATGTATAATTTTTTTTTGAGTAGTTTAAAAATTATCCTGGAGCTAATAGCCCCGGAGCTGTTCTAATTTGTTTTATGATTGCTGCGTCTCTGTGTCCACGTTATACATGGCGAATTAACGCTTAGTGGTTCTAATTTAGTCATGTTAGCTTTAATATTAGTGTTAACTTACCTATAGTCAAACTTAAAAGGAATTTAATTATCTGTGTTTTATTGATTGGTTTTATCCGATATTTTAATTTTTGAGTGAGTTATGAGTTTTTATTGTAAAATTAACATTTTTAGTTGCAATTAAAAAACTCATAACTCGCTTAAAAATTAAAATATCGAAAAAAACCAATATATTTATATTTATATATTTATACTTATATATACCGATATAATACAGAAAATGCTATTCCCTTTAAATGTTATTATAGGTCAGCTTACTCTAATATCAAAGCTAACATCAATATTTTACTGAACGCAAATTTGTTACGTTGTATGTGTGTGTCGGAAATGGCGTCCTCTTAAGTACAAACCGGTTACCGACCGTGGACGTTTCTACGCGAGATCGTACACGTCATCATCGTCGACACGTGTATCGTGTATTCGTTTACCCACGCCGAAATCACCCGGCCTACATTTTAAGTTTTTTTTTTTTTTTGCATTTCAACGAAAATTTGTTTTTTATATCCTTATGCACATGACTGATATAATCTGCACAACGGTGTCGCCGTGGATGTTGTTACATTATAATATTGTTGAATAACATGATCTTATGTTCCTACGGTTTCTTTTTCGTAATTCTAGTATGATTTCTCCTTTCCCTCCCTATACCGGTAAGTCGAACTCTCTCGAATCTTCGTAGTTCTGTCACGAATTCTTATTATTCAAATTTTTTTTTCTCGATCATTTCACATCGTGCAACCCATTATATAATAAGATGTATTATTTGCCAACGAACGGAATTTGCAATAAGTCTGTCAGCTGAAAACGCGGTCCAAATGCCATCGTATTGCAAAATTTCGTCCTTTTTTTTCGATTCTTCTTCCAAGTCCAATTATTCGGTATATTCAATAGTTTTTAGTCGTGCATTTGCTCTGTCTGTACTTAGTTTTTAATCAATTTAAGTTTTTATTTTAAATATCATCTTCTCTGTAATTATAAACTTAATTATCGTTGTAGCTCAAAGTACACTAGGTACGCACCTTCAAATAGATTTTACGTCGATATGATTCTTTCATCAAATCCAATCTTTGATCCTGCAAACTATCCAAGTCATACCTATTAGAATTGATTATGTTTATGGTACTGCAGATATCTAATGTTTTCAATGTAAAATGACAACAACGTTTTTCATTCAAAAACTATTAAAGTGTTTTATATTTTATTTATTGTCGATACTGATTGTATATAAATATAAACATTTATTATATTTTAAATTTTAACAATTTATATTTCTATATGTAATTTATGCATTAATTCAAACAACGTTATTTCTTACAAAAAAACGGATCATTAAGCATAGTTATTTAATTAATTCAAACTCGCACTGTTTGAAGATATGTTACATTTCAAAGGCACTATTTTTCTTCAGTGATAGCGTTTTTCACCTTCGAATATTCGTTTTCTTTATTTTTCAAGTATATCTCACTTGCAGAACAGCATTTTATAATTCATTTTATTATAATAGGACATACGAATAGCATCATTCTTCATCAGTCACTAATACATTTAAACATAATTTTTTATGTATATATTTATATTAATTAATACAGTTACTTTTTTTTATTTTGTTTCAGTTTGGTTTATATTTTACTAAAAACTATGAAATTATTCAAATAATTTATATTAATTTTTCATTCATTATTACGTATTATTACTTGCATACTATTATATCACATACATTGAGGATTGTATTATGTAAATTTGAACCACTTCATCCAATTAGTTCGGTATTCATATTATCATATCTTACAGACCTGTTTTCTATGCTCATAATTGCTTTTAAAGGATTTTTTTTTTTTTGTAAAAATCATTCTTTAATTAATCTTATCTTAAAACAACTTTATAAAATGGTAAGAATGTAAAGAAACAAATTATTCAGATGGTCTATAAAAAAATAATTTATGTATTTTCAATGAGAAACATAATTAAAGTTATACGCATATTTATAATCCAATAACTTTAATAAAGTTTTGTTGGTTGTGTGAATTATAAATTCTATAATAGGCAGAGTATTAAAAATTATAATTATTAAAAAAAAATAAAAATTCGAAAAATCTTCCTAGAGTTATCAGAATCAGTAAAAAATATAAAAATTGATATAATAAAAACTAAGTAAACTAAATAAATCTATACATTTAAAATCAAAATATCACTGACTCACTGATCGCTGTATCTCAAAAACTACTCAACGTACGGACTTGAAATTTGGAATAGAGGTTCTTTTCATATTTTTACTGTGCAATAAGAATGGATTTTTTGAAAATCGCATTATTAAGGGTTGAAATAGTTGTGGACTGGACGTATAAACTTTTTAATTTTTTGGTTACCTAGGAAATATGTTGATGTTTTTAATATGTTGAATTTAATAGTTACTGATTGAGATTTATGCAAACTATCAAACGGTATGAATCAATCAATAAATTCAATAACATTCGAATACACAAATATAATATGCTTCTTTCAACAGGCCGGCCGCAATAACCAGTCACAGCTAGAAAACCATAACGTAACAAAAACCAAAACATATACAAATTATATTTATTAGTTATCTCTACATTGCCTTGCCACAGTGCCTATACATTAAACACGTTTATTTCATTTGCAATCCGCACTACCAGCAGTTCGGACTTGCGTAACATATAACATATTAAACACGTTGGCTGAGGACTTCAGGCAAACACTACCTGTTGTTCCTCGAGGAACTCGTTCTGATGAGGTAGGGGCCTGCCTTAAATCATTCTACTTATGGCCTAAGATTCAAGTCAAATCCTTACGAGTCAACATGAGAGTGTACCTTAAAGGTGATCCTGAGGCAGAGGATTTTTCCAACTTACTCCTTCAAATAGGAAATGGAGATTTACATGAAGATGATAATAGGAAAGTTAACATTCCAAACAATTTGTGTGCAGTCGTCAAGGATCTAAAAAGTTCGAGTGAGCAAATATATCCGAATTTAAATACTTTACATTCAGAAAATCTGACTTGGCTTAGCGAAAGAGCCATTCTTACACTAAAGAATGATACTGTAGCAAGCATCAACGATTCCTTATTAGACCAGCTTCCTACTATAATGGAGAAATATCCATCTGTGGACTCTGTTGTGGAGTTAGAAGATGTAGTTCATTATCCTGTAGAGTTTCTTCACACTTTAAATCCACCAGGAATTTCACCTCACAATCTATGTTTGAAAATTGGAGCTCTAATAATGCTATTGCGTAACTTTGTACCTCCAATACTTTATAATGGCACACGACTTTAGATTAAGACCGTATATACAAATGTAATTGAAGCAACTATCATTACAGGCTGCAGTATGGGAGAAACAGTTTTTCTACCAAGAATACCTTTAATTCCATCTGACTACCACTTTCAATTCAAACGGCTAGAATTTCCCGTAAAGGTATGTTTTGCCACGACAATTAACAAAGCGCAAGGACATTCTTTGAAAGTAGCAGCAGTGGATTTAAGGAATGACTGTTTCTTCCATGGCCAATAATACGTAGCCTGTTCACGTGTAAGCTCTCCTGATAGTCTAGTAATACTGTCTCTCGAAGGAAGAACCAAAAATATTGTATACAAGGAGGAACTATAAAAAATGCGAAAACGACTTTGCATAAAAAAATAGTTAGGACACAAAAATGTTACCCATAACATTTTAAAATAATATTGTAAATATGAAAAAAATATATACACGGATGAAGCCGGATAATTATAAAAAAAAAGCAAAAACAATTGACTAAGCATAACAAATAGATAACACTCAACAATATTATCCATATAATTACACATGTGGCTACAAATTTAAATATAATATAATTTACATTTAAAAATACATTCTTCGTTCCGACAACGCTTCCACAGCGTTTTACACCTAAAAGGAGTTTTTCTGGGTAACGCCGGGTAATTCAGCTAGTAACTAAATAAAATAAACAAAAAAGTAATCAAAAATACTTTTTTTTCTTTATTAAACATAAGATTTACTTATTATAATATTAAACAATTCAAAATGAAAGACACACACTATAACAAACGATATTCAATTAGGTAACTTCTTTATGTATTATTTCAAGATGTACAAGAGATCTAAAAATATAGTTATGTTTTTTCTTTATAAAACCTGAGATATATTTTATTATTTTATGTTAAACGTTAACAGTTAAATATTATATACATCTTAGTAATAATAATAACGACAAATATTACTAGGTACATTTGATAGAAGTTTCATTTAAAACTTTTACTATTGTCTTTTACATAATAGTTACTTGTCAGTTACATATATATATATATATATATGTTACCGGCAATATGGATAATTCAGGTATTTTGCAAAATGACTAGGTATTATACATATTGCCAATCGGTTTTAGGCAATGTAAATAAAACATAGGATTTTCAATATTATTTTACATATAACCTAGGTATTTTATAAAATACCTAGGCATTATGTAAAATTCCAATTCTTTTTTAGGCAATGTAAAAAACAAATTATTTAATGTTATTATATATTTATTATTATTATTATTATTATTATTATTATTATTATTTTTTTTATTATTGATATTACTATTATTATAATTATTGTTATAATTATGGGTACCATTATTATTACTACTTGCTCTGTATCTATTTCATTTTCTACATTTGAATTAATTTCTTGGGATTGTTCTGTGATTAATTCAGTTAACTGTTCTTCATGTTCTATCGTACTTATTACATCGTTTGGTAAATTTGAAGTGTTTAGACCAATTTTTATTTTGCAGCCAAATAAAGCTTCATACGGAGACATTTTAATGCCAGAATGATATGCTCTGTTTTTCATTAGCTGGATGAATCGAAGTCCTTGGTTTCAGTGTTAGGTTTCTTCATCTTGCATCCATATTGTCAATATATTCTCAACATTCGCTCTTTCTACACTACTTTAAGATTGGCTATACCTTAGTTTTTACCATTTTTACTGTGCCTCAGAATTATTATTATAGTAGGATAATAATCTTAATCATAATTTCATTAAATCGTGCACACACAGCACGCGCATTTACGATAAACGATAAGTAAAATCGTAGGTAATAGGTGGTACCCAATATTTTTTTATTTTTATCATATTTCCTAATTGATGTTTGGCATTGTACATAATGCCTAGGCAAAGCTCGTATTATATATATATTGCCGAGTGATTTTTGGCATTTTACATAATACCTAGGCATTTTGCAAAATACCAGATTATACATATTGCCGATAACATTTATAAATAAACAATGTAAATATGTTGGTTGTATTGGTCCTTATTTATACATTTAAAAGTTGTTATTTTTTATAACCCATTTAAAACATTTAGTTAAAGTTAAGTATTTATTTAAATTAAAAAAAGAACCAGATGGGCCTCGCTCTGCTGTACAGTTGGGGGTGGAGTGCACCTCGTTTATAGGATAGGTCATTATTACAATGGATTTGTTAAATTTGAATGCAATGATAGATATCATTGTATACGAAAAACGATTCTGAACGGAGATGATATGTTTGTCTAGGATATAATACATTGTTATTTATAAACATTGTAAAAAGTATATTTTATTTTGAAACGATAAATATATTTTTCAATTAGGATGGGTTGGCAGTTGCATACAGCGATATAGTTTGTCAGTCTAGAACATTCTACATTATATTATATTTTACATGTAATTTTATGTCAATATTCGATGTTCAAACGCTTATAAAAAAAAATTGTGCCTATGGATTTTAATAATTTTTGAATGACTTTAAGAACTACTTCTATGGAATCTTCTATTAAATTTTCAAGTATTTTGTACGAGCCAAATTTTTTTTATCACTGATTATAAAAAAAAAAAAAATGTAAAAAAATCGAATATTTTAAATGCCTATAAGTGACTTAAAAATCAATATAATATTTTGAAAAAAATATGACATAAAGAAAATACTAATCGTAACAGCTGGTAGAAATTTCAAAAATCTGCGACTTATACTTTTTGAATTATAACAAATATTTAAAATCGTTTGAGAATAAATCGCTATTTTATGCAATTTCGTAAATATTTAAATTTCACAGTCATAAAAATTTTTCCTAAAAAAGTCCGGTAGAAATTTTTTTAAAGATTTTTGTAGAGTAGCTTTTAGATAACCTAATGTGAAAATTTTGAACCTTAAGTATGAACAGAAAAAATGTTATGAATTTTTATCTACAAAATAACTTGCAAATTTTCGCAATTTTTACATATTTCGTATAAATTGGAACTTTGAGCACTTATAAGAAACCTTGTATTAAATTTTCAAGATTTTCTGGTCAGCCAAAAAAATTTTATCGTTATTTTAAAAAAAAAAAATTAATAAAATTGAAAATTTCAATTGTCTATAAATAGCTCAATAAAAGTCAAAATACTTTGAAAATTTAACGATATATAGAGAACGCTAATCTTAATATTTGGTGAAAATTTCAAGTATTTACATCGATTAGTTTTTGAGTTATAGCAAAATAAAAATTTGAGTATGTCGAAAACTGGTTTTGCGTAAAAACTCCCGTTTTTCCCTCATTTTTTTAGGGTTTTTCCCGTCGCATTTAAAAAATATTGAAACTTTTTTACTTTTGACCCCCCAAAGTACCAACTAGATTCACTTTTCTTTCAGAAAATTTGCTACATAAGCAAATCGAAGGATTTTTACTGCCCCAAATCTTGTCGACAGACACAAAAAAAAAAATAAAAAAAAAAAAACACACATCATTGTAAAATCAATACATTCTTCACTCCGTTCAGAATCTAAAAATAGATATTTACTACTTTTTTAAACTGTATACATAAAGAAAACACCAATTATGATAGATTAAAATAGAGCATTTAAGAGTTCAAAAAAATCTTAAAATATCTATTTATTATTTATTCCAGTGTTTCCCAAAGTGTGTTCCGTGGAACGTGAGGGTTCCATGGGACAATCTCAAGGGTTCCGCAAGGTGAATATTGAGTGTAGTTATTGTAATAAAAAAATATCACAAACTATCTTTAAAACATTACTTGGAGTACTTATTAATTTTATAATTGAAAACTCCAGGTTAATTAAACATTGGGGTTCCATGAAACACAAACAATTTCCTATGGGTTCCGTGGTCGTAAAAGTTTGGGAACCGCTGATCTATTCTAAGACATAAACAAATTATACTACTATAGTGAATCTACTAATTTTAAAATTATAGACTAACTTTATAATAATTTGATAACTAATATCAATTAGTATGTATAATAATTTTTTTTTTTTTTTTAAAACTCAATGTTTCTTTTTTATATTTGTAAGTATTATATACGAGTATATATATTTTTAAAATTATTTTCAATAATTAAAAAAGGTATATAAATATTATAAATGGTAGGTACTTTTTTTAACGATTTTTATTAATACATTTTATAAATATTGCTATAATTATTTGTATTATTTAATGGTTATTTAATAGTTTAATAATAAATTTAATTTCAAGGTTTGAGTAAAAAGTCTTGCTCAAATAAAAAAATAGGAAAATGTAAAGAAAACGCACGATTTCGTACTCCCAGATTTTACTCTTTTACGACACATAGACTTAGGAAATTATTTATATTTAAATTAATCATGAATATTAATATACTTGTATAATTACACTAGTTTACATTAATTTAATATTCAGTTAATAATCGTTGCATTATAACTAGAATTTTTTTTTATATTTTTTCTTAAAACTAAAGTGATTTTATTTATTATAAATATTAATAAAAAAACAATTATCTAGTCGAAAATAAGAATGAGTTACATATAAAATTAAGAGTCTAGTTTAAGAACCAAGCATTATATACAAAGAAAAAAATAGATTTTGAATAAGGAAGGGATGAATAATTATTATAATAATCTAATATGCATTATATTGATTTTAATTGTAATTATTTATTCATAAAAACTATTAGCTGGTATAGCTACTATAGTATACATAGTAATATCATTGGTTATCATAAGCATATCTAGAACAATTTGAGTTGTTATCCAATAAAAATGTTATATTATAATTTTTAGTTTTATTTGTGAAAATAGGTCGAATACATTTAAATATCTTAAAATACATTTATAATTACCATGTTTTAACTATGAGAAACAGTGAACTTCTAATTTTTTAAAAATCTATACAACTTAAATTTGTAAAATTATGTCATAATATTTAGTGAAATAATGTCTATAATTGAATACGATAAACTAAAAGACCATTCGTTTTTCTTTACATTACTTATTTATTAAAATTTCTTAGATTTATTAGACTCTGTGTCAAACCGTGTGTGAATATTTTAATGACACAAATGTTTTTGTTTTGTAACTAATTTTGGTATAGAATATTGGCTAATGTATATTTAAAATCTGAACACAATAATTATTGATTATGAAGTAAAATAAATTCTTTAAAACCATGAAAATATTTATAGTTACCTAAAAATAAAAACAATAAATTGTTACAATTTATTTATGACTGATCATTTTTTTATATTTTTTTTTATCGTAAATTATACCTATTGATACATAGAAATATAGAGGACGAGTAAACTTTTTAATTAGTTTTTACTATTTAACTTATAATAAATATTGAAAAAAACTTTCAGCTTTTTTCAGTATCGTACACATTTTTTTTTAAATTAAGTACACATCATGATACAATTTAAATTTTCACCACTAAATTTAATGTGTAGGGTCATGTAGGATGTTCAATTATTTTAGATTCTTAGTGAAATAAAAAGTTGTGTACAAGTTGAATTTAAAATTATTTTTTAATTTTATTGGATATGTTTAGAAAATTGTTGACATTTCAGACCAACTTTCAATAAAATTCTACTTATTTGCAACATTAAAAAAACTCATTATTGAATTTGCATGATATAATTTTGTAGTATCGTTTTTCAATATTTCGAAATATTATTAAATTTCAATTTTTATATATTATATGTATTGTATTACCTACCTACAATCATATTAATTTTTGATAAAACAAACCATATTATTCTGATTCTTAATATATTATTAAAATATTAAACATAGTTCTAAGTATTCTATTATCTAAATATTTAAAATATTCAATATAATTGATTTTTAAATTTTAAACATTGAGGATACTATATTTAAGAAATGAATTTAAAAAATGTGTATATTTGCATTTATTTTATAACGTTACTTTGGAAATAAAAATATTTTCAAAATCACATAAAATATGATATTTAATATTTCCTTTTGATTGATATTCATTCAAAATTTTTACTTAATCATATAATTTTGTTCATTGTTTTTAAATATATACTTACATATATAATATTAACTAGTAAATAATATAACACGACAATCGCAATCTATCTCAATGTTGAACAAATTATTTATAACATTATATAATTATAACCAACTGCATTAATAAAAAATCACAGCAATACTATTCAATAACATTAATTTATTATATCTCTATCTCGAAAGAAATATATTTATATAAAGACAATATAATTCTATTATCAGTAAAAAATTAGAAATAATTATATTAGTTTTTAGTGGTATGGCGTAAACGAAAGTAAAAATGTAATATTTTCCTATTTAATATTACAAATATTCATGAATAATTTTTAGTGTGCGTATAAATATATTTTTATGATACAAAAAAGTTTAAAAGCGAATGGGGATGGTGGTATATTATTATAACAACATTCACTTTAACACGGTACTCGTCCCACTGGATAAAATATTGTAATGGTACGTAATAAAAACAATGAACTATAACCTCTAAATTGTTTGCTTTCAAGTCCCGTCTATAATATATATTAGTGTTTAAATATTACGCAAATAGGATCTCGATCTTAAGTTCTATGATGTAAAATCAGTTAATTTAATATCATATAATATAATGAGGTGTATATTTTTTTATTTCATTAGGTTCACAACTGTTTTGTACTTTTTTCGTCTTGCAATAAAAGGGAAAGCATAATTTATTCATAAAAATATATAAACCAGTTTCCCAAAATAGTTTAACACATCATCGATACTTATTTTTTTCTTTTTAACGACTATTTACTAATCGAATTGGTTGATTAAAGCGTTTTAAAAGTGTGTCTTATTTAAGTTATTTATATATTTATGACTTATAATTTGACAATTTTTATTTTTGCTTTCATATTTGTCTCATACTATAGCACATAAGTGTTTATATTTTATTTAATAACATTTAAATTGCACTTTTAAAATATTTAATATGTAATAGTATTAAGTCAAATGTAATGTTTTGACGAGGTAAAAACCACGTCATCAGAAAATAATTGCTATTAAGTTTATGCCTTCACTATATCGTGTTTGTTTTAAAGGATTTATTTTTGCTTGAGGAGAAAAAAATAAAACCATCAAACAGTTAATTGTTCCCGGTTATTGTCTTATGCAATTTTACATTTTAAGTTAAGTACAACCTTACGTATATGTTTAAAATGTTATTAATAATTATATTCAATGTTATATGTTGATTTCATCTGTTTACATATCAATATAAAATTACGAAAAAGTTGTCTATACTTTAATTACGTATTTATAAAATATGAAGAAGATTTATGAAATTAAACTTAAAGCACAAAAACATTTAACGAATTGGTTTGTAAGTTATTGAATAAAATACGTGTGATAAATGTTGTCAAAAAAAAATAATATAAAACTATACTAAATTAATACATAGAATTTTTATAATCGTTTTACATGAAACAAATATTTAAATTTATTTTTTGAAAAATAGATCTCATAGATAGGATACTTATTTAATTAAAGCTTAGTTTTTTATAGATAGAGCTATAATATATATGATATAAAGTGTGTGTATGTATGTACATGTTTATTATAAACAATTATGTACATATACATTATTCATTATTATCAATTTCTCTACTGTTCATCATTATATATTCATTTCTTAAAATGATATATAAAAAATGCAATTATAAATACATAATTATAAAATATTCAATGTGTGTTTTGATTATTTAAAATACTTTGAAAAATGCGAACTCTTCGTTATGGAGATTCATATTTGTATATATGTATGAAATGGTCCTTGCTTTAACTTAAACGTATGATTCGTTTTCTTGGTTTTAATTCATATTCATAAAACGGTGAAAAAATATGTGCATAGTAATTAAGAAATAGGCTCCAATATAAAAAAACAAACGAAAACCTTTGAAACTAAATAATATTTGTTGGTCTCAATAGGGAAGATGCTTTAGAAAATTTTCCGGGTCATTATTTTTGGTTTGTTTGGAAAAAAAAATTGTATTATTTGCATATAATTTTACAAATAATTTAACAAAAAATCATCTTTTGGAAAAGCATTTTACGAACAAGTGAAAACAATAATATAAATATCTTCATATCTACGACAAATGAAAACGTTTTTACATTTGATTAACACGTATTGAAGATATACAAATCCATAAGGAATAAATAATTTGTTAATGTTACTATAATAGGTGTAGATTAGAATATATTCAAGTAAAATTATAGTGTTTGGAATAACAAAAAAATATTGTTTATATTAATTATTACTGTTTTTGTAAATATTTATTTGCTTGATATAATCCACCGATGTTTTTTGTTCAAAAATATCAACAACATATTTTAAAATGTACATAAATATAATGAACTTTATTATAGTGTAAAATGTATATAGGTGCTAAAGAATTTTTATAATTCAAAATGTGTGTATATTTAAGCTCAAATGAGCAAATAAAATTATTTATACGTGTAATATTATTCATATTTTTGGACAGAAAAACAAATTAAATTCTATGTATTTTTAACCTTTTTTACAACATTGAAATTAAATTATTTATTTATTTTTGTTATTTTATCAATTTAATGTCGAAACAGTTTTATGATATATTTTTAAGACCTTTCGATTTTATTTAATTTGAAATATTTTTATTCTATAAACAAAATTATTTATAAAAACTTAAGCACTTGTAATGCAAAAACAATGTCATACACTTGATCTACATTCAATATTATTTAGTTTTTTTTTTTTAAGTGTACCGAACTTTTATTGTTTTTATGACTTTAAAAATATACCTATAATCATGTGAATTATTATTATTAAAAAAATTTGAATTTACGTGGATTGTGTAGTATAATAATTTATTCCATTAAAATTGTTTTCATGCTCATTAAAAATGTTGTTATAAAAATGAAATGATAAAATGAAAATGATCAAATTTAACAATAAATTATTAACTTAAAGAAAAGCGAACACATTGCTTTTTGGGAGAAAGCATTTTTTTTCAACATGAATATTATTTTACACTCCAAAATGTCAATTATAATTTTTGTCAAGCCTACATCCTTTTTCATTCATATATTCGTGTTTGAGATTTTCTTCGGAGTTGTATAGACTTTTATCATGTATAATTTACACTACCATAACTATACAACAAGTTTCCGAAAAGCCAGTTTTTCAAACCAGAAGTGCACTTATATCCTAAAGATGATAAGTTTCCTTTAGGATGTTTCACGGAAATGCTTCAAACGTTATGTATATCCTCATTGTTCTTCAATATTTCAAAAATGTGAATATGATTCTCCATTTTATTTTTATTATTATTACTTTTTTTTTTTTTATTTATTTTTTTTTAATTGAAACCTGTTAACGCTATTATTGTATTGTGTTTTGATCAGTCGTGCGTAAGAGCGTTCTTAATCAAATTCATTCAACGAATTGAATAGAGAATTTTATATTAACGCTTAAAGGTATATAAAATATAAGATAATTTAAAAACTATACATACGCTATAAAAGCACAGAAAGAAACCAATTTTATATATTTTATTATGCTGCTATGGTACTTTAAACGAAAATTGGAATTTTCGTTTTTACTCGGTTTTAATGTAAGTGAAGTCAAAAAATATAAGCAAAGCATCATCATATAATTATTTAGATTCACAGGTAACTGTACAAAATTGAAAATACATGACATAAATTAACTCATTGTGTACACCGGATTTCGGACAAGCAAATTCATTTTATATTTTTAAAGCCACGTCATAGTTGTAACTTTTAAAATTAACGACCCAAGACTTTGGGATTACAAAGTGGTAGGTACTACGTCATCAGTGACCGACACGGGTAACGGACTCCTTTGAAAACTTTTGTACTGACTAGCTGTTGTTAAACGTACTAGGTTTAGCACACTTTTTTTCCAGGATCAAATTTAAACATTTAAATAAAACAAAAAAATAAAGCCTTTATAGGTATTGCTGTGTTTGATGATGATTATGCAGTTTATTTTATTGTAAGATATAAATCACTAAGTCGTAACTAAAATGTGATAATATTATACAGACTAAAGACCCAATAATATAAAATAATATTTATAACCATTATTATATATTCATAATAATCATAAGTTATACTTCTTATAACAATCCTATTATACTGTGACATTTATTGTCACGAGCGTAAATGATTAAATCATGTAATGTAATAAACTTTTAAGTTATACAACAAACTGAATGGAATGAAATATGTGAAATTTTTCGAGAAACAAAATAGTTACCGAAATAGATTAAAACTAATAAGAATTATATTAGTTATATTATTTTTAAGTATTTTATTTCAAAAAAATATATTGACAGAAGAAAATTGAATCATTTTACTATATTGATTGAAAATAATAGACTAGTGGGTTATTTACATTAATATTATATATAATATATTATTACATTTACATTTACAAAAATAACATTTATGTATAGGTCACTTTTCTTTTTCTTGACATTCCTATTCATTTTTAATTTTGGAAAGAATATTGATTATTGTTTCCATTTCTAAAGAAGAACGAATAAATTAATTTGTGATCGCACTAAACTAGTTGCGGAGATTTTTCAACCAAAATATCCTTTGTTTACCAACACTTCTGTTGTCTTCTATTTTTATCTGAAGTATAAGTTGCTAAAATCCATCATTATATCATATTTATGGTTATTAAAAGTTATTTATTTAAGTAGGTCACTCGGTAAGTGTGATACATAATTTGAAAATTTCTGCTTAAGTTCAATGAGAGCGATAACATTTATTTACAATTAAAAGTAGTTTCAAATCGTCAGTACACATTTCATAAAGATTAATGCAGTGTCACATTTTAGTTATGATATGCATACATTATCCATGATACTGTTTTTCAGCATCCTTTCAACCCGTGTATTGATCGAGTAGAAACCTGGTTTTACCAATGTATTCTATCTAATTTAGCCACCAGAATAATATCCATTATAATTATTTTAATTTAACGGAAACACAAGTTTGAGAAGGATACATTGCATAAACGATTTTTCTAATAGCAGTGTACCTTTTTACTAAAAATGGTAATAATTTGTTAATTTTAAACTAAAATTATTTAAACAATTTCAAATATTCGATACGTTCCACATAAACACAATATTATTAGAATATTTTATTCTTCGGCAACGTTGTTTCATAATTTTTTATGATGATAGTTATTATTAATACGATAGTTTTCATAATTTTAAGTTTAGTATGTGCCGAAGGAAACCACACAAACTTCAAGTTTATCCGATATTGATCTCGCACATATATTATGATGCGTAATTTTCTACTGTATTAACGGCGTAGTTGATAAATTAATCAGACGGTTGACTTATCATCTAACATTTTCATAGCTATCGTTTGGATGTCAAAACCTAATGAACACTGTAGTATTAACGAATTTAATATTCGGTGTATTAATGTTTTGTAATATAGTGTAGATAAATTTCCATAAATCGAAATTTTTGTTTAGAAAAATACTTTCTTATTTCGAATTTTATTATTTAATTTGAAACACCGAATGCCTTACTTCTTTTTATTTAAACATATTATATATTTTACTTGTCAAAGATTTACTGTACTTACATATATTAAACGGAATTTCACTCTATCCTCTATTTTGATTATTTTCTCTGTTGTTGTTGCTGTTAATCTAACAATCGAGGATAATATAACACAGTCGTCGTGAGATATGCTCGCTCGAGAGAAACAATATTATTATTTTGGTCCGTTTTTCTAGACTGCGTGGGATTTTTCTCCTTTTACTCCAGCATGCGTTTCAACGTGACAGTATAAAAAAAAAAATAATAATGATCGATTTTTTTTTCATATTTTCTTTACTCCTATTTTTTTTCCTAACCGAGCGATACGCAACCGATGTATTTTGCTTATTAAGCGCGCTTCTACGCATAAAAGCTCATCCTTTACCTGTTCGCTTACAGATAAGACCGTAAATTTGAGATTTCGTCGTTGGTCCACTTTCCGCTACCCCTGTGCGCGCTCCTACACGTAACGCTAATCCGCCGGCTCATCGAAACGCCGAGGGTTTCCGGACAGACGGTCGTAGAGATAAAACGTATGCACGTGTAGATGTGTACGAGTGGGCAAGTAGTGAGGTTAGACCGACTCTCACCTACAGATTACGCGGTTTCCGTTGCAATGGAAGGTCCCACGCGCAGACAAGCCTTGCGTTATGGGCTGCGGGTTTGATCACCTATTTGAGTTCGGTATAGATACATGTGCATATATGAATAATATATCCAAATTAAAATGGTCAATTTCAACGTGCTTAAATAGTTTTGAAGATGTCTGCGATTGCTCTATGTGATTTCTATCAATGATTTTCGAATCCCATCGGGTTTTCTTTGCATTTTATATGAAAAACGTTTTTTTCGCAGAGAGCACCTATGCTATTTAGTACAGAAAATCAATTTTATGTCACTCATAGTTCGAGTAGTCCATACATATTTTCTTTTATAAATATATTAAAATCGCAAATGGATTTGAATACGATATTTTACTATTTTAAACGTGTACTAGGTATAAACTACACATTACATTCAGTAAAGCGTTAAAAATAATTTCTCCGTAATAAATTACGAAGCAGAAAAAAATATACTACACAAAATCAATACCAAAATTATGGTTATTAGGTATCGTTAATGTTTAAATATGTACGTAGATATATAATTATTTTATAATACATCAGATTTTTAATCATATAACCTATGAGATTTTTATTCTGATATAAACAGCGGCCTTGTGAATATAAATGTGTACCTATGTGATGTATAGTATATTATAATCATGAAAATATAGTATATGAATTACAAAAATGAGTAACACACATGTTCTTTAAACGAAAAAGAGAAAGATCGATTGACAGTGAAAGAGAAGGAGAGTGAGATGAACGTCTCGAACGCAGTACACAGCCCGGAATAATGAGTTTGAGCGGTTCGCACTGTGATTCCCTACTGGGAGATCTAATGCGACGAAACGTGTCGACGTTAAATTTTAATCCAATTACACGTGTCCCGACCATGAAAGTCATATACATGAGATTTACAATTATTGTGATTCGCAATTTCATGTGTTTGGCTATACTAACCTGGATTTTTTCGTCGTATACATACTATATAAAAGCACACAGTTGTGCGGATGGTAGTCTTTAGATATTTAGTGAAACCAATTGATTGTCTTCGAACTTATATCTGTTGCGCAAAGGCTGTTCATAGGCATTAAATGGATAGTTAAATAAAATATTATTAACAAAAACGAATGGTGAGTGTATAGTTAGTGAGTTTCCATTAGTTTTTTTCAAAACATCTTTCAATTGTACTTTGAAACTATTTCTTATTTTTTCATTATCCGATTAAACTTGACAAAAAAATAAAAACAATAACGTGTAACGTGTAAAAAAAAGTAATAAAACATGTTTTGAAAAAAAAAATATATATATATATATATATATATATATATATTTTAATGCAGTCTTTTTTGACATTTGGAAGTAATAGTAAACTAACGAAACAAATAATAATTGAGTACTACAGAACCTATCTATGTGCATACCCTTCTTATAAATTGAGTATTTATTTATTATTTTTTATAAATTTTTCAATTTCAGGAGCTAGTTACAATTAAGATTTTTATTATCATTATCCCAATATATTATACACATTATGATATTCCTACGCTAAAATACGAAAGCCTAATAATAATAAAAGCCTATTAAAAAATTAGAAACTATCAAATTTGATATGAATTGACTTAAACCACCGCATCACACAATGCCCCTGATGCGATTGTATACTGCAGTAAATATGTTCAGATTAAAGTAAGAATACATCTGACCACAAATATATCTATCAAAGACATGTCTTTACGTAACAAAGTGTACACATTCTTAATTGAAATGCATGTAGTATAATTGTTCCAAGTACAGAAGTAGAGCATTTATTGTGACAAATGAAAATGTAAATACTATTGATAAATTGGACGCTTATGAATAAGCCTCAAAAGATATCAATCATCTCTGGCTTTTTGCTAGTAAAGAAAAATAAAATAAAAATAGTCTTATGTTTATGTTCTTGAAATCTTGGTACGATTTAAATAATGAGAAAGAACTAAAGAATTTTTTTTTTTAAAAAACAAGAAATTGAGGTCTTATAAGTATGTAATATATTACCAGAAGCGCTTGGGATTTCGATTACCCAGCCTGTAACTAATTTAGCAGAAATGGCCGGTTGCGATTGAGGGGAGAGACCACGATCTTACGCAGCAAATGCTACACGGAGCAATTAAAAAAACATTTAGATACTCATTATCTTATACCAAAGTCTAAACTAATTCATCTAATAGTATTCAAAAATATTATCAATTTCAATTGCATGTATATAAAATTAAAAATGTTTGAAAAAATAAGAATTGATCCTCAGCTCAATGAACAAAAACGAAATTATTTGACGTGCCATAATGAAATGTTGAAAATAATCTAGATATTTTATAACGTTTATTGATTGTCTTTGTTTTCTGGTTTTTTATAAATGACCATTTCTTCGACATGAAGAAAAGGAAGTTTTATTAAATCAATGATTCAATATCGGCTATCATAGAAGTATTCAAACTTGAGTAACTTATCCTAACTCATTCCTAATTAAAATGATTGTGTTTAAAGTTTTTATTCATCGATGAAACAAATAAAATCTTATTAAATATCGACGTGTAACCAAAACTAACTATTGTCTTTTAATAATGTCTCTTAAATAAGAACTGTCAATAAGATCAAAAAAAAAAAAAAAAGTTTGGATATTTATGATAAAATTACCAACGCATTAATAAAAAAAGATAGACAAATAGATCTAATTTACAAATAAATAGATATTGTAAATTATTAAGATATTTTTGTTCATTTATTCTTAATAATTTATTATTTACCTTTATAGCGGGGTTTTTTTTTTGTGCTTTCCCAGCTTTGAATACCACTGCATACTACTGCAATATATATGTTGATTATGAACATATTTTTTCAATTCATGAACATTGATATTTGTAATTATATTTTTAATTTAAGTAATTGAAATAAAATAGATAAACTTCATTTTAAATTCTGATATTTATAATGTTTAATTACTTGACCCATAATTAAATCAATTAAAAAATAATTAAATCCATAATATCCATTGAAAATAACTTTTTACATTATTATTATTATTGTTATGGGCGTGTAGAGATATAAACTACACAATTATTTGTGTAGTTGACTATTATGTAATAATAATCAATTGCATTCACGGTGAAAAATGTTGTGAGAATGACTAGATAAAAATGTATGTAAATATCAAGTATATAATAACAATAATATATCAATCTTAATCATATTATAGGTCAAACCTATCGATTTATAATTTATATGTTATTACATAATAATAATATTTACAATTAATGTAGATTGTGACCGAATATAAAATAATAGATATACTATTGTTGTTAAATATTTTGGTAATGTATATTATATTTATATTATTATATTCGTTTAGATCGACATGGTCCAAAGGTCCAAATAATATTTGTAATTTATTTTGTTCATGATGAATCTTCTAGTTTTATTTAGTGTTGGATTCGCTTAAACAATATATAAAATTTATAATTTATTTTAATTTCAGTCTTTACTAAATACATATTAGCAGTTCTGATATATCTTAAACATCAATTTAACACCATATTTATGATATTTATTATATATATATATATATATATATATATATATTTATTTATATACATATAAAATCTATCTGTTCAATTTTTTTTAAAATTTTTTATGATATAAAAAACAAAAATGAAATTATTAAAATCCCTTTAAATTTGATTCGTTATTTCCATTTATTGATTACAATACTTATTTACAAAATAAAGCATCTACAATATTAGGTTTTATTAATTGATTTTGATAACCAGTTTGTTTTAAAATCATTATGATTTTAGTATTATTTCATTCGATCACCATATGATTATAATTCAGTTGTTTGATTTTCACACAATAGTGTAAGTCTTTTTATATATATTAGATAAATTAAAAATCGTTAGACATATTAAATATTAAATTAAATATTTTGTTTATTTATAAATAACAAAACTGCTTTACTTTAGTCTTATATTAATACAATTAATTTAATTGATGCAGTTCGACCATAATGTTCAACATGAACACACGTACATTGTACATCTCGTTCTGTTATCGCATCAGTGCACGCTTTGTTTATTTCAGTCTACACTATCGATTGTTTCCAACTAAAAATATCGTCAAAAAAAAAATCTCAGAATATTGGTACTGAATCACCAAGTACACACAATACTTTAAAACGTCATTTATCAAATTCATCTATATCATCTAGGCAAGATGATAAAAAATCGAAATTTTTCTTTTCAACAAACAAGTTCACCGTTCTCACAAATAATGATACATGTTTAAATAATATTATATCCACTTCTCCAACCAGCTTTATGGTCGATCTCACTAAGTCACTTCACACCGTCCAGAATTTTGAGCCTCCAACTCCACCGATTTACATAGAGAACATTGTAAGTTACTCCGTCATCAACTCCATTTTGACAAATATTACCGGTCCAAATGGTTTTACTTGCAAGTCTTCTCCTCATCTCATCGTTCAACCTTCATTATAGCTAAGTCGTTATAGCTTCAACAAAATTATTAATAACTTAAATGAAACTGATGCCCAGTTTCATACTTTTTCACTCTCTCTCATATTTGAAATAAATCTATATTTATATATCTGTATCTGCCTAATTATATTTAAACCCATTTAATTTTCCATGTTATTGTATCATTATTATTATCAATTTATTTTATTACTCAATCTTGTGTATTATCTTGACTATACGTATTGTAATATTTTCTAGTTGCTTATATATATGTATAATAATCGAGTTTAAATAGTGGTAAACTGTAAGCTAATAAAAATAAAAAGTTAAAAAGTATAATTGATATCCATCCCGGATACAAAATCAGGAAATTAAACACCTAATGTATCACTCTAACCTACAATATACAGCCACAATGTTTCTCGGATAAGGTTTGTAAATAGTTGTATTGTTTGTATTGTTTATAGTTTTCTTGTATTTTGATTAGATCGTTTAGTATATTACAAAATAATATAAATTATTAACTATCTGTATATAGATTTTATTTTTAGTTGTACTGTTTTTGATGAACTAGAATTATTATTATTCTATTTGGGCTTTGCCCATTTAAATCTAAATAATTAATAAACTAAACTACGTTCATTTATGGTAAAAATGCGTAAGTGAAATGACTAATAATTATAAAACATCCATCTCGATTTGATCGACTGTCAAAATAAAGATGACTAAATCTATTCGATTTTAATATTGAAATGTAAATGACTGTATAGTACAAACGCCCAGTGAAATTAATCATATCATAAAAATGTTTGGTATTTGTGTCTAAGACGATTATATGTCATACGCATATTATGAAAATAGTTTTTAATTTCAAATTTAATCAGTATCGTGGTTCATAAAGTTTAAAAATTGGTGCTGGGTAATTGGACAAAACTTTTGGGCACGACATAAAACATTGTTAAGTGTTGTACATAGTAAACATCAACCGGTTTGTGTATATTTTTGGGTAGGAACATCAGTGCATTAAATCGTTATGCTACCTACCAGTTTCTCCGTGTAAACACACATGTTATTAAATAATGAATAATAAACAGGCACCACCATGTACAATGGTTCATTTTAACTAGATGTATCAAATCATATTACTGTTTCAGGGCCAGAATGAATATTTTAAATAAAACTATCCATGTACATTTTTAAACTTTGAACTTGGATACATTGGTATACATGCAACGCGCACTGTAATATCTGATTGACCACGGTCTCCAGAGCCCTCAATCAAGATTGATTGATAGTGAACTACATAATTATATCGTTACATCGGGGATATCCATAATCTCGTACCTTATACGTGTATATTGTATCAGCTGTTCATATTAGTACTTTACACGGTAAACTCATGATCTATTACCAACATTATTTGATTATTTTTTTTATTTTAATTTTGTTTATTGATCTTAGATTTGACCCGACAGCGTAGGTCATTAGTTATATTTTAAATTACATTTTTTTTTTTTTTTTAACTATATTTAATTATACAAATTAGAGTTTTTTTTAAGAATATTAAGACTTAACCTATATTTAATTAAATATTGATGAAAATTATAAAATAAATAAATTATTGACTCAGATTTTCATAAAAATGTTTTTTTTATCTAACCATCAGTCTTATTTATTTATCATATTTTTATTACTCGCAATAAAAATGTAATGTTTAAATCTATGTAATGTTCATATTTTATAGCTTTAAATTTATCAATGTTATAAAAGTTAAATAATTTTTAATATAAATATTAAATTTTTAATAAAATTATTAAATAAATAATACTTCAAAATAAGTATTTATTTATTTATTTATTTATTTATTAAAATATTGTAAATTATAGTCGGTTTTATAATGATCGTTCTTGAATATGCCGTGTTTATAAGAGCTTTGTAGATTACAATCTTGAGAGACCTGTAGTGTACGTATAACACATTAAGCTTTCGGCACGTGTTAATTTTTTTATTTTTTGGTTCATTGGTTCGACATTGCGAGCTAATTGTATGATGAAGTTTGTAAAATTTGACTGATAAACTCAATGCAAAAACTTTTAATAGGTAATCCTGACAACTCAGTACCTGCTACAACATTCCCGAGTCGTCTTCTATCACTTGTTAATTTGAAAAACCTGAAGCGTATATTAGGGCTGGATTTTAAACCGTATTTACAAATTTGTGTGCGTCATGTAAACAATATAAAAAAAAAAAACTCTATAATATCAACTACGAACAGTTTATATAGTTTCTGATGATCTATAGGATGATAAACATAAGATTAAATAATGGAATTATATTAATATTTATTTATATTATGAATGCAATTAAAAAAAAATACCAAATTTGATAGGTTATTGTAAATCAGCGAACTTTATTTATTTGATGAACTGCGAAGTGGCTGATAAAAATATCGACAAAAACTGTAAATAGAATGTTGGTATAAGTATGACTGTTATCCCCATTTTCCATTTATGATTAACGGTCTTCCATAAACGTGAATAATTTATGTGTCTATTTAAATTAAACGTTGAAATAATTTATTAGTTTCCATTCGTGTAAATTGTTTTTTTATCCAAAAGTAGAAAATTATTTAACCTACACGCCTGGCAGTAGTTGTTTTTGTTCAGAGGAACATATGCACACCCCATTGTGTTTTTAGAAAACGAAAGATCAATAGGAGGCCATTATAACAGTGCAGTAGAGAAAAAAGTATCGGATGACAATGTCATGGAACTTGGTTTTAGGAAACTAGAGTATTTTTTAGTTCAAGAAAAAAAAACGGTTCACCAAACGTATAAGAATAAGTCATAAATTATGGTTGTAAAATGATCTAATATAAAATAAAATTGTTGTGTTTTTTTTTTATTTGTTATGTTTTCAAGGGTTATAATAGTTTGTGTACAAAAATTTACTATAATTTAATCTTTAAATTGTTATGTTATCACATATTTCTTACAAATACCGTATATAGATGAACACAATTTAAAACTAATTAAATTAACGTTAGGCCATAAGTATTTCAGATTATGTACATTTCTGAATATTACAATACTTAGTCAAATATGCTTGATGTTATCATACGTGGGAAAACAATTTTTTTTTTCATATTTTTCAAACGTATGCCGAAATAATGTTATTATAATATATTGTACATACATTTTGTTGAAAGTTATTCAAAACGTTTGGCTGCAAAAGTTATAAACTTCGAAAGCTTTCAATAATTTTAGCTATTTTAAAGTATATGATCAAAACATATATGTATATTTTGGTAAAAAGTTTAATAACCGTGGTTTATTGACAATGGTTTTGGATTCGTATCTTTATTATCATACGAGTAGTTCTATATACGTTCAAAAATGTTATGTCCTTGATAATGCTTTATTTTGTTTCATTTTCATTTAAATTACTTCATCTTTTAAATATACTATCACATTTGGCTGTTGCTAATGTACGTATAATGCATATATACGTAATTGTATATTAAGTACTTATAATTAAACATTTTGTATATATTTATACAAATTTTTTTAACAAAATTCATTTGTTTGCGTTAGAGAATGTCCCTTATTCTTGTAAAAGTGTATCAATTTAAATTTGTAGGGTTGGTATAATGAACTTTTAATCACCCTATACTTTTTGAACTAATAAATTCTCGTGTTCCAATCTGTCAAAAACGCACAGTATACAATAAGAAATGTTTAATATACAATAACACAATTTATAAATTAATTTTATCAGTTAAAATTTAACTTGAAACAACTATATTAAAATTGATGGTTGAAGTTATTAATGGGTCTGAGCCAAAACTAAACGTACAAACCATTTTTCAATTTTTATCAAAGAAAACAACGAAAGAAAATAAATTAACACTTTTTTTTTGTTATATCCATCACCTAAAATGTCTGAAAAATATTTTAGCATATAAACTAAAATTAAAAATCAACGGATTACAAGTTGAAATGTGTTACGTACAAAAAAAATAAAAATAAAATAAAATAACTATAAGAGTTTACCTAAACATCAACTTTTCGTTTAGATAAAATATTATTTAATTTACAAATGTTTAATTTTTATACATCAATATACATAGTTAAACTGTTAAAAAAAAAAAAAATAAAAAATAATATTTATTTTAGTTAATTTTTCATAGAAAATGTCACAAATATTGGAAAATATTTTTTCACGACAATAAGAACCTTTCTCAAAAAAAAAAAAAAATCTACATAATCTAATCATTGCTTCAAAGATTTATTTATTGCAATAAAAAAATTAAATTAAGTGCATGCATTCTCAGAATTTGTTTATTGAATGGTACTTTTTTTATTTAAGAGGGTAGATTCTTTTTTAAAAAAAGGTTGGTTAAATATTAGAAAAAGAAATGGACAAACATCCAGAAATGATATTATGTTATGTCTCTGAAAAAATATATTTCCCTTATATTATCATAAATAGAATTAGAAGTACATTTTAAATCAATGATTATGAATATATATATATATATATATATATATATATATATATATATATAGTAAATATAAAAAAGTACGATGAAAATCAATTAGTATGATATACCCTCAATATTTTATTTACAACGACAAATATTTATAAAAACAAAGTACAAATAAATATTATAAAACATTTAATCGAAAATTAAGTTTTGATAAAATTTCAGCTTAAAATAATTGTCTTTAGTCTTATTTCCTTTTAGTTAAAATACTTTTTGTAGTGAAAAATGTTGACATCAACTAGAAAATCAACGTATACTATCAATCTACACTTAGAATATAATACATTTTAATTACTATTGATTTCATGGTGTTAGTTAATTATAATAATAAAGTTCGAGTTGCTGTCTGAGCTTTTCAAAGATATGTATGAATTCTGACCACAAAATTATGAATATATTACATATATAGTGTGTACACATCACAATATATAAATATTTAATGTATGAATGTATATATATATATATATATATATAGTGAACAAATATTTAATTCAAATTAATAATAATACATAAAAAAAAAAAACATCATAATATAACATTTTATTATTTATATTTCTGTATAAATAATATTATTTTCTAGTTTCTTTAAATTATTTGTTTTGCAAAACGTTAAACTCAACTGTTAAACTTAATGATTTAACTAAGTTAAATTTTCTATTTCTTTTAGCTCGCAATTTGTCATTTGTTCTCATCTGTTCTTTATTGAACGCCTCTTCTTCATTTATTTAAACATCTTCTGTGTATATATTTATATAGGTACGAGTACATAGGTAGGTAATAGTAATTACTTGGACCATAACTCATCTACTACTAAAATATTATCGTATCGGAATTAACTGGTTTCCAGAATCGTAAATGACACTTTGGGCCTCAACTCACCCATAGTCAAAACTATGAAATTCATTATCATGTGGGAAATTATTACTTATATGGTGAAATTGATCGGAAGTTTTAGTCCATGTGAATGTCCAGTATACAAATTGGTTTGCTTATCATTTTAAAATTTTTCGTTATTCACTTTTTTTTTTTTTATATTTATTCAAACAATTTTTAGACATCAAATATTGACAACAGATTTTTTTGTAAGTGGTAATAAAGAATTAATTTAGTAACGTTGCCGACTCATTTCGTAAATTGGATTGAAATCTGATATACCTAAGGTATAAAAGGGAAATTCAATCCTCCTAAATTACCATAAGAAGTTTGGGTTGTATAATAACTAATCAGTTTAATAAAATAATGAGTGGGTTAAGTACTGAGAAAAGCATTTTTTGACATTGAAGTCAGAATAATTGAGCTATGCGATTCGATTGTCAAATTATTTTAAGTAAACATTTGTTTGTTTATTATTTCACATCACATAACTCTAAATTATAGCCATAACCAACAAGTCACACATACCTTGAACTCTGCATTATTCCCCGCTAAATACATTAATTTCGGACAACATCGAATTGATTATTTAAAAATTTCGTAGTAAAAAAGCTTCTAGATACGACCACATCACAAATATCCCTGCCAAAAAAAGTAACCATGTTACGTTCCTTTTTATACAACATATAATGTTGCACTTATCATATTACCCGCTAGCTTGAAAACTCTCTGAGATTATACTAACTCCAAAAATCTTACATTCTTCTAACCTAATTCAAACTAATTTCCTAAAAAGTAACCTTATATCACAGTATAAGCTTACTAGCAATTTTTTTAAATTATTCAAAAAAATTGGACTTGAAAAACGTAATCATTTAATTCTTAATCCATCAAAATAAAAATAATTTCAGATAAAGAATTTGATTTTAGACCCAATCATTCGACTGTTTAACAACTAAGAGTAGTATATATCGTTGCTATATCGTTTATATAAAAAAAATATTGTTCTTTGCTTTATTTTTTACTGATTAACTCGTAACTGAGCACTTTCATCATTAGGCAGAATTTTAGTTACTCAATTACTTCAATATTTCAACTGGAGGTCTCTAATGCAACTGTATTGCTTTTTTTTTACTACATATTTACTCACGAAATTTTTAAAACCATTTTTACTGAACTCCTTTCCTACGCAGACGATACGGCAATTGAGGCTCCCAATGAAAATTCAGTTTTAGTCTCTTATATGATACAATGATTTATCAACATGATTTACCTTTGGATAAAGCAGTGAAAAATCAAAACTAATGAATCCAAGAAGTTCTCCTTCATATAATATTCATCCTAAATATAAAACAAGCTCTTAAATCACAATGAACATCATTCAAATCCTTATTTGTTCAGACGTAAAATACCTTTAACTCATTCTCAACAAAAAACTAACCGGGAATCGTCACCTAAATATAAATGAAAAGTCATTAATATCCATATTCACCTTTTATAACCCCTATTGAAATCTAAAATTAATAGCAATACCAAATTATTATTTTAGAAGTATTTACTCAGGATGCTATGAAATGACGACTATACAACTCGTTAAGCTACTATACCTTTTAACACACGAACAATTCAAGCCTTCCAATTCACATGCCTGTCTTCGGCTAGTTCAAGGGTTCTCAATGTTTTGAGTTACATGCCATCTTTCATACTGTTTTATGATATAATGCTTATCCCTCATCGTAATAAAATGTAATTATGTTTCATATATTTATATATTTTAATATATTCATCATACCTTTAATGTTAATAATTGGATTAATGTGATAGTATGAAAGTAAATTAAGTTTTTCTTTTAAAATATTTGATGAATTTATTTGTATCAAGAAGATACAAACTAACGATAGGGTTGGCAATGCTTAGTTCCAATCAATTGTGGCTTTACAATGTTTCGATTAAATTTCAAAATAATAAAAAATATTGTTTTCACGTTTCGGTGCTTTTAAAAAAAATTCCACGTCACCCTAGTGGGAAATACCTCCCTGGTTTAAAACCGCTGGCCTAATTTATTCTGCACCCTAATACGTTACCAACAACAATATTTATAAAGATTTTTATGTTCAAAATCTTAACCTTATATCCTAATTTTATTACAGCAGATTTCACAATAATGTAAAATCATATGCAATTCTATTGGTCACTAAATTATTATCTAACACATTTTCTGAAAACTTTAATAAGACTTGAAACAAAATTATGTTGGGGTCTTCTTTTTTAGTAAGTATTCAAGCAACATAAGGGTTAGATGTTACCGCTGTTTAATAATTTCCCAATCTTAAAATGTATTATTGTGTATTGTGTTTTTTGTTTTTACTTTGCTACTTTTCACCATTGGGTAACCTCCCTAACCTTCAGACTTATTGTTAATTTTTTTTATTTTCACTAATTAAACCTGCTCATTATGAAAAATAAATATAGATTGTAGATTACTCGAAAAAAAGTGTATACATATATTATCTTAGTATAAAGTTTTCGACAAAACATAATTATTAACAAGTATGATTGGGCATAAAATATATTAAACACTGTAGAAATTTTATATTAGTGTTCACTTTGTATGTCATATATTTTCATGATTTTTAATATGTAAAATTACAAGCTATCGGAGATAATTTTTAGTAAAATTTAAAAAGAAAACTTCAAAATTATGTTAAAAAGGAGACACCTAAGACCTAAGTATGTGCAACAAGTTTATGTAAACCAAACAATAAGCTGACAAAATGAATGTAAATAACGAATAGAATTATTTTTAGTTTTATATGATATCAATAAAATTAAATGGCACGATTGAGAATTTGCCAGAAGCACTTATCAGAATACTACGTTAATATATTGGTGATATTGTATACTGATTGTACAGTTAATTAATCCTTTTGAATTAAACACGTTGAGTATGGACAACAAAAGGGCTCTTTTATGGGTTTTAAAAATACTCAATGATTTCCTATGGGTATATATTAAAGGAAGATGTTTTATAACTAATAATGATGACTCTTAAAATATTATTTCACCTCAAAGATAATAAAATTAGGCAATAAATTAATGAAAAACAAATACTTATTGAATCTATAATATATACAATAACATTATCAAACTTATGAATAAGTAAACACTCTTTTAGGAGTTTGATTGGTTTCAGGTGAAATAATTTTATTAGCAAAATGGACATTTCCTTTTTTTATATGGAATAAAATAGGTAATTAAAGTCTTTAGATTATAATGATGTTTACAAATAATTTATTTATTGTGTTAGTTTTTTTTTTCAAAAATTTTTTTAAGGTTTTGGAGAATGTAATAAAGTTATTCAAAAATTATAGGTTGTATATAATTTCGTATGAATAAGCAAAACAAAAAAAAATAAATAAATAATTTACGATATAATAAACTGTAATTCAAACAAACGTTGAGATTGTATATTTTTAGATATTCCGTATAATATAATTTATAATCAATAATTGCTTTAAATAAATCACTTTTAAGTAATAATTGACGAATAATTTACAACTCTGATATCTGATATTGAATATATAATTGCCAAATATAATCAAAACAATTCAGTCCTAGTAATATTTTCGATGGAAATATTTATTATAAATTATACAAATGATCATTTATTTATTGATACTGGTACATAATTTCTATAATATGGACCAAAAAATAAAAATAAAACATTATTATTAGTAAAAGTATTCTTTTATTCGGGAATCAATTATTTAAACACTTTATGTGAAGTGTTACGTTTTAATAGTTGATAAATACTAAAAATAATTATTTTTTCCACGCGCTTAGGGGCATCCGTGTGATACTTAAACTAGCAATTTTACTTGTTGTATATTATTTATTGTATATATATATACATATATATATATATATATATATATATATATATATATATATATATATATATATATATATATATATATATTTTGAATTATAATGAAAAAAAAAATAAAATACATTCGTTGAATTATGTAATGCGGTTTTATTCATTAAAAATATCACAGCGTGTTAAAAATTGATCGATAAGTTTAATGAGCACTAATTTTCTAATCAAACGAATGCTAAAAATCAGGCTATTGAAATACAATAAAAATAATCAGATCATATTCGCACAGTGAAGTAAAGAAAACTTTTAAAAACCACGAAGACAATAATAATGTAATAGATTTTTACAGTGAACAATAAAAATGACACCGATTGAGCACGCATCAAGCTGATTAGGATAAATACGTGTAGTGACGTTGACCCAATACAAATCAATGACGACCACACCCATTATTATCGTCATTTAAGAAGGTACTATAGGACAAGTACGTATAAACAAGTGATTTAAAATGGACAATATTCATGATCACGACACGTGCCCACAACTTCGCATATGATGCAAATAAGATATATAATATTATACGCCCACGCATAATAACTTAAATTTTTTACTAGCATTATATTTATTGTATGGCTTAAATCATAGTCACGTTGTCATTTCTTTGACAGCGTTGATGTTTGCACATGTCAATCTTAATAATGTTCATCGTTAGATCGTGGAATACAATGGCTGCTCATCCAAGTTTCGAATAGAAATTGAAGTTTCACTATTAAGGCGACAATTCATCACAGTTATTTATAGCTCGAGTTTATATAATTTATACTTGTGTCGCAAACATTTCATAAATATGAAATGTTTAGGCACAATGATAATATTAATAATAGTAATGATATAGGCTTACCAAAATTTGTCCAGTAAAAATGACGCGATTTTATTTTTAAAAATAAAACTTTTAAGAAGGAAGAAATATGAATGCATGTTTGATAATCGTCAATAGAGCAGATTACTACTCTTCGTGTTCTATATTTGTATAAATACATGTATTGTATGATAATCGATTAATATTCAAAAGTCAACATAAAAAAATATTGAAAAAACAATACAAACAAAAAAGGGTAATTTTAAATTGATAAAAAAAAGCAATAGCTTAAATTGTTTATTTTTATAAAATTTATCCGGTAAATATGCTTATCCAATAGTAAAACTATAAGCATAGTACGTTATTCCAATTAATATTGTATTACCGTAATTCAACTAATATAAAGGAATGATTGGCCGGTGTCCAATTTCATTACCTGTTTTAGTCGTACATACCAACCTTTGGGTTCCATTGTTTTGACTGTGTTCTAACAGGCAATTGACGCATTACACAATACTTGACATGTCCAAAACAACAAGTGGCTGGTAGTAAACTATAGTTTTCCTATGAGACTGGTTTTATGGGGCGAAACGCTGACGACTGACTCGTGCACAAGAATCGTCCAAACGAGAGGTTCAAAACTATGTTTGGTATATTATGTAAAAGTCATTAAAAAAAATTCAATGATAAGTATCATTGTATACGAAAAATAATTCTGAACGGAGATGATATGTTTGTCTAGAATATAATACAATGTTATTTAAAAAATATTGTAATAAGTATATTTTATTTGAAACGAAAAATTTAGAAAAATCGAAAATTTAAATTGTCTATCAACAAGTCAAAATATGTCAAAATACTTTGAAAACTTAACCATGTATAGAGAACGTCAATATAATGATTTGGTGAACATTTTAAGTTGTTGCGGTTTTTCGTATTTGAGTTAGAGCATTTTAAAAAAACCGATATCATTTGTCAGTCTAGAATAATATACATTATATTATATATCACATGTAATTTTATGTCAATATTCGCTGTTCAAACGCTTATAAAAAAAAATTGTGCATATGGACTATAATAATTTTTGAATGCCATTAAGAACTACTTCTGTGAAATCTTCTGTTAAATTTTCAAGTATTTTGTACGAGCCAAATTTTTTTTATCAATGATTATAAAAATAAAATGTAAAAAAATCTAATATTTTAAATGCCCATAAGTGGCTTAAAAATTAATATAATATTTTGAAAAAAATATGAGGTAAAGGAAATACCAATCTTAACAGCTGGTAGAAATTTCAAAAATCTGCGACTTATACTTTTTGAATTATAACAAATATTTTAAATCGTTAGAGAATAAATAGCTATTTTATGCAATTTCGTAAATATTTAAATTTCAAACAGTCATAACATTTTTTCCTCTACTTCCGGTAGAAATTTTTTTAAAGATTTTTGAAGAGTAGCTTATAGATAACCTAGTGTTAAAATTTTGAATCTTAAGTATGAACAGAAAAAATTTTATGAATTTTTATCTACAAAATAACTTGCAAATTTTCGCAATTTTTACTTATTTCGTATAAATTGGAACTTTGAGCACTTATAAAAAAAAATTGTGACTTACGATTTTAGATTTTATTTTATCAGTTAAGGAACAACTTATAAGAAACCTTGTATTAAATTTTCAAGATTTTCTGGCCGGCCAAAAATTTATCGTTATTTTAAAAAAAATAACTAAAAAAATTGAAAATTTCAATTGTCTATAAATAGCTCAATAAAAGAAAATTTAACGGTGTATAGAGAACGCTAATCTAAACATTTGGTGAAAATTTCAAGTATTTACATCGATTAGTTTTTGAGTAATAGCAAAATAAAAAATTTGATTTTGTCGAAAACTGGTTTTGCGTAAAAACTCCCGTTTATGCCTTAATTTTTAAGGGTTTTTCCCGGCGAAAATTTTTTATTTTTGACTCCCCAAAGTACCAACTAGATTCACTTTTCTTTCAGAAAAGTTGCTACATAAGGAAATCGAAGCATTTTGACTGCCCCAAATCGTGTCAACAGACACAAAAAAAATAAATAAAAAAAAAAAACACACATCATTGTAAAATCAATACATTCTTCACTCCATTCAAAATCTAAAATATACGTTGGAATATCAATGATCAAAAATATCAAGATCGAAAATCAATAAATGTAAACAGATGTCTAAATAGCTTGAACAGTTGATTTGTCCGAATTGTCCGGATGAATTTACAATGATAATCTGCAGTAAGTGGAAAATGTTCGAAAATTAAATAGAAAAATACGTCAAATTGAGAAAGTTGGCACTGCAAAAATAAAATTAGACAACTTCATATGAATTTTGAGGTTCATTTAATTTTTATCGAACTAAGATTAGGTGTATTCTTAGTAAATATGAATGTAAAAAGATCCTCAATAAGCATTTTTTTGTTTTTATTTTTCCAAATCTCTAAACTCCCCTCTCCTCTTGTGCACGAGCTTGGCTGATGGCCACTTGTTTGAAATTTTGATCATTTTGATATCATGTGACGTATTATGATAAAATCGATTTGTTATATTTATTAATACATTACCATATTTAGTCGTGATACACAAAATGTCCTATATTCCTATATTATCAGTTGAAAATACCAAAGGTCAGTAAAAAAAACTATATACCATTTTGATATTTTTTATCAATTCGTCCTAATTATTTAGTTTGGAAATTACCAATGAAATCAAAAATATTTTATAAATACGAAATTTTTGATTTATAATTAGTCATTTAATTTAATTCTGAATTCAAATCAAATGAATATGCAATACATTACTTAAATGTATTATTTCCTATTAATTTTATTTTCTCAACAAATTAGTATAAATTTCATAATGTTTTGAATTGAACTCTTAAATTGGTGTAATGTAGTACAAATCTTTTGTTTGCACATTTTATGTATTCATAAGACACTTTTTGGGAAATTCAAATGAATATGCAGTATATCTCATGGTATTTTCTTAGAACTTAAACTGACTCTTTATACTATCTATGAACATTTCAAATATTGTAACATTGAAATGTCAAATACATTTTAATGTTGAATGAAAAACTTATAATTTTATGACATACTTGTAGTTAAATTCCAATTTCACACGGCATTCGTATATAAAATGTTCGTATTTAAATATTTAACTTTTTAATCTCAAAATAAAATTTTAATCCAATTTGTACAATTTCAATATGTGGAATCAAATGATATTTTGCTCGATCAAAATGTGACATTCAGTCAAACCTCATAATTCTTAAAAATCAACTTTTACATCACGTGAAACTGTCAGCTAATAATTTTATTCACTAAAAATCCAAAATATCGACTGTATAAATAAACTAAAGAGGACTGCTAAGTATGTAATGCGCGGTTATGGAGATATGCTATAGTTTTGTTTTGTTTTTATGGTCACGGATTCGTTTTCCGAGCGTCAAGACGTTTTCGAGAGATGAATCCATCACACCCTTTGAATACGTATCTGAGGTTCCTAAACTGTTAAAATATAATAGCCTGATTGCTGATACTTCTAATATAATAAAAAGCTTATGGATTTCCACTTAGAACTTTTTAACAGAACTTACAAATTTTACTTTCGTACATTTATATTAAATCTAGATTTTATGTAATAATGTTTCTAATTTAAGCTTTTTTATTGCGTTTTTAACTTCGAAAAATATTTTAATCTTACATATATTATAAATACCAATTTGTAATGTTATACTGTCTATATTATATTTTTATGTACAAACTGGGTTGGGCTCGCTATTAAAATATGAAACTTAATAATATAAATTTTCATATAAGAAGTACATAATTTTCTTTTTGTACGTAGAACTTACTGAATATTAAGTTTTTTAATATATCATAAATTATTTATTTATATTTTAATTTTTTTGTGTAGTACATCAGTGGATTGATGAAAATAAATCTTAAAAGTTATTGACAACAAATAAAATGTATGAACTTTTCATTTTTAATACTTACTATTTACTTAAAAATCATGTACATGAAGACAATTAATTAAGATCAATTTTGGGTAGCAGCAATAGCCATTTTGTTATAGCATGTTATTTTTATTTACAAATAATGCATTTACCGACATTTTAATAATGAATTTCTTTGAAAAAATAGTATTCAACCACTCAATACTTTTTACTAGCTTAAGTATTTACTCAAAAATATAAATTATATTCTATCTGAATTTAAAAAATATGAAATTTATTTTAAAATAAATTTATTAATCATTCAGTAACTGTAAAATACTCAATGAATTTCTCTTGCGTTTTCAAAATAACACCGGACTAATTATAAAATTGATGTTTATATGAATTTTCATATTTATTAAATAATTAAAACCATTTTCTTAACTTTTAAATTATTAAACTGAAATTGGTGTTAAAATTATGGAGGATAAAGTGCAAATGAAACTTAAAATAACTTATTAGCTCCAAAGACAATATAAATCAAAATAATGAAAATAATAGAAATATTGAAGTTTACTTGCTTTTTATTGACATGTATATTTGAAATTATTCAAAATTAAATTTTAATAAATTAAATTTATTTCATGTATGATAAATAATTAAATTTTAGGAACTGTATTTAAAATTAATTGCTCAATAAAATTATGATATAAGTTCTGCGATATATACATCATTTTTAATATATGTAACAATGAAGAAAAAGCTTAAGTACGTCCAAATCATATAAAATTATCTACTGTAATAAAAATAAAAATATAACAAAAATATGATGTAGAATTGTTTTTCAACAATTTTAACCGGGTAAAAATAAAAAAAAGTAATATTTTAGTAATTTGAGTTTTTGATTTTCGTTTTATTAATTAAGGTAAAAATAAAAATGTTATGTCAATTTTTGTTTTTGTTTAATATTCTATGAAGTAGTAAAGGGATAGCTGATTAAATGCCACCCTATGCAGATAACTATATATAATATATATTCATAACTATAATAACTATAAATCATTAAAACTATTATTATTATTAAATTATATTATTAAATATAAATTTTATAATTATATTATTATTATTACTGTTATTATTATTATTATTATTATAACTTTTTATTATATTTATGTAAGTTACCCTCGTTAACCTTATGTTTATGTTTAAATATCAATATAAAATCATTTTAATATTCGAAATATTTGATGACAATTAAAAACAATACTTAACTGTAAATAACAAATTATAAAAGGATATTTTATAAACAAGTAATGTCTTCTTATTAGTAAGTAAATGGTTGTACATAGTAAATGTAATTTAATTTAATTTAATTTATGACATATATGATTCACAACTAACTTGTAAGATTTAATATTATCTAGTTTATTGTATCTATGAATTTAATTTTATACATTCCCTATCATTCCCAAACCATAATAATTGTTTTTATTATTTTCCATTCATCATGTTACATATATATATATATGTTGTAAATACATGATATACGTTAAAACAATGCAAGTTTAATAAATTTAGAAAAAAAAAGAACTTTATACAATTTTAATATATTTAATTATATTAAAAAAAAAATTAATTAATTATTTAATTTTGTATTATAACAATTATGTGGATTATTTTTCTGAAATAACTCACACCTATAATTTTAAATTATAAAATAAATAATTATATAACATAAATATTATAATGTGCTATATATGATCTATATTTAATTAAAATAAATGATAATAGTTTACCATGAAAAACTCATTTAAAACTGATTATATCTTTACCGTAGCTTTAGATTTAGTATCTTGAAATCAGAGCGTTTACTTACTGTTATATTTTCTTAAAACTTTTAAAATTTAAAAAATAACTTGTACAGATTTGACTAAATTAGAAAATATGTTTTCTTAGAACTATTAAAAAAGTGGAAAAAACCATTAAATGAACTGCAGTATAAAAAGATCTTTGTTGGCGAATGAGTAATACAGTAGCATTAAGTAAGTAGGGTCAAAAAACAAGTAGAGGTCTATATAAGTCTTAGCACTTAGGTATATAAAAGATAGTATTTGTTTATAAGACCATATACCTATAGTTTTATATATATATATATATATATATATATATATATATATATATATATATATATATATATTGAGATGATTAAGGTATATTTAAGGATGAAAAATATGAAGAGGACAGTTTAGAAATGTGGGTAAGACTTAAAATAAAAAAAGAAAAGATCTAATCATAGATATTATCAAACAGACCACAAGGAGTATAGTATGAAAAATGTGAAAAAAAAATATAGAAGAGTATCAGGGTTAAGATTGATGGAAGAAATAGCATAAGGGTAGAATTTGAAGTTGGGTAATTGCAAAAAAAAAATCCGTTGTTAAGGTCAAATAAAAAATACATCTTTGTAATTCATAACATTTATTTATTTTATTAACGAAATCCATAAGTCTATCATTTTTTTTTTTTTTTTTTTTTTATGTTAATAAATTATTTAAATTAACAAAACATTCCCGATTCTATGTAAGTTTTCCTCTCTTAAATAAAATATAGGATCGACAAAAGAGTTTATTTAATTTTGAAGTTCCAGTCAACAATGATGTGTTGAGATACATTTAAATTATTATATGATTATGGACGATATTTTTTTTTTATATCTTTATATTTAAGTCTTGGTTACGCAATATGAGAAACTGACATGACAGTAGGCAACTACAGTACTAGTAAACCTAAATTATAGTAGCTCAACTCGCGTCACCCGATCACACAAATGCGAGCGGATGGCTTAACAAGCTACCATCAATACAGGGCACACGTTACGAGCTGCTGCTTATGAAATAGGGGGGGGGAATGTGAGTAAAAACAAAAAATGTTGTAGTAACAGGTATGCGAGTCATTGATTAGTTTTCAGATGGTAGTAACTCATATAATGTGGCCACACGATGCGAGTGCCTGAACTGTAATAACTGGCTAGACAATTTAGTGGTCCTTATTTCATGTGTACACGTTTTCACGTATTTACATGAAATTAACATTCGAAATTATTAAACCGTGTTTTTATTAAATTCGTATATACGTATAATTAATTCGCTTGTACACGTGTATTCACGTATATATTCACGTGTTAAAAAGTTTCATTACTTACTTTTTCGTTGTAACATAAAATTATTAGATTTATCACAGGGTTGAGGAATAATTATTTTCGTACATATATACAACAATAAATTATAATAAATATTAATATTATTGATAAACGTTTTTATCGATGATGTTATTGATAAATATTTTTTGGCCAATATTACAATTGTTGATTATTTTTCTTTCCTAAATTTCCACCGATCAAATGGATTTAAATCAAACTTCTTATAATGTAAGAAAAGATAACCTCTGATGACTAAATCTAGAACGCTCCTGCTTAAAATCAACAAATAAGTATAATGTCGAATATTAAAATTACTTGTTTATAAAATATATAATTTTTAGGTATGAAGAATTCAGTATTCAAGTGTAAAAATACTGTTATAAATAATTAAATTGTTTTGAAATATTCCCTTTTCACCGTACTTTCGAGTAAATTTTCCAAAGAAATAAATAATTACAAAAAAAAAAAAAAAAATGGTGTTGTTGAGCCCTTCAAATTTTATTTAATGCTTTTCAATGAAGATAATATTAGATGTTTATATTGAATTAATAATCTACATTATATTCTAATTACATCGATATGGCTGTTGTGTCGTTATATATTAATACTTTAGACATAAATATTATGGACTGTTAATAATAATGTTTATATCCCATTACATTTACTTTTGAAAAACATGACGTACATAATATTTAAATTACATCTTTATAATAATAACAATATGTTTTCTATTTAAATTTTTTATATGAAATTTAACGTATTATGCTATTGTAATTCATTTTAACACTCGAAGTTTACCAAGAATTTGACTAGTGTACAAAATTATGTAGTTTGTTAAACAAAAGTATTTGGTTGGGTTTTATTAAAGCAGGCACAGCAAACCTTTAGCTAGATGATCCGGTGATGTACACTTCATAGATTCGGCCGCGGCGTGTGAAAGTAGGTGATGTCCTACAATATGGCCGGCGCAAGATGACCAATGGCTGCGCCTGCGCGCACATTACCGACATAATAAGGTGTCCATTCGACGAGTCTCTAATCCCAGTGTTCAAGCCGACAATAAGAAGATCACAAAACACGCAGTACATATATTTATGTATTCTTCAAAAAATTATTTCTTTGTATTTTGTATTAAATTACATTTATTTAATATTGATATAACAGAGCGACTGGAGAATGCAAAACATGATGTCCGTACTAAATAAACAAATTATATTTGCACTACTTAACGATGTTCCGTGGATGTATTATATAATTATTTGATAATAGTTCATACAAACTTCAATCGACGTAGAATATTTTATGGTATCGACTTGTTAGTGATTGTATTTCACTGGTTGAAGTTAATCATTTTCATCATTATAATGCAGTGAACACGGTAGTCACATTTTTCAGTGATTGTAATAAAAAAAAAAAAAAGGTTTTACTGTCAACCATTTCGATGAAAAGAAGTACGTATAACTGCATTGCTAATGGTATCGTAAAACAACAAAAGCCATATCGCGTAGGTATGTCGTAATAATGTTAACAAAAAAAAAAAAAAAAAAAGACTTGAAAGAAAGTGAACCGGAAACGATTTTTGCTGGGTTCACTACAACACGCACTTTCATTAAAATTTTTCGGTTTAAAAAAAGTCACCGCAGCAGTCGTAAAACCGTGTGACAAAATGATTGTCGTTGTCCCTATATAATATCAGCAAGTTATTATACACTTTTGTGTTGGTAAATTTTAAAACCACGGGTACATCATAAAGTCATTTTTACTGTCAAGGGACACCCAGAACAAAAATGATTAATTTTTTTAAGCCTTCATCCATAAAACGAGTGAATAAAAAATAAAAACAAACATGTAAGTTGTTGCTCGATGCTGTTTTTATAAGCTCTTACGTATATGCAGTATGTGCAAATGTGTGTGTATGATGACGAAGGAGAGAGAATTTGTATTGTTTAGTTTCATCCTTAGCCTCCTACATTTTAATCCGAATGGGATTACTGCAATATGCAAGGGCAGTGAGCCGTATCAATATTTTCTATACGCATTTTCCTTTCCATCTCTCTATCTATAACGTATACACACATATAGCGCACATACATTCATGTGTATACTCGTATATACTCAATGCACATACGTTTGTTTTATTTTCCAATGAAATTGCCGCCGATCGAGACAAATAACCCTGCAATATATGTATAACACATAATGACTGTTAAGGATAAACTGTTTTACACATTATAATTAAATTATATTGTATTTAATCTAATATCGTTTAATAGATACATACTTGTATATATGTGTGTGTGTATGTGTGTATACATTACTTTATATATGCTGGCAACGTTAAGCTCGACGGTGGTTTACACAATGGTATAAAGACAATAAAAAATAATCTGAAAGAGGATAATCCTCAGTGTATACATTGAAAATTGGTATATTCAAAAAGTGGAATTATTTTCGGATAACGACATATCTATCCGCGCATGCAATGCGTCGTTTCCGATATTATTCTTTCGTGTCTTTTTTTTCGGCTCTGTTTTTTTTTCTCATCGGAGATTTTAAACACCATCGACATTATTGCCAACGTTGTTAGGAACTCTGAAATTCATCTATTGGCACAGTGGTACGATCATTACTGAGGGTGAGCTGGTTTAACGTCCTAAATGACGTCGAAAAATGAGTTTGGATCCCTCACTCGAATACACTATATATATATTTATATGACAAAAAGAGAGACACGAATATAGGGACATCGTCCCATAATGGATGTAAATATTTCGAGCGTACGTTATTGACCCAATTTCTATTGTAAATGGGTGTTATAGTAAGAATAGTTAAAATCATTCGACCATGTATCGTACGTACATGTATTATGCGTACGCATTCTATTCTATTCATGGTTCATATTGAATTTGTGCACAACAAAATAAAATAAATTATATTAATATTTAAAATACAAAGTATCGAGATGATTTTTGACGAAAGTATTCGAATTTTTGTAATTATTATCCTTGTTTGTCGAACAAATTTTTTTTTTTAATTTTTAAATGGAAACGGAAAGTTGTTATTGTTATATAGTTTAATATTTATATATTTTAATAGAGATTTATAATAAATTAAATTAAATATTTTGTTTTCTAATATTGAATGATAAAATGTGCAATAAAAATTTTAAAGTTAAAATAGTAAAACGAAAAATAGTACCTAGCTGTATATAAGTATTAACATAAGTCACGCAGGAGTTTATATTTTATATCTATATTTACTTATTGAATTTTTTTCCTAAAAATATGATATAACTAAATCCAAACCAAGAAAAATATTTCTTTAGATCGTTTTACTTGGGTATTTTTTTGGTTAAAAATCTTAATTCATATTGTATAATAATTAAATCTCAAGCTATTTATTTGAGCTTTCCTTATATTTTTAATCAGGTTTTTTGTAAAGAATTGTTTTATCATTATTATTGACGCTATAAATTAGAAATTTTATCAATTTAAGAACTATTAAGAATATAATTAAAATATTAATTTACTTTTTAAAAACAATGAAGTATAGAAAAGGAAATTTTATAGTTAATAAAAAAATGTAAATTAACAGTGTTGGGAATAGATAACTAATAATTTATCTAGATAAAGATAAAGATGACTATACTAATTCTTATCTAGATACAGATAAAGATAGTTATACTAAATTTCATCTAGATAAAGATAAAAATAAGTACATTTTTATCTAGATAAATATGAGATAATTTCATGTTTAATTTTGAAAATATTCAGGATACCACAGCCTACAGATATTAGGTAAAAAATTCATAATTAAAAATATTTTAAAATAAATATCATTTTTTAAACTCATTTCAAACATTAATAAACATAAAATATAAAATAAGTTTTTTTTTTGAAAAAAACTTCATAAGAAGATGCCAAATCATTCTCTAACTTAATAATAAAAAAATCTTAGATTTGAAAAATAAAATAACAATACATTTCTGTCTTTTTTTATCAAATTTCAAACATTTTGAAAATAAACATATAATATAGGTAAAGAGTTATTTTTTTTTAAATAAACTTCATAAGAAGGTTGTCATCTTGCCAGTTATTATCTGTGTAATAGGTATATAGATGTACAGAAAAATGTAAAAATGAAAATATAAAAACATTTTAAATTTTAAAATTTTATTTTTATTCTATTTAAATAAATTATCTAGATTGGTACTCATAGACAACAAGATTCTTATCTAGATGAAGATAAAGATAACTGAGTATAAATTTATCTAGATAAGATAAAATATAAATAATTTTTATCTAGATAACTTATCTAGATACATTTATTTAGATATTTCCCAACACTGTAAATTAATGAAGAAAATACGTTTGATCAAATAAATAACAAAAAATATACTGTGTGCTATTTGTGTATACTTTTATCATATATTGTTATTATTTTCAAAGAGTCGCATGTTTTTTCTATTATGTTATGTATTGCAAATGCAATTCACATTTTATTTAATGACGTGGAATTATTTAAATTTAATTTATATAAATTGTAAGTTATTTTTATAATAATAATTACTCTGCAAACAGTTGTATGTTGTATAAAACTTAAGTTACAATTTAGAACTCAAAAATATACTTGCTATGTATTTCTATAAATAAAAATAAAACTAGACATTCACACATAAATAATAATGAATTACGTGCATAAAAATAAGTTTTGTTTGGAAAAGTTTTTAAACATTACATCACATTTTTAAAGCATCATCGAAATATAAAATCGTAAAAAATAATATAATAGGAAAATGGTATTTATTTAAAAATACATTGTGCTCTTATATTCATTTTTATTTTGATAAAGTTATTAATTTGGATATTTTAATTTTTAGGTAAGATTTACGATTCAGCTACATTCAAAAAACACACAGTGAAGACTGAAGGATTAAGGAATTCAGTTAGTAATTGCAATAGTTAATTTATAAGTGTATTTATTAAATCAATAATAATTACAGTTATACATTTTAGAATTACTAGAAATTATGTATTATACTAAAATTATATTGTCGTATAGTAAATATTGTAAAAATAATTAAAATAGTTATTTAATATAATTGTGTTTACAAAAAATGATTAGCATAGATTATAATAGAAAGGTACAGTGGCTTAACCAATGAAGGAGTGTTAACTAGTTTACCCCCACCCTCAATCTCAAAATATTTATAAAATATAAAACATAGGTATAATATTATATCATTTTATCACTAAAACATTTTCACAGATTCAATAAACTAAATAATAACACATTTTTTATTTTAACTCAACTTTAATTGACTTATTGAAATTAAAAAGTTTGTATTTATGTAGGAAAAAATTTAAAGCCCCTCAAAATATTTTTCTATTCGTAATATTGGGAATGTGTATAAATAAAGGCGCAAGATAATTACAATTAAGTATACAATATTAATAGTTACAATGACGATTACCAGGTTAACAGGTTAACACAAAAATGTTCAAATATAAATCAATCGTGAGGACATAAATTATGAAAGTATTTTGTCTGTACCATTTTTAGTATTCCCGTGATAATAATAATAATAAGTTCCTACGAGTTATGCAGAAGTATTTTTATGAGTATTTCTATAGTTTTTGTCAGCCTCATGTGATCTTTTTTATTATACAACAGTTTAAATTTTCATATACAGTTAAATATTTTAGTATAAGTACAAGCTATGAAAATAATATAATTAACTGTCATTATTTATATATTTCTTTTTGAAATTATTACACTGATTGTTATATGATTATTGTTATATGAAACGGAAACAAAAGTTACCTGCAAATCTTATTAAAAACTAATATTTATAATATTGAACACTATCAGATTGACATTTTTATTCGTAATTAATGCAGAGCTATAGAGCTACAGTATAATTTACTGTAGATGATCAGATAGATTTGATAAGATAATTTATAGTGTAAGGGTTCTATTTTTTTTTTTAAAAAAAAAAGGCGAAAAACTTCTTTTAATACATTATACTGTGTATATTTTATTAAAAATAGAAAATAATACAAGTTTTATAAGTATTCAATACCTATGAAAAGTTTTTGCTTTTTTTTATTAACCTTTTTTTTTTTTTGGTAACTTAATTTATTTAATGAAATGCTCACATTGATGGTTAACTTATAGTATATACGTTTTACATTTTATAGTAACATAATGTTTAATGTATAAAATTACATTATTTTATGGTATTTTATGAATTCGTTTAAAAGAAATACTCAAATAATACCCAATTTTTTTAAGTTTGTGTAATACATTAATGGTATTTATCTAAATATATGAAATCCAAATTTTTAAATTTTTTTTTATTTTTAGAGATTTATAGTTTTTAAAACTATTTAATACTTTTATTTAGCCAGATGTTATTTTTTATAATATAGAATAAATCTATGATTATTTTGAAACTTAAAAATAAATAATAAATGATTAAGTGCAAATGATATTATAAAGATTGGTATGATAACAATGTGAGGATATATGAAAACAGAAGTAGTATGAAATAATAAATAATTTATTCGATAATTCGAGTATAATTTCAAAGAGAAATATTTAATGTATATTATAATGGAATAATTAAAAAAGCTGTCTTGATTTCGTCCGTAATGAAATCAGAAGTAAACAAATCCCTTAAGGTAATTTCAAAAGTAGTCTTACTAACCACAGTCAAGAATACATGGCTTTTGAGTTTGTTGTGTATATGTATAGCAATAAATAAAATGTATAAAAATAACCATTATAATGAACTCGACAGATTCAAACAAAATTTCATATTCAGTATTAGAAACATGCTTATTACCATAATTTTACTTTCAGTTCATATTTTTTCGTTGAAACGTTATTCTAAGATTCCATTTTATCACTCAAAATTTTTACACAGAACCAGACTAAATATAAAAATATAAAAATGTAAAATATAAAATGTAAATTATAAAAATAATATACTTTATTTGAATATTTTAAAGCGTTTCAGAAAAAAATAATCTTACGTAAAAATAGATCAACTTAAATGTTGTTCACTAAAGAAATCGATTACATAATCATTAAAATGATTAGTAAAAAATTGCCGTTTTACCAAATACTTCGTACTAACTGATATTAACTATTACACTACAGTGATCATAAGACGTTAGTGGTACGATAATACCGGAGTAGTTACTAATAGGAAGATGCATCATGAAACAGGATGTCGTTACATTCGATTTTTGCTGTTATCGGTTAGGGGCTACGTACCCAATGATGTACTATATCATATCATATATTTATATAGAAATCAAAAAATAATATACATTTACAAATTATGTGATTTGTTGTTAATATTTTTGTTTGTAATGTCAGTTACAGTATTATACTTATAAGTTGTTTAGAAATACGTGATTAAATTTTTAAATATTTTTAGGTTTTTTATTTTATAAGATGTCACATACACGTATAAAATGTTTATTATTTTACTAAATTAATTTCTTAAACACTTAACAAGCCAATAAACAGTAAATGTACTTAAGAATATATTATAAATATAATTTAATATTTTGAATATCTCGAAGTACGTCATGTAATTTTAATGAAAAAAATTCGATTTTCTTTTAAATAGTAAGATATGTATACATTTTAGATTCTGAACTGAGTGAAGAATGTATTGATTTTACAATGATGTGTGGTTTTTTTTTTTTATTTATTTTTTTTGTGTCTGATGACATGATTTGGGGCAGTAAAAATGCTTCGATTTCCTTATGTAGCAACTTTTCTGAAAGGAAAGTGAATCTTGTTGGTACTTTGGGGAGTCAAAAGTAAAAAAATTCCAATATTTTTTAAATGCGACGGGAAAAACCCTAAAAAAATAAGGGAAAAACGGGAGTTTTTACGCAAAACCAGTTTTCGACAAAATCAAATTTATATTTTGCTTTAACTCAAAAACTAATCGATGTAAATACTTGAAATTTTCACCAAATGTTAAGATTAGCGTTCTCTATATATCGTTAAATTTTCAAAGTATTTTGACTTTTATTGAGCTATAAATAGACAATTGAAATTTTTTTTTTTTTTTTAAATAACGATAAAATTTTTTTGGCTGCCCAGAAAATCTTGAAAATTTAATACAAGGTTTCTTATAAGTTGTTCCTTAACTGATAAAAAAAAATCTAAAATCGTAAGTCACAATTTTTTTTTATAAGTGCTCAAAGTTTCAATTTATACGAAATATGTAAAAATCACGATAATTTGCAAGTTATTTTGTAGATAAAAATTCATAAAATTTTTTCTGTTCATACTTAAGGTTCAAAATGTTAACACTAGGTTATCTATAAGCTACTCTTCAAAAATCTTTAAAAAAATTTCTACCGGAATTAGAGGAAAAAATTTTATGACTGTTTGAAATTTAAATATTTACGAAATTGCATAAAATAGCGATTTATTCTCAAACGATTTTAAATATTTTTTATAATTCAAAAAGTATAAGTCGCAGATTTTTGAAATTTTTACCAGCTGTTAAGATTGACATTTCCTTTATGTCATATTTTTTTCAAAATATTATATTGATTTTTAAGCCACTTATTGGAATTTAAAATATTCGATTGTTTTACATTTTTTTTTTATAATCGATTATAAAAAAAATTTGGCTCCTACAAAATACTTGAAAATGTAATAGAAGATTCCACAGAAGTAGTTCTTAATGTCATTTTAAAATTATTAAAATCCATAGGCATAATTTTTTTTATAAGCGTTCGAACAGCGAATATTGACATAAAATTACATGAAAAATATAATATAATGTATAATATTCTAGACTGACAAATGATATCGGTTTTTTTAAAATGCTCTAACTCAAAAACGAAAAACCGCAACAACTTGAAATTTTCATCAAATTTTTTTATTGATGTTCTCTATACATGGTTAAGTTTTCAAAGTATTTTGACATATTTTGACATATTTTGACTTATTTATAGACAATTTAAATTTTCGATTTTTCTAAATTTTTCGTTTCAAATAAAATATACTTATTACAATATTTATAAATAACATTGTATTATATTCTAGACAAACATATCATCTCCGTTCAGAACCGTTTTTCGTATACAATGATACCTATCATTGAATTCAAATTTAACAAATCCATTATAATGACCTATGAAGAGTCGCACTTTACCCCCGAGTGTACAGCAGAGCGAGGCCCATCCGGTTTTTTTCATTGTTATTATTTGGAATTATTTAAAAGTCTGTGATATTTTCCAGTAGATAGTCAATAATATTGGATATTTTTTTCATTCTATAACAGTTACGAATTATGGACAATATGCATAAACCGATAGTCAACTTCACAGAAAATTAAAATGGACATTTAAGCGATGTAATTTTTATATCTATAGACTTCTTAATTTGTATTAAATACACCTGGTTTCAATTTTGTCTAACAAAATGTTTGGTTCATAAGCTTAGATTACAATTCGTCGGATCCCACTGCCGCACCCGTAAAGCACAATATCAAAATAAAATGTGTACTTATGACCCGTATTATGTGTACATACAAATAATTTGAATTCAGAAACCGAGGTCGACAGAGTTAAGAAAATTTAATGTTGTTTTGTATTGAACTTGAAATTTTATAATAAAAAATATTCAGTTGTCAGTTGAAAATTATAAAATTGGCTATACGTGAGTTGCGGCCCGACATGTCATTTACGTGTTGAAGACCGGTGAATTGCGGCCCGGGAATTTTATTTATTTTCAATTTTGTGCCGGCAGTATCGGCAGTATCCCATCTAAAGTAGATAACATAACGTCAATAGTTCAAACGAAAAATATTACGTTTGAAAATAGTGAAAAATTAAAACCAATTATTCTCTACGAAGGCTACAAATTTCGTTTCCACAAAACACTAAAAAACGATGTACAGCGATGACCTTGCAGTGTCAAAAGTTGTAAGTGCTTTTTAAAATTATCTCCTTCAAATAAAATAGTTGACAGTAAAACAAATTTTTGGAGACGACTCAGCCAACCTCCTCGTTGTGTCTTCTGGGTAACGCTGATAGGCTGATATGAAGTGATAAATAAAATGTGAAATGTGGCCGCAACTCGTACGTCTGTTTTATAAACACGGGCCGCAATTCGTACGTTATTTAGGGATCGGGCCGCAACTCACCAACACCGATAAAATTTTGTTATTAAGGGGATTGGAAGCGTCGATTTTCTGTCTTTGTCTAATACACGTGAAACATAGGATTATATACGTGTTCTATTTCCAACGTACTGATTGATATAATAAAGCGATAAGAATTCTGAAAACAGATTTGCATTTGTCGTCAAGTCTATTTGAGATCGACTTTCCCACATTTTTTATATTACCCTCCTAAAATCCTAAAAACGATATATTAAAAAAGAGTAATTAAAAAATTGACATATTTCAATTTTTGGAAAAGTTTTAATCAAAAAATCAAAAATGTGGGAAAGTCGATCTCAAGTAGACTTGACGACAAATTCAAATCTGTTCTCAGAATTCTTATCGCTTTATTATATCAATCGGTACATAGGAAATAGAACAAGTCTATAATTTTATGTTTCACGTGTGTTAGACAAAGACAGAAAATCGCCGCTTCCGATCCCCTTAATATAATTTGAAAATATCTGATTGATCACTTTTTTTATGGTTATTATTACAGTTGCAATCATAATTGACAAGATTAAGTTTATTAAGATTAACAAATACACTCGAACGACAATATTCAGATAAGAAAAATCTTTGTTAAATTTAATGCCATGTTCCATGCTCGTTTGTTCGAAATTCTCATAATAGTTAATGGTTTTAAAATTACTTTTTCCTACACACGTGTACTGTTAAATACTCACTAATTAAGCAATGTCGACAAAATTACACAAATATCAGCTAATTTTAACAACGGAAAGTACACAGTATGGTAATAAATAATAATGAATATCGTAATGTCGTTTTTATGTGATCAATATTGTTATTGATAGTTCATTCAACGGAGAAAAATATTTACGATTTTTTTTTCTTTTCCATTTTAATATTCTTATTGATTTGTTTTTTTTTTAATGATATAATAATAAAAAAAATATTTTATCACTTTTTATAACTTAGCTGCACACAATATTTAATATATCATCTAACATATATATTTAACAAAATTAACAGATTTTATGATAGGTACTTAAAACGTACTGGTACTAATCCTATATCTGGTTTTAACTTATTTTTGTTAAATTTTTTAATTATCATTCGAAAAAATATTCGAATTGTTTCTTTTTTTTAATTTTATTTACAATTGATGTAAATTATCATTTTTAGCTATATTAAAAAATGGAATTGAATAATATATTCATAAAAACTTATGAATATACGCATTTACTCATCGTACAATCTAGTTATGAAATTTTTAAAAATAACGGACTTTTTTTTACGCAACTGCTTATCTGTTATAACGTCATTCATGTCGTTTTTTTTTTTTTTTTAGTGAATTGTACACTTATAACATATAATAGTCGTTCATATTGAAATTTTCTTATGCCTAATGTTTAAAAAAACCTTTTTATAAAATGACATCTAGCGCATGCATTTATTACGCTCTTAATAAGTGGAGTACGAGTAGGATTATCTGATTACCCCGTAATTAATTCAACAAATATGAAAAAATTTAAAATACGCTATAAAAATGAAAATAATAACTAAAAAGTTTTTGTAGTAGACTTTCTAAAAAATTGGAACAATCATTGAAATATATTCGTTTAATGTTACTTAGCTTGACAAAAAAACCTAAAATAAATGTTGAGGTATTATGAAAAAAAAATAAAAATTATTCCGTTATAACCGCACATCATGTTACACGACCGAACGACCGAAACGTAGTTTTATATTTTCCAGCAATTTATTCATGTCTGTACTTATAACTGTGATCTAACAGTAGGTTTTCACGACAATAGTTACGTCTTGTGTCATTCGTGATGTACAATATTCGTACTAATAATAAACTTCAGCATAATATGATGTTATTTAATTTCGATAAACATGCCTCATAAATATGATCACACATAGAAGATTTATTTATATTATTATTTTTCTGTGTATGTGTACGTGTGTGTGTGAGTACGTCATATCATATCTTTACAAATTGTATTATTATATTATGTAATTGTATTATAATTTTACTGTTTTTCAAATAAAAACTGTACTTTCCAATTTAATCTCAAGCCTGTCATATAATTTTAAAATAACATAGAAATCCTGTAGTTATCACCGGTGATCACACTTTCGGCACGGAAAGAATATAAAATTTACGATAAAAACATCTAAAACTAAACTATAGCAGCATCCGTTGTTTAATGATAAAATAATATTCTCTTTCCGTCATTCTCAACAAAACGTTCGCGAAAAATACACTTTCAACTGTGTCGTACTATCTTATGTTTGATGGAAGAACTTAATATTCGAAAGAGGTAGTCGAGTAATCTACAATGACTAAGTAGAATTAATTGAATTAAATTCCATTTATATCACAATCATCCCTAGTATAACTACAGATATTATCTCCAATGGTATAATAATTCTAATGACTTCTCTTTCCAAGCTAACCAAAATAATTAATTGAATTTGATATCTTATCAGCAGATTCCAGAAAGGTTGAGAAGGCATTTTAACAAATTCAAGGTGTTAACTAATGTCGGATAAAGTCCATATTTTTATGTAATTTTCTTTCATTAATTCACATTATTATTTATATATTTTATTTGTACACCTATTGTTATGCTTAAAACTGTCTACATTTTATGAGTATCACGAAAACATATTTAAGTAAAAACACTATTAAAAACCACAAAATCTGAAAAACTTATATTTGTGAGTATTTTTAACTCCAGAAATTGCTTCTTGAAAATCAACTTGAACCTCCCCGTCTATAGCGCATATAATTCATCTGTATAGCAATAAAAACAAAAACAGCCCCGTTTTCAAATGAAATATTATGATTAAATGCGTAGTGGTAGTTCTAACTTGAACAAAATGTATATTTTAAACATCTTAAAACTCCCAAATAGTTCATCTGAAATATAACGAAAATTATATGAAAATTATTTTTTTCTAGAAATGGATTAAAGAAAATAACTGTTTACGTTAAAAAGTACATGAAACCGTTGATTTTATTATACTTAATTAATTAAAAAAAAAAATAAATAAATAAATATTTAGTATATATATATTGTATAATTTTGAAACACTTAATTAACTTATTTAAATAAAATATTCGAATAAATATGAAAATAATTTAAATATTTGTGTCACAATTATTAAAATTTCCTTACACTTAAAAAGTGTTAATAATTTGGTTAATTCTACACTGAATTTCTTTTTGTTGTGCTTACACTCATTTATAAAACTATGATTGCTAACCATCGAATTGAAATAAGCATATTGTAGTATGTATATGCAATTTGTATTAAAGCTGGTAAATTACTGATATATTCCTATAAACTATATTTTATTTCGATAAAATATCTCGTAAGTAACCACTTTCAAGGTTAAGTTGAGATTAAGAGGTGAAATTTATTTTATACTAGAAACGGATATACTCGTATTGTTTAGATGAAATGTATTGCATCCAATGATTTAATAAAATTAATATATGCATTACCATGCAGGTATAAATGATTATAAAAGGATCTCGGTGGCGTTGCCAGAGAAGAACTTGCCGAAAAAAAAAGGCATAAGAACCAACAATTGGCTGAGTGGTTCAAGATTACCAATACATAAAATAGTATATTACATATACTGCTGGGCTTATGAAATGACCTCTGTATCGTATTGTAAACGTTTCAATTTCTATTTACATTTTAAATAGTGTAGCCGCGTTCGTAATTGGCGGGGCGATAAAATTTTTCGTTCCCTTGGCGGGGCGATAACAGACCAGTACCCATTAACTTTATTATATATACTAATTGTATACACACAATTTTTTATTTTAAATAGTTGTTTGCCTTTAGAACATACTGTGTTGGTACTATCGGCTATAATTTTAATGTCACACATTTTAATTAATGTTATTTGTTTAATTATTGTGACACATAACACAGAAATTCTGAAATTAATTATGTGATTACCAGATTATTTTTTCTACAGACAATTAAGCTGTGACACGTATTGTATTACTTAAAATACTTTATTCTTATTACGACATGAGGTGGTAAAATATTTAATTTTGTTGACATTTCTAGTAAACTAGAATTGTACAAGAATTGTTAGAAATCAGTCTGTTAAGAAAATACATTACATGTATTATGTTACTAATGATGACTGATATGTGCAATGGTTGTCATTAGACTTTGATATGTCAGATTATGATGTAAGAACAATTTTAAATAACAAGTATTTTATATTCACTAAATGTTTACAAATACAAACAGATAGCTTAGATAGATACATACGTGAACTTTAATTTAATTGTATAGATTTAAACCTTTTCGGATCAGCTTTACCTGTATAAGCGATAAACAACATGATGTATTCATTACACTTCTTCAATTTTACCCAGAACTCAGTAATGAAAATATTAGATGATATTTATTCACTATATGTACTGAATTGAAAATTAGATTTAATTTAGAACAAATGTATACCGTATTTCTCTATTATAATTAACATTTTTTCTGAAGTGAATCATTGTAATAAACTATTAGTGTTAATAGAATGTTTGTATTTTGTTAAAAAAAAAAATAAATAATGTACTTATAGCCGCTGTGATTAAGAAATATCAAAATTAATTCACATATTTTTATGAAAATATACTTTATTTTTGGTTATTTTTAGATTTTGAAGCAATGCATTTTTACAGTCATGATATGTTTACCATAATTTTATATTCGTCAAACCTACTATTTTTATATTCTCGTTGGGCAATCTAAACTGTGATTATTGTTAGGTATACATTTTCAAAGAAAATATATTTTTTAAGAAAGTTCATCTAGTATCACTTTTATGGTTATTTAATTACGTATATTTTAAGTTTAGACTGGTTAAATAAAAATGTATTGGTTATTTATTTATTTTATTTTTTGGTATTTATTGGTTAATTTAGGTAAGACAAGGTCATAGTAAAAATACTCTTCTCCGTTACACTTTTTAAAATTGTACAGCCAATGATCGGTGCGCAAATTCTGGTTTCGGTTTATCTTCTAAGGTCTTAAAATTATTTTGGAGTTGAAACCGTTTGAATAATTTGAAAAGGTTGATTGAAGACAAGGTCGGAGCATAAAACCGGTACAAATATTGGCCATCGGCTGGTGTATTATCACTTGTTTTGTATCACCTGCGATTATAATTTTCTTCATATTTTCGCCGATAATTTAGCCACAGGGACGATGGTCGATCCCCTTCATTTTGGGTAGTAATTCCCTTGTCTATTGGTCCTATTGTCTTTTCTTTGGGATTACCAGGTGGACAGTGCACTGACCGATAAGTAAGGATTATCCGAACTAAAGGTGCGTATCGCATTGCGTATTCGCCAGTTGTCACGACTCAAGCTTTGAGTACGGTCGTGTGTGCTTTCAGTAATGATTGCCCCGTAACAAATGGTAAGCAACTAAATCAAATATTGACTAACTCTTTAAAAAATTGACTGGAGTACTTATTTTAAATCTTTATTTATTTTAATTTTAAAAATAACAGTGCTTAAGTATAATTGAAAATAAATTCTATAAAAAAATATGGAATGGATTTTTGTTTTGCGTTATAAAATTATAAATAATAATAAGCCACAATTTGTATTGCCTTGTCTGAGATTTAATGTGTCAATAGTTCTTCCTTTCTATACTTAATCGGTAGTAATGGGCATGCAAGCAAATGGTCTATATTCTGCTCCCTCTTTTATTCCCAATATTTTCATATTACTCGCCGTCCTTCCAGTTTGGGTTTGTAATATATTTAGTGTCTTCCATACCGAACATGGTAAATTACTTCCGGTTGGTAAGTTTTCCTCCGGATCCTTCCATAGCTGTGAATTATGCCCCTTCATTACCTTCTTCCATAGATCTATTTCGATACTTCAGGTGTTTGTGATAGGCTAATTGTTGTCTTCAAAAAGTATTTTCCTCGATTTAAGTCAGTTCCCCGTGAATTTACCTTTATATAAAGGATGTCTTATATCTGATTCTTGTTTTGTTTTCTCTACTCTTTCTGCCACCTCTCACCTTATGGGTTATGCCTGTTATGTTAGAATGTGCTATCCCACATAGTTCTTATACTTTCTGAATTGGGGTTGGTCTCAAGCACCCTGTTATTAATTGGTTAGTTGAATTTAGAGCCTCAAATATCTTTTTGGAATGTGCTTTACATGCAGCACAAGCATATATACCCGTAGATTAACATAACAATAAAACTGTCAATTCTATACAATAATAATCTATTAAAATTTTGATAAAGTTATTAATATTTTGAAAAAAATCGGTCTGAACATATATTGCAAATTATATATTAATTATAATAATAACTATGAAACGGAAATAGTAAATTATTCTATATAATGATTTTGATTTGTTTAACAACTTCGTTCTTTATAGTTATGAGTTTAAAAATGAAACTTTATTTTGCATATTTAAATGGTTTTGCTGTAAAGTTCAATTTTTTTTGTTTATATTAAGTTATAATTTATGCGTATTAAATGTATTGTTATAGATGGTAACTCACAATAATATACTTATATTTTCCCTCTGCTAAGAATCCTTATGTGCTTGTACATTAATGGTGATAAACCTTAATTTTATAATATTATATAATTTCTGTTTTAATGATTGCATTCAAATAATAGTATATATATTATTACTTTCAAGCCATTTAAAGAACTAAGTATATTTTAAAATGTAACTATTATAGAGAATATGAAATTTCCTATGAATCAAAATATTTAGAAGGCATTCGAGGACAAGAATTTCAAAATAAATTCGTTTTATTTAAAATTGTGTAAATATATATATCTTTATTATGTTTGCTATAATACATACTGCTTGCTGTATTTAAGATTAAACATATTTCATTTGCTTTGTATATTAATATTTTACACGTATTAAATAGTTATATTTCATACTAAAGCCCTAGGGAATAAAAGTAATATTTATATCTTATTTATAAATTAGTCTAACCATGTAAACTGTAGGTTGAATTATGTAAGATAATTCATGTATATTTGCAACTTTTTCTTTGAAAATAGTTTCGTGAAGTATATATAATGATATAACTAAATACTTAGATGGGCATATGTGCAGCGGCGTCCTCAGACGAATGCGGCAGTCGCCCCCGAGATATTTTTTTCTTTGTATGTTTGTTATTTATTATTTATATGAAACTAGGAAAATACATAAAAGTACACCGTAAAATCATGTATGAAGTTTGCCCTCGTCCTATTAAAGGGTCTAAGGACTCAACTGCTTTTACGTAATAGATTGGATCCACGATACCTTTTATGTTTCAAATTATATACCTACAACTTACTCGTGTATACCTGGAATTCGGAAACACACATTTAACTTAGCCAACTTAAATGATTGTGATCACGACCTTTCTTGATTGAAATTCGAACGAAAAACTTATACGGAAAAGTAGTTCGTTAAATTTCATAATATTGACGTAAAGAATATCAGACGATAATAAAAAAATCAAATTAACTAGGAATAATTTTTCTAAAATTCGTGATGCTCTAATATTTTAGCGTAAGCAATTTTTTTTTTGTTTCTTTCGAATATTTAATAAATCATAACTCGTTTTGCTGTAAACATTTACATCTTGTATAAAACGAAATAATGAAAAATTACTTAATTAATAATAATAATAAAAAATAAAAAAAAATAGAACGACGAAAAACTTCCGTTCGTTTGTCCGTTTAAAAAAAAAAAATTTAACTTAGCCTTGAGTGTATAACGAGGCCATTCCAATTAATATAGAATAGATTTCTTAAAAAAATAACTTTTCCTTTTAAAATGAACCTGCCTAAAACTTTTTAATGAGTAATTTTTCTTCTACATTGTCTTTTAATTACAATGTGAAGTAAACAAAAATAACTCTAAATTTAGTGCAAATAACACTTTTTTCTTACATCCAATTGCTCTATAATTGTTTTTAATTGGTCAAAAACAATATATCCTAGATCATAGATTGATATAATTTTGATTAAATAGTAAGATTTTATACTATTAAAACAAAAAAAAAAAAAATAAAGAAACATTACTCTTATATTTGTACAAATTATTAACTATTTTAATGAAGTTTTTTACAGTTAATGTATACATCATTGTAATAGGCTCAATTACTATACAATAAGCTTCATTTTTAAATACAAAAGGTTATGACATTATCTATGACACTGTTATATTATATTGTTTGTAGTACATATTACCATATTTACTTATTGTGTTTTTATTAATACAGATTGTAAATTTTTATTTTCAAAAAAAAAAAAAATGTAAAAGCTAATATCATTTTTTCATTTATTTATCTTGTTCATTATTCTAATACGCTTCATGAATGTACATTTAATATTGAAAATTATTTACATCGACAGTCATGAGTAGGTCGTGGATATTTATGTAAACACATAATTTTATTGAATGTAAATTTCTTAACTCCGATTAAAAATAAACACGTTTCATAAAACCCTGAATAATATGAGATTTTTTTATTTTACATATTTTCACATATTTTTATGTAAATAGATATTTTTAAATACTTCACCAATATTTACATAAGTTGTAAACATTTCACATTTTCATATCTATACAATTTTCATTTGCATTAAAATTTAACTAAAGAAAAATTAAATAAATTATTTCGAATTATGATTCAAGTTCTGCAATCATTATTACACAAGTTTTTGATGTTATGTAAAATAAAATGAACAATCATTTAATATATACTTCCACAAATTTATTGTTTATTGGTTTAGGTAATAAAACAATAGAAATATTAAATCTAACATTGATTGAAAGTCTTACGCTGGTTGAAAATTAAGAAGACAAATTAAATTAAGTTCAAGGAGAATTTAGAATAATAATAATAAAATATTTAAGCTATGTTCTCGGTATGTACTCTTTGGCTGACAAAAAATTAAAACTATTAGATATATTTTTCTGAATAAAAGTAAAAATACGTTTAATGATATTGAAGTAACACCATCTAACCCAGCGGTTCCCAACATTTTCAGCCGGCGGTGCCCTTTTATTTGTACAAATTTTATTAGATGTCTCTTTATGAATATTACGAAGAACGTGATAAAAATAAACACTAGTTTTCATTCATAAGAGATTTTAATATTTTTATAGAATATATTATTAACAAATTATGATTTTATAGTTGAAAGTAAAAAAAAATAATGCTTTAATAGTGAAAAACTAATAATAATAATTATTACTAGTTTTTAACTATTAAAGCAATTATTATTAATTATTAATGAGATATTTGAGGCTGCTTATTTTTGGGAAGTTTGGCAAAATCTGGTTCAATTTGAGACAACTGGATATGGAGGTCATGTTCTACGTTAAGGTGGTTGCGGTATTTGGTTTTAGTAGCCGTATAGCCTGACAATCCTGCCTCGCACAAATAGATATACAATATTTAATTATTAGATATTAATATAGATTATAAATTATTAGATATACAGATAGTATGTTAAGTAATTTTCAACTACAATAAATTGTAAATTTTAATATATAATTTAATTATTTTTTTCATTCTTTGATGAACCGTGGTGCCCCTTAAATGAGTTCACGGTGCCCTAAAGGCACCGCGGTGCACAGGTTGGGAACCGCTGATCTAACATATGCAGTATGAAATATGATACATATAAATATAAATATATATGTAATGGTTTATTTGTTAAAAATTCCATCTTTTTAAATACATATTTTTCCAAAAATAAGAACAATTACTTATTTGATTTTTTTACTACACAAAAATCTGCTCCTTACTCATGAGACTAAATAGCACAACAATTTGAACTTCTCAGTCATTAATATCTCGAAAATTCATTAAATCTGGGACAATTTAATAATTCATTTTTGTTCACAATACATCACAAATATTATGAGGTACATACAAACTGATACAAATATTTAAAATAATGTCTTATTTTTTTACTAACGCCTAACATATATTTTATAGCCTAAAAAATGTATAAATTGTTTTCAATATATATGTTTTTTATTTTTATTTTTATATATATTCGTATTTTATTTATAAATTATAACCCATATTATCAATCTATACAAATGAGATGATAAAAATATAATAAATGGTTTGATTGACTTATTGAGGGAAACTGTTCAGCAACAGTACCACATCATTAAATTAAATATTTAAACGAATTTCCATTAAACGATATTAGTTGATTAGTTCAAAACATTTTATAGATTTGAATTATTTTAAAATAGTTTGTGCTATGTATAGGCACTCGAAGTTTTCCAAAATTGTAGATGTCTTTTTTTATTGTTGCAAAAATTAGAACTTTAAAAGTTACTAACTGTCGTAAGAAATTTGGTTCTTTTATTATACTAACAATTTGCAGAAATCAAAACTAATATACCAGACCTCTTTCACTTGGAATCATTTCTTTACGAAATCAAAAACGGAAAACTCAATCAGAATTTTTATAATACTCAATAATCTTTTAAATAATTACTATACAAAATAAGATAATTGTGTCCTTATTTTAGACGCATTCAAAAATCGAGATAGTTCGTATAGAATAGTAGAATGAAAAAAATCGTTATTGAAACAATTAATAATTGTTTCATCAAAGTATTATCTTTGCAAATATTGTACATACATAAAATTAATATTTTTGAAGTGATGTAATTAAGAATAAGCAGTTCAATATACTAAAATATTTATAGTTGTTTCTAGAGAAATATAAGATAAAACATGATAGATTTACACTAAATTATCGTTCAACTATAAGGTATAATTCATGAACAATATAGCAAGTGATGTCACTACTTAATTGTACTTGATTGATTAATCGTATAGTTTAACTGAGTATTATTATAAATAGTTTGATTTAGTTGAGATATATTGCTTATTGTTTACGATTTTCGCTTAGTCAAAAATAGTTTTTTATCGTGTATATCAAACTTATAAAAATATCATTGGGCAGAAAATGGTTAGTTTTAAAATTATATATCTATGAGCACATTATTACAAAGTTGTCATTTCTTGTTGACACATTCTATCGATACCTTTGTAAATATTTTACGAGTATTATAAGTTTCTTAAAAGTGTGGATAGTAATAGAAACTAATAATTTTACGTGTGAAAAATGCAAAAATTAAAGCGGGAAACGAAGATTTCAGCAGAGTCAAATAGTTGTTTAATATCGACTAGAAAAAGTAAAACTGAAAAGGAATATTTCTACAGACGTTAACAGACTTTTTAAGTTACAATGGGTACCTACCGTCGAGTGTAATGAAGAAACGATTATATATTACGCTGTTACGCCCAGTAATTACTTATGTAGCGAAACGTAGCCATTATGAAAAATAGATGGGAGGCAGTTAATGGTTTTAGAAAGAAAAATTCTAAAAACATTTTTCAGATCGACGAAACACAAAAAAGGAAATGTGTATGTGTGCTGTATGTGTAAACTTAGGGAAAAAGAGATTATCTTTTAAAAACTCAGATAATCGAATATAATCAGGAATAAAAGTTTGAATTAGGAAACGCTGTGTAGAGGGATAATTGACTTATACAATAGTTATTAGGAGTGAACCTAGTCACAACGATGACAATAGTAGTCAACAATAGTAGTCGAAAAAATATCTCTAGGAGTATACTGCTCAATATAAAAAATACAAAATATCAGAGAGTAAGGGCAAATAGTAGAAAGAACGAGCAGCTGGCAACAATTATAAAATTGATAATGTTAAATGAAAAATAGAAGTCTATTCGATATTTCTAAAAACAAAATATCAAGTATAGGATATTATTGTAGATTTGGCTAATAAGTAAAAATTTAATTAAATTTAATATTTTCGTAAGTTTTCGATGTATGTTAGTTATTAAATACCTCTATTTATGTATGTATTATTATTATTATTATGTAAAATACTTAACACGTAAACACTCTTACACATTAATTTAAATAAAATACAGCCAAATATGCATTAAACTTGAATATTTTATTAAAAATATCTTTCGGCCGTTATGAATTGATACTTGAGTTTTAATTAAAAATGTTAAATATAAGTAGTATAATATGAATAACTATTTATGTTTTGTATATTTTACCCAAAATTCAATATTTTTTCAGTATTTAAGTATACATATTAATAATGCAAAAAAACATAAAATGATGGATTCATATGAAATTCAATTATTTAAACGAAATCATTTGAAACTGTTCGGAAAGTGATACATATTATATTTTTATTGCAAATTATATTTCAACTTAGTGTTCAGTTTATTGAATCCTTTATTGTTCCCATAATTTAATGTATTATAAAACAAAAATACGATTGGTCCATGAAATATTTAACTTTTTATTCTAATTATTCAAATAATGAAAAACGTAAAAGAAGAACTGAAGTTTCTAAGTTACTATTCATATTTTTGACATTTGGAGCTTCAAAAATATTACTAAGTGACAATAATCGCGATTTTTAAATTAGTCAATGCGTTGTGTTCGAAATCCTGAAAGTTGATAGAGGATCTACAGAACCTCTAAACATAATTTGTGTGATAATGGAATAAAAAAAAGTGTTGCATTAAATTGGAACAAAATATGCTTTACTTAAAGGATGGTTCAGTAGAGAAGTTGTAATAAATCAACAACTCGATTTCTTACTATTGATCAAGTTGATAAAAATGTTAAATTCTAATTTTCGGTGTGAAAAATGATTAAAAAATTGTGAGGAGAACAAAAATATTTGTCTTGTTCGTGCAAGACAAAAACTTTTTGCCGATCAAGTAAGTGTGCATGTTTTTAAAATGCTACATAACAGTCGATGTCATAATCAATCATCATGTAAAAATTGATATACGTATATTATATTTTATTATATAAATAATAATAAATTAACAAAATAATTAATTGATTATTATTTATATAATAAAATATAATATACGCATGATGGTGTATGAAAAATAAAATAAAAAAATAGCGTAATGTAATATGATATAATTGTTATAATTTTGTTCATAAAACAATATAGAAAGTTAGTTATAATACTATCATATAATATCATTATTTATTGTTAAATAACATAAAAATGTTGTTTTATAACAATTACACAAATTACACAATATAAAGTATAGGTATATAGTGTAGTATATAGGTATTGTTTATTTCACGAAATAGAAGTCTGTTTCATGAAATTGATTTCCATTTAATGTTTTTTCGTCAAAGTTCACAATCTGGATGAATTTCACTATCTGGTTAGTAATATCCAGTTCATGGAATGAATGATTTCACTATGTGGATCTGACATATATATAATATAAATTATAACAATGGTTATAATAAAAATAATTTTTTTTTTGTATTATGTAATACATAATATATTAATATGAATATTAATTTTTTATTAGACCTTGCCAAAATCATCTTTATTATTTATAATTATTTATCTTTTTATTTTTCTAAAAGAATTGTTCGTTGTTTTTATTCGGAAAACATCACTGAACACCTTATATTAATTAAATTTTTCAATATTATTTTCAAACTATTTGTTTCTTCAAAGATATTAGTATTATTAATTTTATTAATTTAATTTTTTTTAATTATATAATGAAAAATAAAATAAAAATTAGTAAATGATAGATATTTGTAAATTTATATACAAATTAACAGTTTATGTATAGAAATAAATAAATAAATGCATATTCTGTACGAATAGTACTATTATATTTATAAATTTCGATTTTTTTAAAATTAAAATTCATTATTAAGTATATACAACATAATTATAAGCATTTAAGTATATATTTTTATAAGCTTAGACTTTATTATTATTATTATTATTATTAATATTATTTTGTTAATTTTTTCATTGCATAAAATCCAATACTTGTCATTTGAAGGGTTTTATTTTTAATTTTCTAATGCACATCAGAATATGAACCATTTAATCCGTATCATGTCTAAAGTCAAGGATAATTGCGTCAAAAAATAAATCCCATAGAATTTGTGTTTTAATCAATACAAATCTAAAAAATGTATTTGACGGATAATATCGGAAGAAATACCACAAAAAACTTGAGTGAAAAAATTCGTTTCCGACCTGAATATAAACACTTTTCACTATATCATCACTGCCATGATTTCAATGTCTGTTTGGCCGACATTCGATAGCGTTTACCCTTTTCCTTAACTGTTCCATCCCTTGTATTATAATAATGCATCTAGAAGACGTGTTTTATATCTCTTTAGAGGAATAATGTAAATATAGTAGCACACACATATATATATATATATAAATGAAAAATAAAAAATAAATGGGGTAGGTGCTGCATACGCATTTATTTATTTTTATTATTTATTGCTCGTGGAAAATAAGAGAAAAATAACGATACTTCGGTTTCGAAGATTTCACTCAGGTATATCTCCCCCTTCCCCATTAGTTTTGAGCAACAATATACAATACCCACTGTTAACTTTCAACTCAACCATCGCCATCGCATGAATTATTAATCATTAAAATAACGTTTTGAGCCTTCGCACCAATCGTGTAAACGACGGCCAATCGATTCCGGTTGTGTTATCGGTACACTGTACCTACCTATATTTTGTGCATATTATTTATGTATACGAGAAATCCTAATCTAATACCGGTGCGATACGTGTGGCCGTTAACGTTTCTACTTCAATTTGTGTATGTATTCTGTTTCGGGCGGACGTTCGATGAGAATTCACTTGCGACGGTGGCCCGGTCGTCGAAACGAAATCCGAATTTAATACGAAATGCATGGCGCACAACCAGCAGTCACCCTTGGCAACGATTTCATTATACGGCTAAATCGTCCCCGACCCAATAATGCCCCAAGGCAGATTGATTGTGTCAGTCTATATATTAAATCACTGTAACCACACGGGATACGATTATGGATGTAACGTTGGATCTAATAATACACGCAATGATATGGCTCGACGCAGAAACTCATTAGGAGTACATCCATATACGGTTCTAAGATGTAACTGTATGTGTAGTCACTTCCTTTTACGTCTACAGATGTATTACTTCCAAGATTTACCGGAAGATATAGTTTTTACCAGTTCTTGTTGATTACCGGAGCATAGGGTACTGATAATACAAACATATAAGTAAGTTGAATCTAATAGATATCTGATTGAGCCAATGTAATTAAATTATACTGAAAGAAAAACACGTTCTGCCTATTTGAGATGTTCGAATTTCAATATATAGTTTAATATGTTGATACTATTTCTTATTAAAAGTACTCGTCCCTAATTGATAAATGTTTTACTTTTAATTAAAGATACACAGTAAAAATATGACAAGATATTAATATATTATACATAATTGTTTCACCATAAATTATCAAATACTAATAAGTTTAACAGCATATATATATATATATATATATATATATATATATATATATGTTTTTGTTATATTAGACTGTAAATATTTAATTTATACCTACGTGTGTCGACTATATGGTGGAACTACGATCGTTAATATCATTATTTGATACAGTTTGTACTTTTAAAGCACTAATAAATTACACTTGGAAGAATATTGATTAAACAACCACGACACGTCAATAATACAATGCACGTGTATTCAATGCGTTTATTTATTTATAATTAAATTGTAATCGTATATTTGGCGTATGCCGAGTTCATTATTTGGAAGTAGCCATCATAACATAAACACTAACGTTATATTCCCGTTATTAGTAATCTAAAAAACACAACTTTCACCGATTTATCAGTTGAATAAAAGAGCACTTGTAACGAGTATTTGTTTTCATGGGCGTTTCCTGAGGGTGTAGGGTAACAAAAAGATTACGAAAGAAACATCAAGACCCAGCTCACACCCCACTAATTTTGGGTTTTCATTAAATGTTACATCACGACCTTTTCCAGTTTCACCGCATAGACATGAATTTAACGGTGTATACTATGAGTACTTACCACCAGGCAGGTAGAAAAAAATATTAATCGCATTGTAAGAAATATATATAATACACTCTTTTTTTTATCTATTTCTGTATGCATATGTATTTATATATAAATATTTACCATAAGTGTATGGATATGCATATATATTTAAAAATGTATCAGGATAATGGCAATGTATATGAACAAAAATACAACCTCTACTGTACATTTATATATTTATGTGATTGTGTAATTTATATTATCATATGCTTTAAAAAATATAAATTAACTTATAAAGGTAATCTTATAAATACAATAGCCAGAAAAAAGTTTAATTAAAAGTATACAATTATGATTACATAGTAATACGGCTTAATATTTTTGATGCACTGAAACTTTAATTATAGTTTTATTCAGTTATTTAGTAGTATTTAGTTTTTAGTAGTCATACATTCGTTTACTTCATTATCCAGTATAGCGGTAGTCATAATAATAATATATTGAGATAATTTTCATGTAAATCGTTATCAAAAAAATTATTAATGTAAGTATATAATGGTATATTGTATTTTATAGATAAAAAAAATCATGTCATGTAATGACATTTAACTATTTTCTAATAAAATATACTATTACTTTACAGAATTTAGTTGTGACATTTTTTTTAACGGTGAACGTGTTAATCGTTATACGATTATATGATTGTAGGTATACTATTAATGGTTTATACTATAAAAAATAGGTATTCATGAAATTAATAACTTTAAAACCATGACTAAATTCAGCTCACTAGATACATTTGCAGGTATCGTGTTTTTATATAGCTACAACAAATCCGAATTCTTGTGGTGGGAGATCGTAGAAGTTATTATTATTATTATAGTCATTATTATATGGCGGTTATTGACTACAGGTTTTACTGGATAAGAATATCTTTTTTAATTTTTTTATTTTGGCAGCTCCTTAGTGTTTTTAAGAAAGTGTAAATTTGCCCGCCAATTCAAAAGACTGGACTACCCTGCTCTACGTATATAAATTAGACGCAGTGGCATGTTAATAATTCCATAGACTGTATCATTTACATTATTGAACTTTTGAAAATTTTCAATTAGGCAAAGTAATGTTAACTTACTAAAATGATTTTTTTTCTTTCATATAGTTTATTTTATGATGGGACCTAACGTAAAAATAAATTGTCCTTATATTTTTTAGTACAATCTCTTACCTTTTTTGAAAAAAAATTTTTTTGGCTCTTTTTTCAGTATTTAGTTACCTACATATTTTGATTTCTGACGATAAAAAGATTTTATATTGAAATTTTTCATAATATAAAAGTCAAATATACCATATTTATTTATAATGTTTTAATATTTTTACTCATTTATCATTCATTTATCCAAAACTTAATATTATTGTTGATTGAGAAGAAGAAAAAAACATTGGTGTTTTGGAAAGTTTTACGAGATTCTAAAATAAAATTCAATAACTGATATGCTAGGTATACGGATTAAGTATTAGATACTCACACATCTTGGCATAATCCAGTATCATATTTGGATATGAAATCTGTAAGTTATATGATAAATCATTCCATTCAATAGTACGTATACAGATGTATATTTTAAACAAATAGTAAAAGCTTAGAACCTTAAAATCAATGAGTGATAACAACTGCGACAACATTTCTTAATTTATAAAAAAAAAACAATGTTTTAATATTTAAAATATTAATAATTTATGATTAAATATATATTTTTAATTTATAATCTAATATATATTTATTTTATTAAAATTTTATTAATATTTAATATGAATGATTGATCACTACAATCAAAATACACAATGTAGAGCGAAACATTTTTACGATTTAGTTTTTCAAAAATATTGTAGCACTTAAAATGTTCACCAAAAATAAATTAAAAGAAAAGTTCACAGTTGTAAAACCTTTGCTATAATGAAAATCAAAATTAAAATAAATAATTATAAAAATAATAATTAATTATAACGAACAACAATGAATAAAATGGTTGATTAAGTAAAATAAGATAAACTTTTAGTTATATTTGTATTTTGTATCTAATTAATAACTCAACATTTTACACTTTAGTTACATACTCATATTACAAGAAAAAATTGATAATATTCTTAATAAAAAAATAAAATTTAAAAAATGTTCATATATATGTGCTTAAGCTACTATTTTGTTATATAACAACTGTTCATAATATACATGTATATTTTTATAATTATTGTTCTGAGCATAATGTTTTTTTTCTGTAACACTTCAAACGGTTCATTTGAAATGTAAATGCAAGACAGTTGTATTAAGCTAATCATCGTTTTTGTGAATTAATTTTATTTTTAATAATATGATCAATACTATGAATTATTCACCAAGAATTATTTCTTCAGACATTTTTGTTGTATAACCTGAAATCAAATAAAATGTAGACGAAATTTCCAATCCAAAAATTAATTTTACTTTTCAATAATCAATTATTCTCAATATAAAGATAATTTATTGTAATTGAAGAATGTACATGATTTCTACGATGATATTGATTTTAAAATTCTTTATACTATTTTTCCTTTAGTAATTCCTTCATTATTTGCATATTAGTGCAACAGTTTGGGACAACTGTTACTAATATTAATTGAGTTCTGTGTCGTTTCATATTTGAAAAATGTTATCACAATACTTTCGGTTAATTGAATATGTCTTAAAATATGTGCATTTGAATTTTTATGAATTTTTTAAAAAGTAATAGTGAAAAACGCATAAGTGAGTCCTTAGGTTAGATATAATGCAATTTATTTCAACAACATGTACAAGTTATAATTGGGTTTGTGAAGTGGATGAAGTTAATAAAGTTACATTTTGAAGTGACTAAACATCATTTTCACAAAACGATGCTACACCAAAACGTGTTCATTAATGTTGCAAAAATCAATTGAGATGTTTTTCGTCGAATAAAATCGTTCAAACGGTTCATTTTAGATAATCGTAAACACTTTTTTGTGTGACAACATTTAGCGAGTAAAACTGAATTGAAATTTCAAGTACCATTTGTTAAATACCAAAATAAAAAATAATTGTTCATCTTATAATTAAAAATGCAAAGGTTTATTTAAGTTACCAATTAATTATCAATATTTGTGAAGGAACTGAGCACATTAGTAGTGTTTCAACATTTTCTTGGATATAATAGAAAATAAAGACATAGGTTGGTACTCAATCGTGGGTTTATAAGACCAACACAGCATTCATAATCCTTTTATAATGTTAAATTACAGATAATAAACACTTTTTAAATGAACACATTAATACATTTCAAATATTTAAGTAGTTTATGTTAATTTTTATTTATTTATACATATTTTGTAGCAAATTTTCTTACAACTGTATGTACGTATAATATCTTAATATATATATATACATATATATTAAGATATATGTACACACAGTTTTAATAAAGTTTATATATATATATATATATATATATATATATACCTGTAGTATTAAATTAACATATTGTATAATTATTTTATATAAATATATTTATTTTACGAATGTTACTTTTTTAAAGTATTTTAATATCGTTTTAAAACGGAACATGTTCTGTTGAGGATTTAAAAGTAATACGAAAACGTTAAATCCTGTTTTATTGTTTAATCTATATTGTTAGAAATTCTAATGCTATTCATACTTCACTTTAAGTCATATTTAATTATTTTAGTGAACTTTTTATGGTCTCAAGTAGAATTTATTGTACTGTTAAATTATATTGAATATTATATTTATAATATATTTTAAATGTTGTTCACTCTTTTTTTTAAACTAACTTATATTTTTCCACGTAATCCATGCGTTATCAACAGACATCTGAATGTCAGAAATATTCTGAGAAACTGTGATTTACTTAGCACATTTTACTTTTATAGAATATATCATAGACATCTATAACTTCTCAACATAATTTCAAAGTAAAACGGTCATATCTAAGTGATACATTATGTATACATATATGTATATACCTACAGCTTACGCACTGAATAGCTGTCTAGTTGTCCAGCTGTTTCTAGTGCTTAGAACTTAGAATTCTAAGACTGATATAGTACATGGTGTACTCAAAAACGGAAATACTATCTTATGTATACAATGCACATTCATATTTATATCCAACTAAATGTTCTTGTGTATTTTTTGTATATATTATATAATACTTGATTTTATTACAATATGGGTAAATGTTTACATTTAAATTTTCTTTTTTGAATTTTAAATTTTGATACGTCCACCAAAGTACACTTACACCTACCTGTATTATATACATACCTACACTGATACTGGACCAGGGTATATTTTTTAAATTAAATCCTATTTTTTTGATTTAGTGACTTTTCAAAGTATTAAATTATTTTAATTGTAAAAATATGACGTCTTTAATATGACCCAATAATATACTATCATTTTAAAAATTGAACGCGATGATACATTGTAATACTCTTGGGGATCGCACCCTCATTTTTATATAAGTTATTAGATCAACTATCAAAATAATAATCGATCTTTTTAACATAAACTAATTTTCTATTGTTTTTAAATTTATAATGGTTTATATTTCTGTTAAATCCATCTATATAGTAATCATAATCGGATAATTTAAAACCTTACTCTGCTTCAAAAGCGCAAAAATGAAATGATCTCAAAATAAAATATTAATGAAAAATATTCCATGAGTAATGCTCACGAATAACCAAAAATTGATTATACAAGCCTAGCTTGTCATCTTAGTTGTCTGTAAGCTTCTATTCGACGTTCTCATTTACACGCCTTGATTACAACATAATCGAATATGTCTATAGCGTATTCTCATCTCATCTATTCATTTGATTTTAAACTTTCCGATTTACGTCCTCCAATTTTTCTGTCAGTTATTATTAGCTATTATTATATTTTTCCTTAGCGTCTTTCGTAAATATTTATAAAATAGTTCTAACACAAATTTTGATATTTTTACCTTCTCATATTTTATATATCATTGTAATCGTTGATCCAACATGCAATTTTTTGTTTTTCTCATATTTCTACATGTATTTCGTAAATGTTTGTGTCTTTGAAAAGATTACCCACATTTTTTCTCCTTAAGCTCTATAATATGTATGTCTATCTATAAACTTTGTCGTCGCCACGTCAGTCATTTTTCTTATTCAAAAAGCAACAAATATTAAAAAAAAATCAAGTTTCATTTTGAATGCAATTTGTACTTAAAATGTTTACATTGAATATAATTTTAAATGCCACGTTATATAAGACTACAACTCGTAGATAATGTAGTTAAGTACGGTGATAATATGAGGTATTAGCATATACAAAATAATGTACACTACATTTAAATGTTTACCGTTGAGTTAATATAAAATTTATAAAACAAAATGTTTACGATACTAACATTTACAATGTATAGATATATATTATTATACTTGTTTGACATTTTCTAAGTATAAATGTATACTATCATAAAGTTATGCTAACATACTGTTAGGGTTCGATAAATAAAAAAAGGGACTATCTACTGTTGTGAATAATTGAATAAAGTGTTCATGTTTAATTTTGTTAATATTAAAAAGATATTCAAAAAATATGAGTATAATCCAATTTTAAATGTAGATATTTGTAAAAACTATTCGATAATAATGACGAGAATTGGATGTGCCGTCCAATCACAATGCATATACTATATATGCGATTTGAAATCGAAAGTAAACTTGCAAATGATGAGAAAAACGTTTAGGTTAGGGGTAACGACTGACTATTTGATCATGATTAGTTCGATATTATAAAATCATAAAAGTCGGTACACAAACAACGATGAGTAATGCGATAAACGCGATTATTATAACAATACCTACTTGCATAATACAACCTATGCCGTGTGGGTGTGTGCGTGTGCGCGCAAGTTATTATTGTTATTTTTTTTTTATTCTTCCCCTTCCGTCGAAAATCGCGTTGACTGTCGTAATTAGCATACGTAACCATACGACAACAACGAACCACGGGTAACTTACTCGGTCATAATAATATAACTATTCCGTAATAGTGGGCTCCAATTTTAATCGCTGGCTATTATTATTACGAGCGTTTCAAACGCAAACAACATAATACTTGTGTACGCGACTCTAGTCTCTATGGCTTTATTGCTTGGTGACCTTTGAATTATGACTTTTTTAGACCCTCCTCCTTCGTCACACCACACCCTGCGGCTGATGGTGTCCCCCGACATCAAAAACCTCCACGTGTTTGACGAGCTCTTTTATTATAACGTTATGTACCTATATTTATGTCTACGCATGTAATACTACAGTTGCGTGGCTCACGGCAAACAGATCGTGAATAAAACGGTGAAATTATTATTATTCTTACCGTACGACTATGTGTGACGATAGAATAGCAGATAGGATGGGTCTGGGACCGACAATGATAAAGACGAAACGGCTTCAGAGCAGAACAATGGCATGACACACACACACACACATATATGTATAAATATTTGTGATCGTGCGAGTGAACCTGGGCAGGTAGGTTGGGAATGCGTAAAGTGTTAGTAACACTGGTATATAGTGAACAAATGCGGTGTTAAGCGTGCGTGCGTGTAAAGGGATTGTCATTCATTAATCTATTTTGAAATGCGTCAACATCGGTATAACTCAAAAGAAAAAGATAAATAAGAAAAGAAAGAACACTGCGGGTCTTATCAAGTGGGCTACACCATTTTTCAGCGCTGTTGGTGTGCTGTTGAGAGGGGGGAGGAATGTAGCGTTCGAAATGTAAGCGCAAAAGCGTTCGCTCTTGTTCGCGGTTGAACGAACGCGAATCCTTCTCTTCCTCTCCCTATCCCCCCCCCCGTACGCACGCACACGCGTACCACTGACCCACGATCACCTTAAACACCTATGTTTTGGAGGCGCCTCTTGATCACTGGTTCTTTTAGTCGGCCATCATTAATAATCTGATTGCACGATTCGACTGTTGTGTCGTTTATTTTTTGCCCGGCCGACCGCCGCGACCCTGTCCTTCACGTTTGTTATCGTTTGTTCACCCTTATCGCCGAGGTTTTTCGGCCGCCATCCGTGAGTGTCCTGCCGTTAACTTGTCAACCGGTGGTCTCTGGACCTCCATAACGGTACAGATACAGTATACACTCTTTAGATAGTGCAGTCAATACATTGTTTCTATACGCTAAAATGGATATATAATTAGCATACGATAAACGTGCAATAGGAAATGCATTACTGGAAATAAGAGCCCCTAAACAAAATGTAAACAAGTCTTATCCGTTTTACGTTCAATATTGATATTGAAACATTATAAGAATATTATTAATAACCACACGCTATAATATGGCAACGATAAGATTTGTATATAAATGCAAGTAAAGCGTTGAGCAAAACGTAATCACGGTTATCGATTGACTCTTCACTTTGTATGTAAAACTATTTTTCGTCGTGGACATTGTCACAGCCCTATAGCTGCGAGAACGTAGTCACTCCCAGTATTAGCATTTTTAAATTGTTTTCTTTTATTTTTTTTTTTTTTTTTTGTAACACGAGATCTGGATTTATGACCGAGGCCTTATCGTCCGCGCACCTTCTATTAACGCGTGGCGTTACTCAAGGGACGCGGTCAAATGCGAGCCCCCAGTTAGACCGGGGGCTCGGGTCATTATAGGGACTACTAGCACCGGGCCTAGGCTCGTATCCTTGCGTTCCGCGGACAAGAGAATCGTGTTTGGATCCACAGTCTCCACTGGGTGATGTGATTTTGTTACTATCCAGTGCTATGCTCACAACCACCACGTTTCAGACGAAGTAGGCACCTCAACCTTGGGGGGCACCGGATCCGCAGCGGCTAGGCCGGTCCGGCGTGCGGTGGGGCTCCAGTCGTGCCAGTGGTACTGACTAGGTTTATAGTTGACCTTCCCAAGCCGGCTAGAGGTGGGCCGTTATTTTTGTAACAGCAATAAGCTATAAGTTTATATTCATTGTTTTATCGTTTTCATAGTAATAAATCGATTATAACTATTTAGATTTTTCATACACGAGAGTTCTATTTTTTTAAATACATACCTTTCTCACAACCATCTCAAGCTGACCAGGAACGTGCTACATCGTAAAATAATTAATTTGGAAAAGGTCATAACATCCTGCACAGCGATCACTACACGCATATAAAAGCACTCAAATGTCCGCGTAATGTAGCTTTGCAATAGTTTTTCCCGTTTTCGGAATGCGATAAGAATAAGGCGGAATACGCGCACGCGTGATAATATAAATATATGTTACGAAAAACTAATCAATAAATCAATACACTCGGTTGGCTATTTATTATTGAATGGAAAAAATTTATTTATTTTCTATATCTTAATCTTATAATCATGTTTGGTATTTATTTTTCTCCTTCCATTGAATGCATAATAATGTAAATATAAAAAATTGTTTATATGAGAGCAGCAGACCGTTGGTATTTTTCAAGTTTTTAAGGGACCGATCTGGAACCCGGAAAAAGGTTAAGACCCTATATATATATATATATATATATATATATATTATGTCTATCAGTTAGAAGAATATAGTATTATGTAAACGATATATCTCTCGCATAGTATTAATAATAATATTTGTTTCTCTTACACGCAGTTGAAACAGCTACTGAGTCAGAGATTAATTATTATTATTGTAGTTCTTGCATAATTTGCACTGGCACATATATATCGTCATCGCTATTGTTTCTCGGTCCTTTTCATGTTTGTAAAGGAATACAAGACCTACCGTACTTAAAGCTGCGTCTATAACCTATTGTAGAAACTAATGAGTTCGTTAACCTGCTTAACACACGCTTTGAGTTTACGGCTGACCACCGGGCAATGTTTTTGATCATTTTTTAAACTAATACTAAAAATACTTGGATGGCGCAAGCATAACATATGCAATTATATATATTTGTACATACACGTGTACATTTGAGTCTTGCTTTAATAGCACTTCAGAGGACACTCTATGTCACTATACATACTGCAATTATACTTCTGTATAAGATAATATATGTATGCGTGTGCGAAGTATATTATGATGATGACACTTTTGTTATGAAATCTAACAACAATAGATACATAATGATCCATATATCTTCATCTAATTCTCTATAACTTTTCAATTCGGAATACTCGTTTTAAATGTATGCTAGGGATATCGTTGTATAAGAAAGCTATGGATTTGAAACTTAAAAATTATTATTATTTTATAAGACGAAATATGAAAAAATACCAAGAAACAATGGTAAAGCAATTATTTTTAAATTAAACAATTCATAATAACAAAGAATACTAAAGAAAAATAAATAAAAAAATATATGGATTACGAGTATTATGAAAAAACTCGGTGAAATCGCAGTTTATGTACTTATAATATATTGAACAAGGAGCTAAAAAGTAAATAGTGATTTAACGACCGAAATTTGAAAAAAATAGAATACTTATGCATATATCAGATAATTCCAAAGTTAGAAAATATCAAGTAAAATCTAAATTTTTAGTTTTTACTATTGGATTTTAGGATATTTTAAAGTAAAATAATAAGTAAAACCTTAGACATTATTTAAATTAGTAAAACATTATATAATACCACTAAATTACTTTTTTCATTTAATATTTTATTTATACAAACTTTTATATTATCTTCATTTTTATATGTATTTTCAGGTGCTATGAAGAATACTTTAATAAACGTTTTCCTCTTAAAACTATTGTCTCTAAATTTATTTTTAAGTCATCAGTCAATGATAGAATCTTAAACTTAGTTGACAAGTTTTCCATGATTAATACTCATCACAACTCAACGTCCGAGAAAATATTATCCTTTTTCCAAAAATCTTAAATTTGTCAAACATTAATTTTGCAGTGACTTTATTTTAGGCCAAATAATTGCAATACCTTTTCCTCATCGAAAAAGTTTTTTTCAAACATTTGAATAAGCCATGAAAAAATTCTAATTTATTTTCAATTACCCTAGAAAACTTAAAGATGAATATTGAGTTTATTTTAGCTCTCTTTAAATATATTTTTTGAGGTTCATTCAAATACAAAATTTTAATTAATTTTATCTCAATAGATAAGTTTTTACTAGAAAAGTGTTAATATATATATATATATATATATATATATATATATATATATATATATATAAATGTAGTCAAAAATGTATAACAGTTCATCAGTTGAGAACGGCTGAGCCGATTTGGCTCAATTTTTTTTTTTTAATCGTACGTAATTGCCAGGAGAAGGTTCTTATGTAAGAAAAAATGAAGAAAGTTGCACGGAAAATTAAAAACTAATATAACCGTGTAAATTATATATATATATATATATATATATATATGTATATGTATTCCCTTAGATACAGAATAACGTAATTACAGTTTATTGTATAAAACAGATGCATCCGTCAAAATTCCACAGTGGAGTAAGTTTATTGATAAGTGTTAATCATTTTACGATGGACATTTTAATAATTTATTATTTATATTTTACTTATTTTAATAATAATAATTAGTGTAAAATAAGTTATTATAAATTATTATTAAATTATTAACAAATTGAACACACATCTTGAGACATATAAAAGGTAAGATTTTTAACGGACTCCAAAGTGCATGGGTTCAGATAGTATATATATATTTTTTTAAATACTACAAATTATCATTTGAATACTTTAATTTCAATAGAGGTTGAAATTAGGATGCTCAGTTTGGGCCTATGAATCTTAATCGTGTGGAAAATTAACAAAATATTCAAATTAAAATGCAACGACTTGTCCTATAATTTTATATTATTTACTCTGAAAATATGTAGATACAAAAATTGTTAATAATTTTATTTGTTTGGCCTGTTTCGGTTTTTCCAATTGCAACACAAAATGTTTGTAAATCAATGTTTCGGGTTTTTCAATGTGTAGGTATGTTGCCCACCATAATACACATCGCAACACATAGCTGAACGTGCAGTGTACACAATTAGTAAACAGTGTTAGATTAATGTATAGTTTTACAGTTTGATGCATTATTTACCTAGTATGTGGACGTCTAATCTCAATTATACGAATATTAATCATAATTTTACTAATGCTTTGTTTCGCTTGGATTATATTGTCCAGTTTTAACCTTTTTCGTGACAATTAATATTATTATAAATATATGCGTTTAATTAATTCACATTGTACTCATGTATCACTCATCAAAATCGCCACTAAATATAAAGTTTCAATTATTCATTTTATAATGTCATGTATTATACAGATTTTTCGGTAAAAAAATTTCGTGATGAAAATGTTTTGAATGAAAAAAATATATTTTGACCTTTATATAGTAACGAGGAAGAGTTATATTAGTGATACTAGTGATTAAAGAAATATAGTGATGAACGTATTTTAATTGGTTTTTGTTATAGCAATAATAATTATTTTATAGACAAAATTAATTTTATTATAATATAGGTACCTAATTATAGAAATATCCATTTGTAAAGTTAATTATTTTTTACTACTTATAATTGAATGAAATGAGTTGACATTATTTTAAAAACTCAATTAATTAAAATTTGTATTGCATCATGTATTTTACGAATAAAGATCAATACAATTGTAATAATTTTATTATTAAGTACTTAGTATAAAATTTCAAACTTTAAAAACATTTCATAAGAAAGATGATATTTTCAGTTAAAAGTATACTTTTAAAATAAAATTATTGAGTTGAAATTTGTGGTTTTTGTGGTAAATTAACAAATCTAATTGAGTCTGTTTCATATACATGTTATTTATCTTGAATAAATACTGTTTCCGGTAAAATGTTTATGATGTAATTTAATTCTTCCGTTTACTGTCTGTATGATGATTTTGAAATAATGAAATTCCTTTTGCTATCGAGAACAATAACTATGGGGCCCCAATGTATACATATAGATGTTCGGTCGTGTATTGCGACAGAGTTTACAACCACTATTAAAAATATTCATAAAACTGACTTGCTTGGAAACGATATACGATGAAACCGCTTCCTTAATTATTGTATCGGCATTCATATAAGATTAAGTTACGTCTACATTTAATAGCAATACTAAAATTAAAATTATATTGATTATTTAAAGAAATATCGAATTTATTTGTAGTTTTACCCACCATTTTTGATATACAGCACTTGCTGATTATCGCATCTCCCTTATCCCAGCAGATGCCCTTCAAAATACAATTAGTATGCCGCAACTGCTTTCTATTCAACAATAGGTTCGAATTCTAAAAACTATATTCATATTTCTGGTTTTCTTTTTTTCTTGTAGTATTTCAACGTCAATTTTAATTTAATGTATTCTAATATTTGTAATATTTCATTATTTAAATCATTATTTCTAAATAAAATATTTGTAAGATTAATATTGCTCGATATAACAAATATGCAATAATAGTACATACCGTTATACAAAATGTTTGACTTAAATAAAATAATTAGACAAATACTTGTCTAGAGATAAATATTTCTAGTATGGAGTGTAATTTACCAAAATGGGAAAATTTAAAAAGTAACTTATTTTACATATTGATTATTGTGTATCTAAGAAAGAGGCTTACTCTATATAGTAAAAATGATATAATACGCGTTTAAATAATGTATACCAGTTTTTCTAAAATAGATAATATATAATTTTTCAATATAATGATAGAAATAATTTACTAAGACTTTTATTCAGAAATTTATTTTTATAGTAATTATTACAATCTTATATTTTATTTAAAATTGTCCTTACTGAGTTCACAATTACTTGTAGATATTATTTTATTTAACTCATTGGATTTGATCGGTTTTAAACTGACTCATAATCTATGATTATTATTTTATTATATAATTCAAAACACATGGATAATATATTTTGCGTTGTTCATCTATAAATTTGGTATATAATGGGTTTAAATGCTATTTATTTGCCAATTTCACAAACAGGTACAAATTATTTATTGCGTTAAAAGTATACTATAATAAGTTTTTCTTTGAGATCTAACGAAAAATTATACTTTTATATTTTCAAATTCATGAAGGATATAATTTTTTATTAAAAAAGAACACATATTGAAAATATATTTTACTATAGTAGGAAATGTTATTATTAATAAGTTAAACGTAAATAATATGAATATAAATTAATTACTTTTATTTTACTTATTTAAATTGCATGACGTAAATTGTCTACATCAGAATTTCTTCAAAATAAATATTTTTAAATACATTTTGTAAGTATTTTTTCGAATAGTTTCCACGATTATATTTTATTTTCTTCTATTAAATATATATATATAATATATATATATATATATATAATATATATATATATTCATCATCACTATTGTATACTTATCATAAAATATGACTTGGGGTTCTACTTGTAAATTAAAGTTTTACGAAAGCACATTAATGTTGAATTTTACATTTACATTATATTTTTACATTATTTATGACAGTCTATATTATTATTTATGCGGATTATTTATATTCAAATTGCATATTAAATAGCGCGTGCGTGTGTCCGAATAAAATATATTAATATATTTTTTATTAGTTTTTTAGTTTTTATTTTGATTTATTAATGGTCTTTAAAACTATAATACATATGTTAAAATAATTATTTATTTAAATTTGAAACAACAACCTTTAAAATTTTAAAATTAGTCATATCAATAAAAGTAGATTGCATTTTTTTTATGATTAAATCGAGTCAATAATAACTTAAATATTTAAAATAATTAAAGTCAACTTTAAGCTATACATTATCATATGTTTTAAGGTAACTTATTAATTATAATTGTACATTAAAACAAACTATTGAATAATAATTTTTATAATTTGTTTTTCTTATTATTTATTCCTGTATACATATTAATCAAATGCTTGTATATAAGAGTAACATTTTGAATACCTCCTTTAAGCTTGGCTTATAGGGAGGCACAAGGTTATAAAAGTATATAATTCATACGTAGTTAAATTATTAATAAAATTAAGTTTAAAATAATATTATAATATTATGAGCAGTATATATATATATATATACAAAAATAAAATAAAATAAATATTCAGATGTAGGATAATACATGTAAAAATATAAATTGATAAAAATTTATTCAATTTAGAACAAAATTACTCAAAAATACTAAGAATCTATTTGATATCAGACTTTTTTACTTTTAAACTATTTTGAACAACATCTTTTTTTTATTTTTATTTATAACAGACATATAATTAAAAAAATAAATAGATCCAAGATAATTAAAGAATCTCTGACCAACATTTTTTCGAATAATTTCATCTCAAATGCTTAAAGAAATCTAATAAGTGTAAATACTTATGCAAATTATTTTGTATTATTTACTAACGATTATAATTTTTGATTAATACCCGTAGGTACACTTTGATTTGAAATATTCACAATACCTATATAATTATCATATTAGTATTCTTTCATTAATATTATTATATTTTGAATAGGTTGTTCAAAATTGAAACAATATTATTTTAACTGTTTATAATCTTTTTTAGAATATCATAAACAATTTTTTATATTTATAAAGTACAACCAGTTTCGAATTAAAAATTCATCTTCAAGAATATATCAATACATTAAAATGTCGACTAAATAATGTAAGCTTTTTATTGACGTTGCATATGCCCGACAATGATTTTTTAATTTGAAACCGGTCGTAAATTACATATGTAATAATAATTCAGACCAAGTATTTATTTATTTCTATGTATAAACTATTTGTTTATTTGTGTAAATATTCATTATAATATATTTTTGTACTAATTTTATAACTTTTGAGGATTAGATTACGCTCTAAGAAATTGAATTGACTCAGATGTTTTTACTGTTTACGTCGTTTTGTTTTATGTTATATAATTGTAATAACTATTAAATGAACTGTACTAAAGTCCAAACAAGCGGTAAACCGTAAAAGTTCAATAGGAAATTAATACATTGTATTGTGCCTAAATAACCAATCAGACTATTAAACTTATGTCTATAACGAGTAAAGGCAAGTGTACAAATGAGACAAAATAAGGCCTTTATTTTAATTGAGTCATTAGACATATCCTGTTTATAATGGATATGTATACCAGTAAACCACAGTATTTGTAAATCCTTTCACGAAAATTCGTGGTATTCGTTTTTACCATAAACATGAGCATCAAAAAACAGTGCAAGTTATTAATCTCAACAGTGTTCCTTTTCGTGTTATGCAAATTAATCAACAAGGACCAAACTCCAACACGTAATCACTGAAGCACAATTATTACCATTATACACAAATGCATGAGAGTTATATTATAATCGCAAATGTAATAAATACAATTGTATATAGTTATGTGTACATAGATCACTCTTAACGATCACAGTATACCGGAATTCCAGTAGACCGAGATTCAGCTCTCTTGAAAGCTAACGAACAAAATCTTATCTGCTTCCTTGAAAGTGTATATAATATATATATATATATATAAATGTCTTTATAACAATTTAATATGTTCCAACGTTATTGTTGTCATTTAATTATTATCATAAATCCATAATGTATACGTAATTTTTTTTTTTTAACACCATGCGTATTTACTTTTACGTTAATCGAGTATCAAAATATATGGTAGTAAACTCCAAAATTTAAAAATCACTTAAATGGTAGTTCATAAGGATTTCTGTTTACATGTGAGTTAAAATTAGTTTTTACGTTAATTTCTTTACTAAGTACAATTTTGTATCAAAACTAATTATTTAATCTTTGAATAATATATTCTAAACATTTTTAATTCGAGCTTCAAAGTTTTAAGAAAAATAGTAATTTATGTATATTTGAATAAAATAATTACAATTCGTCTTTCTACGATAATTTGTAAATTAATGCATTTGGAGAAAATTATAATTTATAATTATAATATATGTTTATGTTGGTAATGTTCGACTGAAATGACACAGTTGTATTAAATGTTTTTAACTTTTCAATATTCATGGCTTTGTATTTATGTGACTTCATGAAATCACACAAAGCTAATATTAAAAAAAAGCATGCGACAATTGAGATATGCAGTTATTATAAATAATCTGTTTTCAAATTACTTCATTATAGCTACATGGAATCTGTTATAGCTACAACTATAACTATAATTAAACAAATGCAAGACGTTATAGTTACACATTTGTTATGGCAATCAAATAATACATATTTTAATGAAATTTCAGTCTATCGCACAAGAAAAAAAGTAATTTGAATGTACAATCATTCCAACGTATCAATTTTCTAGTGCAACGGCAATAAATTTTAAAATATATTTAAAATTTATGTCAAGTCTTTTTCATATGAGATTCACCACATTTTTGTTTATGTCTTCATATAGTAAAATTAAATTAACTAAAAATAATAAAATAAATCTAATTATTTTTTTAATAAATTAACTACAACATTTAAAAATTTGGAAATAGTGGTAAAAAAAAAAAAAAAAAACTATAAAGAATGAAAAACTGTTTTTAAATGTTATCACCTAATCGGTTGATATGGCATATGATACAATATCTATATTTAATTTCCTTTTACGATTAATAGAGACATTAATTCACCTCTTGTAATCCTTTTAAGGTTATAGAAAATAAATATTATACTGCACGTGTATATTTGATGAGCTATAATTAGCAATAATCATAGTCATGTCTACTTTATAAAATGCTGTATTGAATCAATGTATTCCACTTTTTTTGTGAGATGAAATGCATGCAATTTTTAGCACAGTAGATGATAACGAGAAGAGTAATATGCCAATGGTAATTGCAAATTATTTGATATACGATACATAGGAATTAAAACGGGTTTGATGTTGTTTAATACATTATTATTTTTAGCGTTTTCAATAAATCACAGAGTTAAACCTATACTTAAACTGACAGGTATATTATTTATACACCATACTGTATCATTCGACTAATCAAGTTACAAAATATTCATTTTTCGTATAAATCTAGACAAACGCGTACTGTGTAAGTTTGATTTTGTTTTTTTATAGTGGATGAAATCCTGTTAATTATGATTATACTGATTTCATTGTATCCAAATAAATGCACAACATGAACTCTTTTGTGTTACGAGTTTTTGTGTTCTATTTCAAACAATTGAAATGCAAATATATCGATTAGTGTTTAAGAGTGTAATGCGTTCAGTTTATTTATTTATTTAAGAAAACACTAAACGATAGAAATTCGTCGAAAATAGTTCTCATATTCATTACGTTATAATATATATTTGAAATAAATTCATCTCGGTTTATTTTCAGTTAAAAAACAATTTAGTCTATTGACTTACAAGACAATATTATAGCTGTGCAAATTTTTTCTTTCATATTATTAAACATTTTAAATAACAATGAAAAAATTATAAAATTTACCCAAACCAACACATATGCACATGTTTAATGTTTTACAGTTGTCCAAATAAGATGGAATTTGATGGTTATTAATATTATTATATACTACCTATTTATTAACTTATGTATGTTGGTTGCAGTACTCTAGCTCGGAAACTTATAATATAATATGCACCACGTTAATTGATCAATTATGGTCCTCTTTGTGTTCAAAGGTCTCTAGCTAATTTCGAAACCAGTAAAACACTAATTTGGCACGTAATCTAACGAATCGTGAGTGTCACATTTGACTTTTAGATAACTCCGATGGTTTTATTACTCGTCTCTATTTCGCATGATATTTTATATTAACCATGAATATTCTAGGAGGCTGCAGAATGAATTTATGAAGTACTCTGTAACCAGCCACGTACAATATGTAAAAGTAGGAGTATAAGTACATTAACATTTCTACATAATGCTCTAGTGACTGACCTATCTAGATGTATATATATGCACGTATATGTAGTCTTATATCTAAAGCGTAAGATGGAAAATCGATACACGAATTTATTATCACGTGGCCTTTATTTGACTCATAACGTTATCGCAGTAAGGGTCACAAAATAAGCATTTTGTTTCTTCTTTTCTTCTACGGTTTTTTTTTTTTACAAACTAGATGGAGAAGAAAAATATATGGGAAAAAAAGAATAAACATAAATATGTTTCTTTACTTCTGCATGCATTTATTGTTGTTTCTGGTACCTATCACATCCCAGGATGGTTGTGTTTATTGAATATTCGTTATAGTGTTATCCAATAACAGTATTTCTTAACAGTTAAGAGTTCCATTCAAATGTATTTTATTAAATGTCTCGAAAAATAGAGGTATGAATTCTGAAGGATATCAATGGAAATCATTATAATTTAAGTTATTTTGATCCCCAAAGTCCACAAAACAGGATGACTATGTATTTCACACATTTTATGTATCTGGAAAAAAAAAGGTTTATTTTTGTGTTTCTATTCAATAATCGTCCAAAAATAAACAATTTAAAATACAATTCACGATAATGATCGAAACTTGAGTTTTCTGAGGGAGAAGCAACACAAATACGATTATGATATACATTTTTCTATAAAACACTTTTTTAATCCATTTAATTTTAAAATTTCTTCTACCTAAATAATTTGTACAAAGAAAAAATATTATAATGATATATAAAAAATACTGAATTTAAATAAGTATTAAGTCTATCGTTATATTTATAAATAAAATAATATAATATTTATACTAAAGTACGATAAATATTTATAAATACGGTTTAAATTATAAATAATACTTGAATAGTATATACTAGATAAATAAAATTGTAATTTTTGTTTAACAACTCATTAAACATACAAAACAACGATAGCAAATAATTAAATAAGTTTAATAATATGTATATAATAGTTATTCAATTTAACTAAAAAAAAAAAATCATTTTCAGTCTTATATTTCGTTCCTTGTGTAAATATTACATATTATATCTTAAATTAAAATTCATACAATTAAAAATTAAGTAAAATTAATTAAATATATGTATAGCATAAATTTAATAAAAGGACTACGTCGTCTGTGGACCGCGGTAAATGTATTAAAAGTATTTTAGTATTAAAATAATTCTGCTAGAAACCGTAGTGTTAGTTAATCCTTAGAAATCGTAAAGTATGTATTATCCAAGATTAACTAAACATAATATAATATTCAGTATCATTATTTATTATAACACCTCAAAACCATGGTTATTTTATGTTTTTAAAGTGTCAAAATCATTTCCATATAATGGTATATTTTAACACAATATAGTTATAGAATAAATATAAATTATTTCACTGAATATTATACTCTACTTGTGAGCTTGTTAATAATATTATGGAGGACAATGTTTACGTTCATGAACATAGTTTTACTAACACTTAAACATCATTAGTTATTGTTAAAATAAAGTTAAAAATTATTCTCGTTATTTTATCATGCGTTTAAATTTAACGCTACTTCGAATAAGTAAAAAATAAATTGAAAACTTCACGTGGTACATAAATATTACCTTTTTACTGTATTTTGAACTCATTGATTCCCTTAAGGCAAAAAAGTATAACTTAAACTTTGCTCTCCTATTTAAACTATTGTTCGGCTTAGTTGATTGTACTATTTCCTTATACAAACTGTCCTTTTTGATACTTCATTTACTTTGTTGTAGTAGCCGTCTTGCTATTTTATTTTGACACAAACTGTTCAATACCTTTTATACGTTGGTTGCGTTGGATCCAGTACATCGATAATCAATGGTTCGTATACAAACATGTATATATTGTTCAGGATAATTATAGTTGACAATAATTGCATGTTCCTGAAAAATTAGAAGTTAAAAAGATTTTATCAAAATGTTCATTATGTATCCCGAATCGTTTAATTATTTATACATTTTTACCACTATAAATAATTAATAGCACGTAATTATTTTTTTCATACAAAACAATATACTTTTGAAGGTTTGTAAACATTATGCAAATATAATCAAACTAAAAATCTGTTCCTATATGTAATATTATTAAATCAAATTACCACGCACATTTTTAGACGTTTTTAGATACATTACAAACGTTGACAAAGACGATTAAATTTTATAGATGTTTTAAATTAAAAGTTTTCCCGGCCATCTAATAAAGTAAATAATGTTTTTAATGCACTTAGATTAAAAAAATATGTGTTCCACGTTACAAAATTAAAAAAAAAAAACCGGATGGGCCTCGCTCTGCTGTACAGTTAGGGGTGGAGTGCACCTCGCTTATAGGATAGGTCATTATTATAATGGATTTGTTAAATTTGAATGCAATGATAGATATCATTGTATACGAATAACGATTCTGAACGGAGTTCATATGTTAGTCTAGAATATAATACAATGTTATTTATAAATATTATATAAGTATATTTTATTTTTAAACGAAAAATTTAGAAAAACCGAAAATTTAAATTGTCTATAAATAAGTCAAAATATGTCAAAATACTTTGAAATTTTAACCATGTATAGAAAACGTCAATATAAAGATTTAATGATAATTTCAAGTTGTTGCGGTTTTTCGTTTTTGAGTTAGGGCATTTTAAAAAAACCGATATCATTTGTCAGTCTAGAACATTCTACATTATATTATATTTTACATGTAATTTTATGTCAATATTCGATGTTCAAACGCTTATAAAAAAAAATTGTGCCTATGGATTTTAATAATTTTTGAATGACATTAAGAACTACTTCTGTGGAATCTTCGATTAAATTTTCAAGTATTTTGTAGAAGCCAAACTTTTTTTATCACCGATTATAAAAATAAAATGTAAAAAAATCTAATATTTTAAATGACTATAAGTGGCTTAAAAATCAATATAATATTTTGAAAAAAATATTGCATAAAAGAAATACCAATCTTAAAAGCTGGTAGAAATTTCAAAAATCTGCGACTTATACTTTTTGAATTATAACAAATATTTAAAATCGTCTGAGAATAAATCGCTATTTTATGCAATTTCGTAAATATTTAAATTTCAAACAGTCATACAATTTTTTCCTCTTAGTCCGGTAGAAATTTTTTTAAAGATTTTTGAAGAGTAGCTCATAGATAACCTAGTGTTAAAATTTTGAACCTTAAGTATGAACAAAAAAAATTTTATGAATTTTTATCTACAAAATAACATGCAAATTATCGTGATTTTTACACATTTTATACAAATTTGAGAATTAAGGGCTTATAAAAAAAAATTGAGTTGACCGATCACCGATATTTTTTAGTTACGATAAGTTTAACTTATTATAAACGTAGTATAAAATTTTCAAGAGTTTTCGCTCAATCAATTAAATTTTATAGATGTTTAAAAACAAAAATTTAACAAAAATCGAAAATTTAAATTGTCTATAAATAAGTCAAAATATGTCAAAATACTTTGAAATCTTAACCATGTATAGAGAACGTCAATATAAAGATTTAGTGAAAATTTCAAGTTGTTGCGGTTTTTCATTTTTGAGTTAGAGCATTTTAAAAAAAACCGATATCTTTGTCAGTCTAGAATATTATACAGTATATTATATTTTACATGTAATTTTTTGTCAATATGCGCTGTTCAAACGCTTATAAAAAAAAATTGTGCCTATGGATTTTAATAATTTTTGAATGACTTTAAGAACTACTTCTGTGGAATCTTCTATTAAATTTTCAAGTATTTTGTACGAGCCAAATTTTTTTTATCACCGATTATAAAAAAAAAATGTAAAAAAATCGAATATTTTAAATGCCTATAAGTGGCTTAAAAATCAATATTATATTTTGAAAAAAATATGACATAAAGGAAATACCAATCTTAACAGCTGGTAGAAATTTCAAAAATCTGCGACTTATACTTTTTGAATTATAACAAATATTTAAAATCGTCTGAGAATAAATCGCTATTTTATGCAATTTCGTAAATATTTAAATTTCAAACAGTCATACAATTTTTTCCTCTTAGTCCGGTAGAAATTTTTTTAAAGATTTTTGAAGAGTAGCTTATACATAACCTCGTGTTAAAATTTTGAACCTTAAGTATGAACAGAAAAAATTTTATGAATTTTTATCTACAAAATAACTTGCAAACTATCGTGATTTTTACATATTTCGTATAAATTGTATCTTTGAGCACTTATAAAAAAAAATTGTGACTTACGATTTTAGATTTTTTTTTATCAGTTAAGGAACAACTTATAAGAAACCTTGTATTAAATTTTCAAGATTTTCTAGGCAGCCAAAAAAATTTTATCGTTATTTAAAAAAAAATACTTAAAAATATTGAAAATTTCAATTGTCTATAAATAGCTTCATAAAAATCAAAATACTTTGGAAATTTAATGGTGTATAGAGAACGGTAATCTAAACATTTGGTGAATATTTCAAGTATTTACATCGATTAGTTTTTGAGTTATAGCAAAATAAAAAATTTGATTATGTCAAAAACTGGTTTTGCGTAAAAACTCCCGTTTTTCCCAAATTTTTTTATGGTTTTTTCCGTCGCATTTAAAAAATATTGGAAATTTTTAACTTTTGACCCCCCAAAGTACCAAATAGATTCACTTTCCTTTCAGAAAAGTTGCTACATAAGGCAATCGAAGCATTTTTACTGCCCCAAAACGTGTCGACAGACACAAAAAAAAAAAAAAAAAAAAAAAAAAAAAAACACACATCATTGTAAAATCAATACATTCTTCACTCCGTTCAGAATCTAAAAGAAAAAAAAAAAATGGAAAAATCTCTTGTACGTTTTTTATTGCGATGTTAGTTGACTTATTACTAAGACCAAGGTGATTGGAGGAGTTTAAAGACAACTACATTGGCGAGATTGTCGTATAAGCAAATCGCGTACTAGTACCGTCAGTTACGTGTTGAAGAATAAATATTGTGATAAAAATATATTCCATTATTCATTGTGTGCCTGGTAATTTTCGTTCGATGACTATTGATAGCCCAGACGAGAAAAATATGTCATTCTGGCAATGTTACCTTTTAGATACGTGACATGAAATGAATAAGGCTACCCAAAGTATACGAGACGTATAGAGGATTAGAGAGCAAGGACTGGATGGAAAGAGGATCAGGACGAGTTACAGGGATGATTCTGTATGGGAACGGTGGGAAGTCAACGAAAGAAACGGTTTGGATGCTAGTAAAAATTTTTCCTCCCTGAAAATCGTTTTGGATGGAAAGGGGACGCACGTGATTGGCGTTCCGTATCCCGCAGGATACTTTGCTTTTTCTTTTATATTTCTTATAAGAAAAAATGCCTGAGATATTTCATTCTCTCACTACACTTCTCATTCTTCTTGTCCTATATATTTGTTGATTTGTAATTAGTTTAGTTTGTAACACAAATATTATAAATACATATGTATAAATAATCAATTAAATAAATATCAAATCGTTCATATTAGATAAGTTTATTTGTTTGAAATTCTATAATGGAACATGCGTCATGTTTTTATTAACATTTTACTCGATTATTTCATGGGATACGTCAGGTAGAAAATATTATATCAATTAAATAGGAATTTTCTATTATTAGATAGTTTTATGCAACACGTTTGAGAAGTAACTGACAAAAAAAAAAAAAAAAATAAACAAATAAATATATAAAATTGTATTTTTTTATATCAAATAAATAAATAATAATTTTTTTCATATCAAATATTCTTTTTAGACTTTAGATCAACAATTCACATTGATACAGTTACAATCGTAATAAATATAAAATAAACGATATCGTTATATCATGATCTTGACTTAACCGTTAGAATGGGAACGAAACATAATGTTTTTTGGATTGTTTAAAAAACATCCGGTTCAGCTTATACCAGGATAACGGATGTACACGTATTGTAAATCAAACCGGGTGGTTTAAGAAGACGATTTGTACAGCTTTTAAAGAACAACTCGGCTCTTAAAATAAAAGCCGAATAAAGCTATGGCAGTGTAATTTTCAAGCGTTTCAACTGTTGGAACTATTGTCTCGTAATCGTACCGAAGATGTACAATGGTCAAGTGAAATCACTTTAGCATGATCGTAATATAATTATTACCAACAATGTTCTCAGAAATTTCTCATTGTTAAATGGAACGCAATATTATACTAAATATTTATATATAATATTATTCTATTGTATACTAGTTTCTAAAAGGGCGAATCTTAATTTTATCTGTATCGCAAATTGTATGATAAATCAACCGTTAGCATTTATCTAATTCAATACATGGAAATAAAAGGATTTTTGATTATTTTTTTTTTTTAAATGTGCGTAAAAGTTCGCGTTAGGCACCCGTCGCGCGCACACTGCTTGCGCTCCGTCCTGTGGTTACTTACTCCGTATATTGGTTATGTATCAATTATACTTAATTATACTTAAAACTTCTGTGTTAAATTAGCATAGATGTATTAATGTAAAAAAAGAAAAAAGCTGTTTAGTTTTCAAATTATCGTACAATCGATATAAATAACAAATTAAATTTCCCGTCGTCGTTACCTACGTATTCGCTATATCTATAACAACTCACGTGCGGTCTTATCGCACGCCGCTGCGGCGGCAGTGACCTCGTCGTAATCACAATATAATTATGCCGCAATCTACATCCAAACACAACACAAATTTAGATATCGCTAAATGTAACGATATCACCAAACTACAGCCTGCTCGCCTAAGCAAAGTTTCAACTTCTGTCAACACAAATCACTCAGTCGTTAATCAAGACGTTACCATGGAAAGTTCTTCGTCTGGGAATTGGTCCCTGGCACAGTCAAAAAAAAATCAAGGTAAAAGAAACCTCTCCTCCTCTTCTTCCGAACCAAATTCGCCAAAAACACAACCCATCAACAACAAAAAATTATTTTTTTCGTCTAATCGTTATGATGTGCTCTCACAAGACGAACCAGAGCCCACCACTCAAACAATACCTACCCCATTTTCTTCTAATGAGTCAAATCCTGTGGGAAACAAAAATGTCGGAATTAAATCAACACTCCCCCCACCAATTTTTGTAAAAGGTGTTCGCAATTTTCCCGAGCTCTGCACAGAACTTATTGAACTAATCGGAGTTGATAATTTTTCCTGCAAATCCTCATCTGACCGCTTAAAAATTATGACTACTAACCCAGCTGCCTATAGAACGCTGATTCATTTCCTCAAGGAACAAAAAGCTGAATACCACACGTACCAACTCAAAGAAGATAAACCAACGCGGGTGGTCATTCGTAATCTACATCCGACCACGCCCATAAAACTAATCAAATCTGAGCTCGAGTCGCGCTTATTTGAGGTCCGCCAAGTAACAAATGTACTACATAAAATCAATAAGCACCCTCTACCGTTATTCTTCGTGGACCTTGAACCTACAATACAGTCCAATGACATTTATAATCTGACATCCCTTATCCACACCAAAATAAAAGTGGAAGAACCGTACAAATCAAAAATTATAAGCCAGTGTACCAACTGTCAGGATTATGGTCATACTAAATCGTACTGCGGCTATCCAGCTCGCTGTGTCCGCTGCGGTGCCCTCCACTCTTCATCAGCCTGTCCAAATCCACGTGATGCTGCTCCAAAATGTGCCCTCTGCTCCGGTGATCACCCTTCAAGCTATAAAGGCTGCTCAGTTTTCAAAGATCTTCAACAACGCAACAAACCAAAAAGGAGCAATTTCCTATCGGATAATATTAGTCATAAGAATAATGTACAGGTTAGTCACCCAGTGGTAACCCCCTCAACACATCCACCAGAGTCGTCCCAAACCTACGCTCAAGCCACCTCCGGTTCTTACTCTAATAACATAATCTCTCCTCCTGTATCAGATATAAACAAGTTCCTTGACGAGTTCAAATTACTAATAAATCCACTAATTGCCCTACTTACCCAAGTTATCTCAAAACTTTTGGATAAAAATTAATGTCTTCATACACAAGCAACTTCCTTCTCATCCTTCTCTTCAACTCAAATGGTCTTAAAAATCACTCAAATGAACTCCAGTTAGTACTCCAGGAAAAGCGTATCGATATTGCCTTGATATCCGAAACGCATTTCACAAAATACTCTCACATCGCTATACCTGGTTATCATCTCCTAAAAACAAATCACCCAGATAACTCTGCTCATGGTGGTGCTGCAATTTATATTAAATCCTCCTTGTCTTTTCAATCTCTTCCAAATTTTTGTCATCCTCATTTACAGTCTTGTGCTATCTTACTCCACCTCAACAACATACCAACAACCTTAGCAGCAATATATTCCCCTCCGAGACATAATATCAATATTCAAAATTATATAGATTACTTTAGCACTATTAGTCAAAACTTCATCATAGGTGGTGACTACAATGCCAAATACCAGAGTTGGGGATGTCGTACAAACAACCCAAGAGGTATTGTTCTCTACAATTATATAAATCTCAAGGGCTACAAAATCCTCGCGCCCCCTGGACCAACATATTGGCCCACCTCCTTACGCAAAAAACCCGACATACTAGACATATTTGTTTCCAACACACCTCATAATCTATTCTGTGCGGCTACTAATCTCTTGGAACCCTGTTCAGATCACTCTGCAGTACTCCTGACTGTCAGCGCCTGTCCACCAATCCGGCCTTCTCTTCCAAAACTCTTTCTCCATTCAACTGATAGACTTAAATTCCATGACTTAGTAGATCAAAACATTAAACTAAAAGTTAGTCTCAAAACCCCCCAAGAAATTGATCTAGTCATAAACAACCTAACTAATGTAATCCAACAGGCAGCATGGGCATCTGGTCCTACTAAAATGCAGTATCCAAATTCTGCTCCTCCAGTTCCCGAATATATTCGTATCCTCATAACAAACAAACGCAGAGCAAGGGCCGCATACCAACGTTCACGCCTTCCATCCCACAAAAGCATCTATAACAACCTATCTAACTCGCTGAAAAAAATACTTGCTAAACATAAAAACCAATCCTTTGTTAACCATCTCTCCAACTTATCACCTAACAATGGTAGTCTCTGGACAGCTTCAAAAAAATTACTAAAATACAAACCTCCGCTTGTTCCCATAATTAATCCCCATGGTGGATTTGCATCAACTGATGTTGAAAAAGCTGAACTGTTTAAAGAACACCTAACTGAAACGTTCACGCCTCACCCGGATATACAAATACCTTTACACATAGACATAGTAAAACGTTTTCTTAATATCCCCCTTTCTACCTCTCCCGCAGTTAAGCATTTCTCTCCTAGCGACGTTAAATTTACAATTCAAAAGCAAAGTCTCAAAAAATCTCCGGGGTTTGACCTGATAACTGCGGAAGTGGCCAGGTCCCTCCCCAAAAGAGCCATTGTTCTTCTCACAGTTATATATAATGCGTGTCTAAGATTGTCATATTTTCCCATGCTTTGGAAATTCTCTGTAACAATTCTAGTTCCAAAACCTAATAAACCTCCTGACATATCTTCCTCCTACCGACCAATAAGTCTCCTCCCCTTCTTCAGCAAAATATTAGAAAGATTAATTCTCAAAAGAATTCTTCCTTACATTTCCTCCAGTTCTATTTTGCCTAATACTCAATTTGGTTTTCGTTCCGCTCACTCCTCAATTCATCAACTGCTCAGACTAGTCGACGCTATCTCATTCTCCCTTGAAAAAAAAAGTTATTGCTCATGCGTCTTCTTGGATATATCTCAAGCTTTCGACAGGGTATGGCATGAAGGACTGCTATATAAAATTAAGCCCCTGTTACATCCAACCTATTATTTACTAATCAAGTCCTATCTCACGGATCGATACTTCCAGGTCAGAGTTGGTACATCCTTTTCCGGCTTAGCAAAGATTAGTGCTGGTGTTCCTCAGGGGGGCATCCTTTCTCCTTCCTTATTCAACATCTACGCTGCCGATCAACCCACCTCTCCGCTCACAACTGTGGCAGAATTTGCTGATGACAAGGCTATTATTTCAATCCATGACAATCCTCACATAGCTTCACTCAATCTCCAACTCCACCTTGATCTTATGGCTGATTGGTATAAAAAATGGCGTATCAAAGTAAATCAATCTAAATCACTTCATACAACTTTTACACTCCGTCTTCTTCCTTGTCCTGGGGTGTCTCTAGACAATATTCAAATCCCTTCATCTCAATCGGTTAAATACTTAGGTCTGACAATTGACCGTCGTCTCACATGGTCACAACACATTAAAATAAAAAGGCTCGCCTTAAATGCACGACTCCGTATCCTCAAAACTCTAATATCCAATAACAAACACACTACATTAAATACTAAACTATTAATTTACAAATCCTTATTTAAACCTATATGGACCTATGGTCTTCAGCTCTGGGGCAATGCCAAAAAATCTAATACTAACAAAATTCAAACCTTCCAAAACAACATCCTTCGCAAAATCACAAATTCCCCTTCCTATATCTCAAATCTAACTCTACACACCGATCTAAAAATTAAAACAGTCCACGAAGAAGCAGTAACCTTTTACAAGCGATTCCATTCAAAACTCCCTTCTCATACAAATCCCCTCATTTCAAACCTCGCCACCTTCACAATTCCTGGCAACCCTCCCAGGAGGCTAAAAAGGAAATGGTGTCGTGATCTCCTCAACGAGTAATTTAAAATAGCAATATAAAAAAATATGTATATATAATATATAAAACATAAAATCACCAAGTACTTCAAGTAAGGGCAGTGTTACCACTGGGTGACCCCTCCCATCAAATTTTTTTCATGTATTGTTTATCATTTATCTCATATTCTTATTGTTCCATAGAAACAGATTGTATATACCGTTAAAAATAAAAAAAAAAAAAAAAAAAATGTGCGTAACAATTAGAAAACTTAATGGTGTTAGTAAAATGTTTAATTAAGTATCTTCATCATGATTCTTATTGCGTGTTGAGTAGAATTTTTGTATAGGGTTTCAAAATACAATGACATATTATTATTACAATGTTCGTAGATTTCAAAAGGTTTGAAAATAAAATAGCTCCTGCAGAAACTGAAAAAATAGTCAAGAAATGTCAACGAACTGTAGTTGCTTAAATTACAGCCGATATAAAATATGTTGACATCGATAAGCAAATTTAATATTTTTTTGACGAATGAACGCATTTGATAAAAATCGGAAAATGTTATCTTCAAATGACATCTATCAAAATATTTGATGATAAAGGAGTACTTTATTCCAATAATTTAGATATAATATCATAATATATACAACAGTTGGAAATTACATAATTTTGGGTTATCACATATTTCGTCGATTATATAACACATGATAATATATAAACGATTGTTCGGTATTCATAAAAATAAATAGACTCATTCACATCATTACAAAACACTAAATGCCATGATAAAGTTATATTTACAGAAAGGTTATAAATGCTAATGTATAAATTTGAAAAAAGAAATATCTGCAAAAGAAAAATATAATTTACCATACCATGTAATGATAAATATAGCACATTCCTCGATGCATATTGTACTTTTTGGAAAGAAGATTTTATTGAAATGCAATATTTAAACAATACCTAGTGTTCTAAAATTTTTAATTCCATTATTATAAATATTGAAATGCAATATTATATACAGTTATTAATACTTCTTTTTTTTTTTAATCGGAAGTACACCTGCCACCCGGAAACATTAATGATACTTTAGGTTAGTACTTCCTCTACCTTAGTATGACAGAAATTCCTTGCAATCTAAATTCTGCATTTAAATTTACATTTAAAATTAAATCAAAAGTAAATGCACTTTAATTATCAAATATAACTTATAAAATATATTTTGAGGAAGTTCTTAAAATCTTAGAAATAATTGTATGCTTCTTGCAATTCGTTTTAAATAGATAAATTCACACATTTTTTCATGTTCTGTATTAAATGTTTTGATATAATTATTCCTGATTATATTATTTATAATTTTATTATTTTGATTTCGATTACATTTATGGTCCTACATTTAAGAACTATTACATATTAATTAATTATTGAAATAATATTTTAATAAATTAAGAATTATGATCAAAAATATTTAATAGTATCGTTATGTTATTAATGCTTTTAATTCTATGATTCATCTTCGAATGACTCAAATTACAACTTAGTTTGCAAACGTAGTTGAATTTGACTCAATTTTAATAGTATTTAAACTATCAACTAACTTTTAATTGTAATTTGAGTGACAGGAATTATGAAATTTAGTTATATGGTTCATTTCCCGATTACTGTTTAATTTTAAGTTATCGAAATTAAAATCCACACTTAACATATTTTTTAAATTTCTTTTATTTATCCAATATTAAGTATTAAATATTAAATAAATTAAAAATTACAAATTATAATGTTAGATTAAGTAATAAACAAACTACAATAATCTATCTTTGTATGTTACATGACATTTAAGTTGTTTTAATAAATTAACAAAATCAATTTTATCAAATCTATATTCTAAAAAAAGTTTGATTCACATAAGAATATAATAATTTTTTTATAATTTCGTGTATTCATTACCATATCAAATACTAATTTCCATTTTCATAATAAGTATCTAGTGTAATTTTATTTAAACAAAATATAATGTATAAAATTAAATAAATTATCATTTAGTTTCATATATTAGTTCAGAGAAATTAAATTTTAATATTTTATAAACGCTAACTGTAAGTGGTCATTTGATAAGAACTAAACGTTAAATCATACGATATGGGTAATTGAATTTAAAAATGCTAAATATAATATAATATTTATTTATTAATAATATTATTAATATAATATTATCTGTATACTTAGTTAAACATTTAATAATTCGTTTATTATTACTATAATTTTCCATTAAATTTCCAAGTCCTAAGTAAATATTTTATAAACTAAATTTTCGTTTTTCTAAGTTAATAAAATGTAAACTTTAATTAATTTTTCTTGCAATATATTTTTCAATACTCTTCCAATATTTGCTTATCAAAAAAATGTTTACACCAATATTATTTCCACCAAACTCTATTTGTAGGCATAAATATAATTATATTTTTTTTATTTTTAGTTTTTATATATTTATTTATTTATTTAAATAGTTTTATACCGATTACTAATAACTAATCTCGAAAATAACTCCAAATACGTTGTATTTCAGATAATATTTAGTTTCAAATAAAGCAATTACCTCGTTTTATTTTATGTCATTTATTTTTTCATTCAGAGACTTGACTCAATTTAATTTCGTGAATGGCCATTTGTAATGCATCTACTTGGTGCTTAATCTTTTTAACACGATAATAATAAACTATAATCCTGTCCAATAATGCTACACACAACGTTATAGGTCACCGGACTTGTTTGAACCGCCAAAAACACGATTCATTAAGGTTGTCTCTCCCTTCCTCTCCCCTTTTCCATTGTTTTATGTGTGGGTCACCGTTATCCGGTATAAAATTGTTATTGATCACACACTGGACCATTCTTCATGTATGTGCATATATTTCATGAATATTCAGCTTGTACCATCAAAGCGGTGCCCATTGCTGGCTTCGGGTTCCGCATTAATTTCGGTCCGACAATCAGTGTTCCGGAAGAATCGAAAACCGTTTTCACTTGTCCGTAATTCGAAAAGAAACAGAACTTAATTTAATGCTTACGACACAGTAAAGTTGTACATAAGCAGAAACCTACGACCCGTCGTACCGTTAACATACAGTGTCGCCGGTTTCAACTAGTTTCGTTATGTTATAATATTATTTTCTTTTGACTCGCATTAGCTGACGACGAAAAACAAAACAAAAGATTTGTCCCGATCGAAAATATTATACTTATTGTTATTATTCTGTTTTTACGGTCGCTCGCGTTTTGTGTTAAATTTAAACGCTGGCGTCCGACTGGCTTTTATTGTTAATTCATACTGCTGTAACAATTTAAACTGAGCTTTTATTAGAAGACAAGCTGGAATGCGAATCGCACTGCAGCACTGAGACCAAATTAAATGGCAATCTGAATTTCAAGATTAATTTATCGACTTGAATTTAGAAGTATTAAAACAAATTAAAACTTCATCTGTAAATTAGTTTTTTTTTTTATTTCATTTAAAAAATGAAAATGAATGCAAAGAACCCAGCTAAAAGAGCGAAAAATAGTTCAAGCATCAGTATTATTTTCCCTACATGTCTATTGGCCACTTATAGACTTGGGAGTTCTCTATTTTTTCCCGCAGTCTGTTGTACGTGTGTATAAACATTATTTATGGAAAAAAGAGGAGAAAAGATCACGAGAAAACGAAACTGATGGATTTATCGTCGGGGTGTGCACTTTGACTGGGGCTCCTAAAGAATGACTAAGGGTCGCCCGAAAACGGATTCCGGTTAAACGTGAATTCAAAACGCCATCATTTCCTAATGACCACACACACGTACTCACTGAAGGCAAAGATCCTCATTCCCTCTCAGCTTCTATGATAACTGCGTGCGTGAGCCACTTACAAATTTCAACATAAAGGATGGCGAACATAATCGGAGTGAAAAGGGGTTGAGAGTTAAAATCTTTCGCAACCCCTAATATGAATCTTCTAGTATTTTCCCTTCTGTGGTAGAAAACATTAAAACGAAACGTTCAAAACGTGTGTGAAATCCATGGATCACTTTGAAAAATGTTAATTGTTGTTTCACTATTCAAACAAATGTATAGTGGGTAAGAAAGAAAATACAAAAAATCAAATATTTGAAATTTTATAAAATGTTTTACGACATTAATCTAAATTATAAATATCGTTGTTCATTTACTGTTCGTTCAGTTTTAGAACACTCTTGGGCACCAGTTTTGTAAATTATTTCTGAAGAGCTTTGGCAAACATAATATGGCATTCAAGATTTTAATAGTATATAATGGAGTAAAATATTCTCTTGTTTATCAAAATTCAAAAGAAAATTTATAAAAGAGATTTTTTTTGTAAAATTTAATATTTTAATGAAATAAAAGTTTTTTATTCATAAAATAATTCATATTTTTTTACTTAATTTTTTATTTATTTTATAACCAATTTTTTGAATTATGATAAATATTTCTTTATTGCATTTTTAATATAAAAAACCTACCATGACGTCTTTTTTGTTCAATTTAAATAATAAAAAGTGCCAAAAAAATAATTAGTAAAAATTATAATTGAGATATAATTAGCATTGGGAGTAAGCCACTGAAATGACGCTCTTTATTTTGAAATAAATCGCTACAGTCTAAAATGCGTTTGCTTTTTATCATAGTGTTATTAAATTTCAAAAAACTATTAAAGCTTTAAGGAATTTTTGAGTACTCAGAACTATATTTTTATACACTTGTATATCATCAGAATTATAAGCTTAGCAAATCTTTTTAAATCAAAAAAATGTGCTTATTAATTAAAGATGATATACTAACATAGCTGGTAAATAATAAAATATGTTCTTTAAATATTTAACATATTGTATAGAACATAAGTTTATCAAAAGGGAATTTAATAAAATAAGTACATTGTAGTTATATCAGTTATTGTTGTCTTTCATAGAAAATAAAAACATTTATAAATAAAAAGTTGTATTTAATAATACTAATAATAGTGATTTTTCTAAATATTGAATTCAGTTTAAAATGTTTCAACATTTTAAGATGATTTTACTTAAATAATTAACAAGGAAAAAATGTTGATCATATCATATTGTTTAGTGAAATTCGTTATTGAAATATATAATAAGTTATTGTGGTGCATATAAAATGCTGCTATAACATATTTAGTGCTCGTGTATTATACTCGTACTATTAATCAGACTATGAGAGATAACTAATACGATGTGGTTCGTGAAACGAATACAGCTCTAATTTTGAATAAATATACATAGGATAATTTTATTATGAAATATTTATCGAAATATACTACAATTATTGTCGTATGATGAAGTTGTTCAGTATCCTCCTATCAACGAAAAAAAAAATTCTTTAACACTTCAAAACTAATAATAACTTACAATTAATTATTTTTTATGTTATTATGACGTACACATGGTGTATACGCAAATGTATGTTCAATTACAGATGATGTTCGCGGTTCAAAGTCCTCTCATCCTATGTATACATTTTTTAATGATTTAGGTATTAATAAAAGTATGTCTAAATGTTTCATAATTTAAATTTTAAATTATTGTATTTGCATATAAATTTTAAAACACGAATAGTTTAAGGCATATCTTCATGATATTTTAGTTCCCAAAGTTCAACTTTCGTACATGAAATTTAATATACACACTGTTGTTACGATTTTGTATTTATAATTAAACTAGTTTAATTATAAAAACAAAATCGTAATACAAATCACTGTTAAATATTTCATAAATATTTTAATATTGGACATATTCCTATAACATTGTATTTATTATATGAATTTTAATTTCATGATAAATTATTATTATATTTTATTAACGTTTTTATTACCGGTATGGTTTACTATTTAAATTACAAAAAAAAAAATAATGTTCTGGTCATATGTAAGTGATTATAATGTGTTTATTAAAATCGTAAATTTAAATAAATTCAAATCTTAGATGTATTTTTTATCGATCTATATATATATATATATATATATATATATATATATATATATATATATATATATATATATATATAGAATAAATATATTGTATCTGTTCCTTCAATTGAATGGTGATTTGTTTTTTATGTTATAGTGAATGACGCCTTTTTCCGAAATATATAATAAATCTACAATAAATGAATTTGATAAATGTCTTATATTTTATCTTATTTTAGTAATTATATCGTAATCATAGTAGCAGTGTCTAAAACAAATGTTTCCAGGCAATTTCCAATCGAAGTTGTAAGATGATATACCTGCTGGTGTGAACGAATTTATAATATATTCGACATTTCAATACTTTCAAGAATCTCATTACGGTATATTCGATGTTATTACAATTGTTTTTTCGTTTTTTTAGTGAATTTCCAGTCAACATTTAGTATTTGATGTTTTTTTTTTATCGTTACTCAATGCTCTTTTAATATTATATTAATTCATTAATTGAATATATATTTTACATTTTATAAAATTCGACAGTTTTATTTTTCTTTAGCAATTGAAATTATATTGTTTATTAGTAATATTAATAGCAAAAAAGTGAATATAGCATATATTTAATATCAAAATATTAACTCTGTTCTATCACGTTCAATTTCGATTGACACCACTTAAGGACTATGAATTTTTATTCAACGATAGTCAATGAATGCAATGTCTGAAAATTACATAGATATACCAAACCGTCTGTAGTTTTGATTTATATTATAGCTTTTTATTTTTGATATTATTCCTAAAATAACCCGCATACATTCTCATATATTTCGACAATCGTTGAGTATAGAATTTAGTTAACAATTAAATGCGGTTTAATGAACGGAGATCAAAAAACTACGTTTTTATAGTGATAATAACCGTTCTATACGTTGAGTTCTACAGAAATAACTGTGGAAAAACTATTTATTTCGTGTTACCGCGAAATTGATTACGAAAAAATATTCTATTATAATAATTTGTAAAGTTTCTACTGTGCTTGTAGTCGGTATAGTTAAGTGTTTTCCATTACAAGTCGGCTTTTAGGTTTAATTTTTCGAGGGAAAGGAGGGGGGTAGAGATCGAGACAGCATTGGTGTATAGCGTGTGTCATGAAACTCAGAATGCGCACAAAAGGCTAACGTTGTTCCAGTACATGTCGAATGGGCACAAAGAGAAAAATACAGATTACTGAACACACTACACCTAAGTCTTTAATCAGTGACACGGGTTCCAAATCACGTTCATTAATTTTCTAACGAAAAGAAATGGGATTCCACCGGTTACTGAAAAACGATCGATACACATTTCGCAGAATTTTTAAACAATCCATTACCCACGGGTCCAAACAATGTAAAACCGTCCACATCTACTCTAATTTTGCACGACCGTAATGTGAAACGAAAATTAATGACGTGAAGTATTATGCTTTTTTTTTTTAAATTTTTTATCCGTAGCAGCTCACAGACTGTTAGACATGACGGTGTGTAGAACATGACATTATATATAATTTTAACGCATTGGTACTCGTGATTTGTTTCTGAAGGCTTGCAACTTCAAATCTAAAATTCTGTGTGGTCACCTATCATGAAGCTAAAGACACCGGATTCACCACTGCGCAGTGACGTAACCAGGATTCTTAAATGGGAGGGTCTAGACAATTTTTTGGGCAGGTTAAGTATGAGAGGATTTGAGAGTTCATCCTTCACCTTTTCCACTACCATAAAATTTATAGATGTTCATTCAGCATTTTAAGATAGCTTTAATGATTAATAGTGATTATATAAAAATTATAATTTTTATATAATAATAGTTTAATGATGATCAGTTGCAGTAGCACTATCCCGACATAACAAGATATAAATTATTATAAAATGTAAGTGTTAACCTGGAGTCGTCACAGCGTTCATGATATCCACCAAAAATATGATTTTAATCACGGTAGAAGTAATTGGTTTAAGTACCAAATTACAGACATTCGTCAACATTTAGTTAGTAACAAAATTTTAAAATAATTAATTACCAAATAATAGTATACTAGTGTAGTACAACCTTATAAACACGATCTATGAGAGGTCAGGATATAGCCCACATAGTCCTTCTCCTTGTTTACGCTACTTCTACTGCAGCTAGTTATTGTACCACGCACACTTACCATGGATAGTCAAGAATAATTATTATTTTATTACTACATTGTTATAATATTATATGATGATACCTTACTGAGTTGTCATGACACCAAAAGAAAAAAAAAAAAACTATTTAACAACATTAAAACAGTTTTTAATACATTTTTTTATATTTTTTTTTTTCTGATATCTTTTCAAACTTTAATAAACAGGTAAACAAATTTTTGCTGTAATAATTTAAAATAATTTAAAGTGTTATTTAATTTATTGTTTGAATGAAGCTAGAGAAAAACTTTCATCTCATTGTTGGATATCTTTCCTATATATATTTTGTCTAATAGTGTAGTTGTTTTTATTTATTTTTTCCCCCAGTGTAGCCATTGGTTGTGACAACATAAAATAAACAAGTGTTTAATATTATAACATTTTAATGATAAAACAATCTAAATATTTAATTAATAGCTTATTGTTTGACTGCGATTCGGGTGTGACTGGATAGTGATGTTTTTAATCATTTTTTTCTTCTCGGGGGCACTGTTGAAATATTACGTGTTCTTTTATAATATTGATGATAACGATCTTCTTCGTAATTATTGTATGTACGATTAATGTCTTCGTAAGATCTTTGTTTTATAGTGTTATACGTGTTATATGATCTGTCTTTCTTTTGTGTGCATTTATCACAATCGCTAAAATTAAATTAAAAATAAAATAAAACTGCAAAGTATATTAAATTCATATACGTATAATAGTTAAATAATAAAATAATTAAAAATACTAAACTTTTAACAATCGTTTATAAATATACAAACAAATAGTTTATAATATATATTATATAGATTATCTATATATTATATAGAAATAAATAAATACTTAACCTGGTATTATTTTATTTGTAATTTACGACCAGTTTTGAACTAAAAGTTCATCATCAGATTTTATACAATGTTAAAAAAATCGCGAATCACATTTATTTATATAATCAGTTAAATATTATTGAAGTATTAAAACGAAAGTGTAATAGTTAATTTTATTTAAATGATTTGTTACTTACCAATCTTTTGATTCAAGTGTTTTAAATGTTTGCTTTTCAATATTTCTTCTTTGGGTGAAATATTTTTGTGTGGAATATTGTTTTTTCGGATAGAATTGACCATTATTCTTATAATTTGAATATTGACCATTATCAATAAAATATTTGGTGGAAGTTTGATTTTTAATATTTTTTGAAACAAGGACACCGTCGTGCTGTTTTTTATAATGTTTGTCTCTGGTACAGTTATCACAATTACAAAATGATTCCTTTGATTGAATATTGTGCGAATCACTGAAAAATAATTGTTTTAGCATATTTTGAACGGCATACTACTACAGTAAATACAAAACATGTTGTATGTATAGAAATTTATATATAACAATTTCAAACAATAAATTTATTAAAGAACAGGTCTTTGAGTTGAACCGGTTCATAATTTTCCAGCAGCTACACTTTTCAATCCTGGCATATTTGGCACGTGGTTTTATTTCTATATGTTTTTAGTATTATTACGCCTTCGTTGGATGATTGGGAGGTTAGTGCACTAAGTTGTAAGGATAATATTTGGCACGTGGTTTTATTTCTATACTTTATTAGTATCATTACGCCTTCGTTGGATGATTGGCAGGTTGGTGCACTAAGTTGTAAGGATAATAGTTTCGTAGTCAAAGATAAGACCCTTATTATAGTACAACGTCGGATATTATACAGCTTAGCTGAAGTACCGGAAGAGAAAGACAAACGTGGCCGTTAACTCGAATTGTACTATTGCTTGCGTGCATTGCCGATGAACGATACAACTAATATAGTAACCCACACCTAGTCATTTCTTACGAGGCGAACATAAATTAAGTTTTTTATTTACTCTTGGTCGTAGTTTTTGCGGTCGTCAGGGTCGTACGGCCGAAAGGTTATCGATTTGTCGTCCAATAAATCCGATTGACTATCGACTGTGACAAAATTCTCTCTTCCATACAAATAATAAATCGGCGGATCGTTATCATAGAATGCAAATGTCTCAACGTATGGAGTCCATTGGATGTGACGCGATCTAGAATTTGGTCGTTTTGAATTTCGGCTGCTAAAAAATCATCGATGCGTTATTGAGATATCATCGAAATCATAATCTGAGAATCATGATGATAATTATTTCGTGAACAGATATAACGAGAGCGAAGCAAAACAAAATATTTATAAAAGTTATGTTATTATTATAGTGATTTCCAGCGAAAAACAAAATGTATAAAACACTCACTCTAGGCGCGCGCCTGAACTTGGGTTGGTTAACGACAGACACATAGCTTTATCATAACTATTACAGTTCAGCGACACTTTACTGTTCGAAAATGTATTATATACTGTACGCGAAATATTCTTAATGTAATTATTGGAACATTTATAAATGATTATGTGATGGTTATTGGTATGCATATAACATAATATTATTATTGGTTTACGCTCTTAGCGTGATTTGGGTATGTCGGCGGAATTTCGGGTTTTGGAAATTAATTAATATTGTAGAAAAATATAAAATACCAGACATCAATTGCATTATCGATGATCTCAAGTCGTTTTTACTATAATATACAATGTGTATATAATCAATCATAAGTAGATATACTCACCGTCCACGTTGTGACTGCTTCATGCAGCTTTTCAGCTTCTGCACGTCCGGTCGTTGTACATAATACCATTGTAAATTATTGGATTTACTAAAATGTTGCTTAGGACGCTGAATTTCATTTTTGTTAGATCTATCAAACATCGAGTGCTCCGAAGAAGATCGAAATCCATTCATTGCTTTATAATTTTTCTTCGGTACAATATTCTGGTTCCACATCGTCAATTTTTACAGAATTGTAGCAATTTTTGAATGGAATTTAAAAAAGGTTCGAATTTTAAAGATATAAAATGTTGTGTAAATTTAGGCTACAATTGATGCGTAACCACATTGTTATTTTCAATGTTACTATATCGAATCCAATGATAACGTTTCACTAACTTTAATATGTGCCAGAATACATGTACATTTATTTCGCAAAACATTTATGTTTCTATTTTTTGTCGTTAAGAGAAAACGTTTTTAAAAAACCTTTTAAAATATTTATATTTTGTTCTCCCAAGAATTGTAATGAAATTATGTTATGTTGAATATAGATAAAACTGAAATGTTTACAAATAACGTAGCATGGTAGATATTATTTTTAAATTTCCAAATTAAAATTTTATAAACGATCCTCCGTAAATTATAAAACCATTAATAATAAACACATTATCAACTATTATGTGATCTATAAAATTCATACGACAAAATATTTTCAAGATAAAACAATTGAAAATATTTATGGCGTATAGTTTGATTAATATTAGTTAAATTATTAATTAATATATATATATATATTTATATAATATATATATATTTATACATAGTATTATTAATATTATTATATCGGTATTTTAATAAAATATTGGGCACTAGTATCTTTGGTCGCCGTGTGCTATAAACTTATAAATTGTTGTGCAATTTTTAACTTTTAAAATGTTTATACAGGCGCAATTGAATTACTCTAAAAATTATAAAGGTGAAACCTGAAATCACGCAACGATCACGTGATAATAAAGAAATCTAGCTTTAGTTAGAAAATTATCAATATTATTAATACTATTTTATTAAATTACGCTATCTGGAATTGGTTTAAATATAAATATTTATGCTTAAAATTACATAAAAAAATATAATGTAATGAAAGTGAAAAGTGCTTAAAAACTAAAAATAAAATATAAAAATAGGAAAACGTAGGTGTTTCAGACAATGACAGAGACTAAGTTGATTTGAAGAGACGTAACATTCTATGTAGCTGGTGATTATATCCGTAAGTGCGTTGGTATGGTAAATTATAATGATGTCTAGAAAAATGCAACGGAACCTGGAAAGAGATGGAATTTAGCAAATCAGGAAAATCCAGAATGCTATCGAGAAGGAAGTTCATAAAACTTTAGTCAGTTTTAATGCCACTGGAGGTTAAGGATTGAATTCCAAGAAGTACACCACCTCAGCCCTACCTTTTTGGAATTTTTGAAATTTTTCTTCGTCAATACTTGGTTTGTAATTTGTATAAATTGATATGGCAATTTTCCGAATTTGTATAATCTTAGTTTTCACATTGTCGAACAAAAACTGTAGGTGGGTCTGTGGTAAATACCCTTCAAGGGAAATGTCAAGCCACGATTTCATGGTGTCTTTATTTATACTAAATTTCTCTATATTTTAAACATAAATTATCAAAAATAGATTTAATTCAGTCATTTATATCGAATTAAATTGTATTGGTATATAAAAATACGAATACAAGTTTAAAATTTACAAAGTTGATTTATTAAACATACTATAACTATGCTCACCATCCAATATAGTTAGCGAATTCGTGGCCCTTTGATAGTTAGAGTTTATACACTGGATTTTTTTTTTTTTATCGGAATATACAACTATTTTATTATATTTCTAATAATTATTGCAATGATTACATACGCATCATTCATTAAAAATTATAATACAATAATAAGAACAACCAATAGCTTATACGAAGTACATATTTTTTGTTTTTTTTTCTATTCTTAATTAATTTCATTGAACTAAAAAATTATAATATTCGCTTCATATAATTTATAAAGAAGATGTTTAAAAATCAATTTTATAATTAATAATTAACACTATTTCAAGTATAAAATGTTCGTCCAGAAATATATAAGTCCCGGTTAATATTTTTTTTCGAAAAATATTTGTATATCTCGTGAATATTATGTGTATTATAATATTAATTTCCGTATAATTAACATATATATTATAAACATATTTAGGATAAAAATAAGTGTAAATTTACTGACCAAAAATTTTCTATTATTAATTAATTGATAATCTCATATTGAATCTGACATGAAAGTTATACTTATTTTCTATCATTTCAAAATTGTCTATACTTTCAAGCATCATAACGGACATAATATTTGTATAATGTAATTTATAATGTATTTTAAGCATTCTGAGCTTTAATCAATTATTTAATAATATTAAATATTCCAGTTGGTTTGCAATTTAAGCACTATTGGAACAAGCCAACCCCAATAATTTATGGTTCATTAGGTTTGTAAAATTATATTTTGATACTGAAATATTTTGACCTGAATATAATATAATGAAGATTTAAAAATATTTCAACAAAGAAATAAAAATGACCCGTAATGGATTAAATAATTTTTTTTTTTTTAATTTTCAATTTAATTAACAAAATATTTCGTTGTATGGTACTTGGTACATATTTATTTTTTACCACGGAAACAATGAAACTCAACAATTTATATTGTTATCGCGGTATCTGGTGTAAAGCGATCACTTATTATTTTATAAAACTTCATAACTATCAATTTTTTTTTAAATTTTTGACTTAATACTCGGTTATTTACAACATAATTATATACATAATAGTTTCATATAAAAATCATAAATAATCTATTACACTCTAGGCCGTTACATTTTTTTGTCGATTGGGTCGATAAAATATTATATATTATAATAAATATTTTTTGATTTACCAAAAACCAAAAATATATTTTTTGTGGACATTTTGGTGTAGTGAAAATGTACCGTTCTAATAGAGAAATTAATTTAAATTGTGATAATATCTGTTAAAAGTATCATATGCATTTCGTTTATTTGTGTTTACATAAATACAAAGTAGACGTACAGTCATTATGTATATTTTCTCGTTTTTCAGTGTTTTACTCAACGATGTTTAATAAGTGTGTATGGTGATTAAAATACACAGGGCCATATTGAACTAGATACAATAAAAACGTATGTTCTCTGTGCCAAATTTCACAAATAATTATGTGTTAAATATTGATGTCCGTCTACAGCAGGGGTATAGTAGAATCGCACTTGAGTTGAAAAAAGGTAATGGTCGAACTGCACTCGAGCTCAAAAAAGGTAGTCCATGATAATTTTATCATGCATTTGAAGAGGTTAAACGTTTATAAAACTCTAATTTCCCTTTACACTTATAATCTTAAGACTGACATTGATTTAGATAATAAATAGTTAAAAACTAATTTTTTATTCATATTGTGATGTTAATATTATATATATATATATATATATATATATATATATATATATACATATATACATTTTTTAAAATTTTAAAATTAATTAAAATATATTGAATTAAATCGTCAAGTATTATTATTATCGTTATTATAATTTTTTTCTACTTATTTTTAGGCAATATATACAATATGACCATCCCGAGCAGGGGCGTCCGATGTGTTATACTTTCATTAATTAAAAAAAAAATAGATTTAAATTTTGCTTAAATTTTTTATGAGTTTTTTTTATTATTTTAAATTGATTAATAAAAATAATTGCGAACAGTGGCAAGTTATGCTCATATTCTTCGCAAGAGATTGAACACCCACTCCAATGAGATTTAAAGTGTAAGAGGAAGACGACTTTGTATTGCTGAAAAAGGCATCGTCGATAGTTATCTGGTACCTTCTTGCATCTTTTTTAATTTTTCTCATACAACTACAGCTTAGGTGGCAATGTCTTTAAATAATAAATGATTAAAAAATTATAGGAGGAATTTACTAAAAATCTATATAAATAAATGTGAATTTTCTTTTGAGAAAGGATAGACCGATTTTTCTTATTATTTTTTTGTAGTATTCGTAACTGTCAGAAAAATATGAAAAAAAAACTGAAAAATCTTACGGAAAAGTGAAATTTTTTAGTTTAATCATTTTTTGTAAAAAAAAAAGTCAGGGACAACGATACATTCTAAGTAGAAAGATTTTAAAACATGTTAACAGATTCATTGGTATAGCAATATTGACAACATTTCTGATCGAAATTGAGTTTCGAAGAAAAATTATCTAGAACAATCTAGAATAAAAATAAAACACTAATAATGTAGATATCGAATGAATTATTTTCGTAGGTATAAATATCGCAATAATTATCCACAGATAAGAAATTATTAACAGAGTGAATGATCGAAACAATTATAATCATAGGAAAGTTCAAAGACGAGAATGTACTGATTCCAAGAATACTGCTAATTCCAACTGAATTTCTTTTGAATTTTTTATGTCTCTAGTTTCTGGTACGTCTTGCATTTACCATGACAATTAATAAGTCACAAGGTCAATCATTAGAAGTATGTGGAATAACTCTTAAATTGATGTACCTTTTGCATTTGAAGTTATACGTTACATGCTCGAAAGTCGGGAAACTATTGATATTATTCATTTTCTCCAAAAAGAAAGACAAACGATATTGTACATTACAAATAATTGCAATAGATTTTCGTCGAAATTATTCAATTGGCATTTTGTTGCATTTATTAGCACTGTATAAGAAAGATTTAGTTTCAGTTTCTTTGTTGGTATAGCCATGCAAAGCCGGGTCGAGCAGCCAATGAAAAAAAAATAAAAATATTATCAATGTTGTATTTATTACAATTTGTTTCCTAATTACACACTTCTTACTGTAGATTGTTAACATCAAATTAATCACAGTTTACAGCGTTCTATTCCGATGACCAATGTTGTGTTTTCAGGTTTTATGTTTAATCATGAAAGTCAATTAGAATATTGCTTGAGTAAATTAATTCGTGATCATTCTCGGTCTTTCAATCGGTTAGTAGATAACAAGTGTTACCTTTTGCTTTTGAACAGCGAGAAGAGAATTTCGATAAAACGCGTAGCAAAGGCCGTTGCGTATACGAGATATGAGCTGGTGTATAATATGTCCCATTGAGACACTTCGAAGACGCGGGCAGGCGTGTATATATGCGATTGGTGCCGCGACGCCCGCGCCCGCTAGCTGTTGTACAGTTTGAATGCAAGCCAAAGGTGAATCAGAGCGATACCACGGTATATTGTCTATCATTTATTGTCTTTGGACCTAACCCAAAAATCCTAAACGCATTTCACCCTTAACCGTTGCCGCCGCCGACCGAGTAATTTATATATAGCTGATGCGTATACATGTGGTACAGACGCAGCCGTCGCCGTCGCAGGAGCCCTTTTCGATGCGCAGATCATTCGAACACAGCCCCCCCCCCACCTTGTTTGTAACTATTATTACCGATTTAGTATACATAAATACGTTATATACATAAAATATATGCATTTGCAATACACGCGTTACCGTTTGCGATGTGTTCAATGAAACCGATAATCGAACAGGCGACAATATCCTTCGTCCCTTGTCCCGTAGTACCAGCCGGCGGATAATTCACGGAAGCAATGTCCAGTTGAGGCGGAACCTTCCGGTCCTGACGATTTGCATTTCGGAAGTACGCCGAAAAAAGGACGACAATATTTGTCCATCCTCCTCCGAAAATCCCCTGCAGATCCTCTGTAGAGCAACTACAAGGCGGCGGTAAGGGTGTATTATATATTGTATACGAACGATTTTCTCATACTTATCCCCCTTCCTCGCCGCATTTCCCACGTTAACGCTTTTATTTTCCAATGATCTTTCTTTTACACACAACCGACGCGTTTTGCGGACAGTCGCAGTGTCTCACACGTATAATATGAAACACGTGAATCACAAGAATATGCTCCAAACGTCTGTCACCGATCGGCGAATGGTTTCCGCTCAGGTTTAATGCCAACCCTTAATAGATTATATGCAGGGTGTAAATGAATTCCGAGCAGTATCACCCATTAGAGATTACAATGTATTATGTACATTTATGTATGTGAATATACGAGTATATTATACTAGTATGTATTGTATTATGTTAACACGTCGTTTATGTGTAGAAAAAAAGCGGAAAAAACATAACTTATTTGGAGAAAAGATAAACAAAACGGAAAATAAGTATATGCTATTTATTATTTGATAAAAAAAAAAATCCTCATCAGCGTTACACGCGAGACGATCAGATTATGTAGTCACGCACTAGGAAAATTGATTTTGAAACTACTAACTAAATCACGATTGAAATTATTCTATTTTTTTTTTTTCATCTAAAGTTGTACACGTGTACAGTGTACGATATGTGCACCCGAGAGGATTTACGAGTTACGGTCCTATAACTCTTGAACATAATCTTCTATATGTATATACTCACACTGCTAATAAGAAAAATGAAAGTTAATGAAAATATAACAAAAAGTATTCTAGTGCATGCACATTTTACGACTCATTAATTGTATATCATTTAATAATCGCGTAACGTGTACCTTTTTATTAAGCTTAATCATTTCAATTGTTACTAACTTTGTACATTAGATGATTGATTGGGGGAGGAGGGGATAATAAAAGGCGATGCTTTGATGTATTTCCATCAAAACGCTAATAGTACTTAATATATGCTTAAATTATGATCAAAAATGTATTATCTGTATACGTTATTAGATCCAGTCATTTTACTAGCTTGTTCGGTTCGGTTAGTTTGATTAGAACAATAATGTATGAGACATATTGATTTTTACATTAACACAAACAATAAATGTAGATTCTAAAAATAAATTAGTAACAGTTCTATGAATATAAATTGAAATAATTTAAAATAATTATTATACTTCAAATAAAATACTTGAACCCTTGAAATACGTCACTACCAATGGCTATAATTAATGGATTAGTATAGACTCACCGTAATACTTTTCAGAACAATAAACTTCTAAAATTCGCAGTCTATAATGGCCAGTCCAAAACAGAAAATATTTTTCACGAACACGGCCACATTTAAATTAAAAGGGTTTAAAGCAATTAGATTTTTATTTTCAAGCAAATCGATATTCTTTTAAATAAAATAGTTTTTTACTAATGATAAAATAAATGTAAACATTTTGTATGTTGGCTGACATTTTTTAAATAATAATAATTAATTAAATTTAATATTTATTCTAAGCAGTTAACAATTTACTTTTCTAATTCAAATATAGAATTATGAAAAAACAAAAATGAGATTATACACTGGAATCAAGTTTGTTTATATTCAGAATTAAAAATGGAAGCAATTATACAACCATTATTTCATTAGTTGGTGTGACTATTAATAATTTTAAAATTAATAAAAATATAGACTTTATAACATAAAAATAGATATGAAAATTACGTCTAACATGTGTTGTATGATATCATCATTAATTTATTCATGTATCGTATTAATACATATTATAGATTATGCGTTTTAATAATACTAATACAAATGTGGCAGATTGCTGACATTGGACTACAATACTAATTGTTTCACATATGTATACGTGTATACATTGTATGCCCAAGCTATTATGTTAACAACCTTGCTCATAAATGCATCTTTTTAACTAATTAACCTTATACCCATCAAACATTTAATGATCACTGTAAATATTTACATATTGATGTTTCGGAAACAATTTTACACTGTATGATGAATACTCTCACAAATAGGTAATTGAATCAATATTTGTGTTAAAATGACAGGATGAAAATTCATTTTATTGTATGAAAATTTAATATACATTACATAAAATAACATAAAACGTGTTATGGATATGTTTAATGAAAAACATTTTCATAGATTTCAAAGGTTATGTGTAAATAAGAAAAAATATTTAAAATAATTTGTTATACTTTATACAGTGACCATATGACTGGTATACAAGAAATATTTGAACGAAATGAGTCGATTCGGTCAGAAAATATAATAAATTTTTCTAAAAGAACTTTTAAAGTATAAGATTCCTTTTTCATTTTAATAGAAGTAAAGTGAAATGTAAAAAATTCTATTATAATCACCAAGCCTTGGATTCCCTGGAAAAACTATTAACTGTTAGCATTTGACTTATTTAGACCGGACATTTTAACGATTCGAACATTATATTATATTATTGTTATTGTCTTATTTTATTTAATCATATTATGTTGGTGAATTTGTGTGGTTTATAGAATAAGGAATAAAAATTTTTTTTAATAAAAAATACATTTATTATATTCTGTAATATATTGTAAAAAAATATAGGGATGTAAACTTTAAAGGACTTTCAGAGCTTTTGCGTTATTGCCAAAATATATTAAGTTACAGTAGAAAATATGGCTACATGACTAAGCTGCGAAAATGTTATACGATTATAGATATCGATTATTTTTTAATTTTTTTTTTTTTTTGTATTTTGCGATCGCTTAAAAAAAAAAAAAAAAAAATAACCATAAAAAATGTTTTTATCAAATACAGTTGAAATCGTTTAAATCTATTAAGAGTATGGATAAACATTAAATGTTCAATATAATAACGCATAAACCGATCGACTTACATGATTTTTATTGCTTTTTAGTATTATTATTATTTTTTCGGTGGTTAACAAAGGAAGGGGATTGAAACCGAAAACATCAAAATTGATACATACATATACATATACAGACATATATGGATGATATGACGGAAAGATCCAGCATAATATATAAAATACATACACAACATACAGTGGATATTATAGCCATGGATTATGGTAACGGGGAATAATTATAACATTATTGTCTAATTCTCCTCGCCGATCCATTTTCTACACAGATTCCTGTGGATTGTGAAGGTTTTATAATAACAACAATGTGAAAGGGTGAAGGGCTATTGAAATTAAAGTGCTAGCTGTATTGAAACCCAAAACGGGTACCGCTACCATGGTAACTGTTATACAAAGCGATGCTCAACAATACCCAGAAAAGCTCTAAAGATATAATATATATAATATACACATTATATTATATATAATAGGCACTCGTGTACAATATTAGAGTTTTGATAATCCAATATATCCAGTCATTTGGCTCTATTCGTACTTAGTGATAAGTAGTACTTAGATCAATATCAAAAAAATATGAATAATAACATATAACTAAAATAATTTACATTGTACATACATCAACTTTCATTATAAGCAATACTATTAAACGTTAAAATTGAATTTAAAATACTGATGGATACACTAAAATAGCATTTGTCGTTATACATATCCATATATTAAAAAAATATTTAAAATGTTTTTAAATAAAATAAATTCTAATTCAAATTAAAATGTCTACGTAATCTGGTCATTAATGTTGTAAAGTGTAAAGATGGTAATTTATTGCTTTATTTTTAAATAAAAATAAAAATATATTATAACTTTAAAATATTCATATAAAAATGTATTCAAAACAATAATATACAGTCTAAGATTAAAGGTTTTAATATAATAAATTAACTGTTGTTGTAAAAATATAAAAATCATTTCCAAATGTGCAATAATGCCATCCAATTTAAATAATCATTTCGACCTGACAATATATATCTTTTACGAATTATGTATAGTCTATACTATGCGGATTAGATTAAAATTATTATTAAAATATTCACCAAATTTGACAAAAAAATTAATCATCGATAACCGATTATGGTTAGATGATAATATTGTTATTTTTTTGCTATTGCGCAATAACTTTCTATCTTTTTTTTTTTTTTTTGTAAAAAAGGTAATTTACCAGTTTCAAATAACTTAACTTTTTTTCTTTATTTTTAACGTTTGTTACATTATAAATGGCATAAGCTGAGAACTGATAGATTTGTTTCATTCATTTTAATAAGTTATATTAAATACAATCATTTTATCTGAGATAATTTTTTTTTTCATGTCTGAATCAAGATCCGAGTGGGCGTTGTGTTGAAATTAGTTCCGTCCAGATCTCAAATAACTAGGATAAACAATATTATTTATATTATTCAGTAGTCATAATATAAATATTATACAAATAGAATGTATACGTTATCGTAGTTATTTTTTTATTGACTTTTATTATTAATCTAGCTCAACAATTAAAAAAGTTATCATAGATATTTCAACTACTAATGTCAACTAAAAAATCATCTGGTCGTCGTATAACAATATATAAAAAATATCACGGAAAACAGAAATTTTAATGATAATGTGTGAGAAAATGGTAAAATTTTTACTTTAAATTCGTTGAAAATGTTCGTAATTGTAACCAAATACACATACAAAATTTCGTTACTGTACTACGGTTTGAAAAATGAGTTTCATTAAAACAGTCCATCAATTATAATTTACAATACTTTCTCACCTAGCCAATACAATAATAATGACTAAAAAATACATAAAAGTATTAAGATTACATTGAAGATAATGTTTGCCAAAAATTGTGGTATATTTATATCACAGCTAAACATCACTCAACAGACCTAGAACACAATGCAATATCCCGGTGTAAAAATTTAACTATACATTATAGTATTTATATTAACTGCACAACTAAATTTTTAACGTATGCATATAGTCATTAGATCACTCTTAGCTGCCAATGAGAAGATTAAAACTGAGTCGATCAGAAACGCATTGCTAGATATAACGGTATTTGATTAGGTACTTTAAACCAATCCTCACGGTGTTTTATGTGAAGCACGTATACGTATACCTACAGTTAATTTAGTAGTTGTTCGCGCTGCTAACGTTTCGAATTTCCCGCCTAAATGTTTGCCGTTTACATTTTCGTGCATACGTGTATAGCGGTGCATTACGTTTCTACGACGTTGGTTGGCGACAGCGATATGCCTTCGTGTGTAACAGATCAGCAACATAGTTACGCTGTTATCCTCGCACGGAAATGCCAGTTTTATCGTTTTTTTCGTTTTAGTTGTCAATTATGTTCTCGTATAGTTAAAAGTCGTACTCTCATTACCAAAAGTCTTCGTAAATTCGTGTGTCTCGTTTTGTGGTGGCATTGAGGTATTTTTATCATCATTATGGTATCCGGCGGCCCCGTAACTTTCGCCGTGAATGTTGTCGGAACCATCTCTCTCTCTCTCTCTCTCTCATGCGTAAATCGTCGTGTTTTGTACAACATATCTTTCATTTTTACTCTTCTTTCTTTGCATGCACCTCTTGCATTCGTTCACATACGTCTACAGTATTTATTTTTTTATTTTAAACCACGTTTTTCTTTGTTTTGATGTTTGGTAAGTGTCGTTTTGCGCGACTCTATTGCCTTACATTTATTGGTCGCCATGTTTTATGATGTTCACTTACCAGGATCAATTGTGATTTAATGTGGTTTTCATTCGTCTTTTCATCGACCTACGCTGTAAACTTGTACCTTCGTTCGTGACTGAGATTTAGTAGTCGCATGCACCCAGGGACTGTGCCTTTACTATATTAAATTCGTTGTGTTACTCATAAGTGCAGTCGCGTGGGATGAAATCCGCCATCTGACTCAGTTACATGTGAGTATTGGTCGACCACATGTTATAAGTGTCAAAGGCCGACGGGTCTTTATAGTCAAATTACTCTCATTATTTTTATTATTATTGCTGGCCAAAGCAAACACATTCTCTGCAGAATAACATATGCAAAGAAAGCTTTCCATAGTAAAAAAACACTTACTGACTACAAATAGTGTAACTTTACTTACAAGGAAAAAACTCTAAAAAATATACGTATGGGGTATTGCCTTATATGGGCATGAAACATGGAAAATTAGTTAAGTAGAGAGATGCAAACTTGAGGCTTTCAGAATTGAGTGTTATTGTAAAATGCCTAAGAATAGTTATACTGAAAGAGTAACAAATGAAAAATTATTAACTAGGGTAAAGGAAAAAACGAGAATTGTGGCTTAGTATTAAGGCTAGGAGAAACTAAATTATAGGACACATAATATACTATGGTAGTTTAATAAAAAATTTTATAGAAGGTGACGAAGGTCATATTGAATGAGGAAGGTCAAAGATGTAATACATGAAACAAATCATAATTGACATAGAAAAAATATAGCTACAAAGAACTAAAGGAATTAAGTTGCAATAGGGAAGTACGAAAAGAACTGCAGAAAATCTATATCTTTATTATACTATATGATAAAATTGGTAATAAATTCGAGTTTCTTTATTACTGATTTTTAGAAGAAAAAAACTTAACTTTCGTAACGCATCAAATTTGTTAGTTTATAAAATTGACCTCATGCAATATTTAAAATATGTATT